>JAODKN010000134.1:25636508-25648609 GCA_026774425.1 Petrocephalus zakoni | reverse complement strand
CCCTGCCTTTGTCTCACGCCTTGCTCCCCACCATTATACCCCACCTCCGGGGTCTCGCACAGCTACGGGCAGCGTGCCTCCCCCCCCCCACCTCCCCCCCCCCCTCCCCGTCTCTCTCGCTCACCCGCCTCCCTCTCCGTCCGTCTCTCCACTTATGTGCTCATATCCAACCAAGGGCTCTTATGTCACAGCCTGTGGTTTTCCACAGTGAGCACAGTGGGGTTTTATTTCGTCTCCATTGCGACACGAAAAACACCAGGCCCTCTTTCTCCTCCAGCTCCCACACACTCTTCCTCCCCAGAGCCCCCCTCTGTCAATCCCCTGTCTGCACCCTTTCAAAGCCGCCCATCACATCTCTCCACCCTCTCTCTACCTTTCCTTCCTACCCCTCTTCACTCTCTCTGCCTGTCTCTCTCCCACATCATACAGACACTAGAATAGAATGGGAAAAGTCCTCTCACCTTCCTATGCATATTGTCAGATTATCATATTCATGAAGGAGGCCATTTGTTATGCATGAAATTCTGAGGGAGGGGAAAGGGAGAGGAGAAGGCAAAAGGTGTGAAATGGTACGAGTTGATGAGATGGAGACACTTACAAGGATGCAGATTGACAGAAGGAAAGGATGAGACGACTCAGGCAGCAAGTGTATGGTTGCCCCAGGTGTTTTTCGGAGCATTACCACCTCCCGCCTGAGGGTGGCGCTTAGCCTGAGGTTCCATCCTTTTCACAAAGCAGTGATTTTCATAGATCCGACAGCTGTCAATGAACACCATACGTGACGTTTGCTAAGTTTTATTTTGTTGCAAAGGCCATTTGCCTCCTTCCCAATGCACGTCAGGGGTGGCCATGTCGGGGAAGCCCCGGAACCCGGAGAAGAGGGCTGGAACTGGACGACGCTGCGGAACGAAGGTGACCCCGGTGCCTGAATGTAATCCGCACTGGGCTGTAGTGCAGGAAGAATCGAGTTCGGGTCGCAACCTTCAGTCGTCTGCTGCAATTTCGAGATGCGTGTGTTCTCTGGAACCAAGTACATTGCATCAGCTTCTTGAGTGACAGTCCTTCAGAAAAATGTGTTAGAAATGAGTTATATATACCGTGGTTCACCCCCAGGGAGGGCTTATGGCCGGCCTGAATTAGAATTTCACACATATCAACAACAAGCATAAGGAATATATGCGTATAGAAATCCATTAAATGCATAATTTATCTTTATGTCAAAAAACATAATGTGACATGAACACTGAAGCGGTGGGATTTTCCGAGGGCTCCTGGGATGCGTGGAGTTGCAGTTGGAGTCTCAAAACCTGTGGTTTAGTGGCAACACAAGTGCCATTTAGCCATCGAGCTCATTAAAAGGGTGGAAGCTGTGACCTTGTCATAAGCAAGCGTGTCTGTTCCTTCATCGCCGTAAGGAAGCGTTTATCAGGACATCATGCCATCTCTGTCAATTCAGCAGTTCCCTCACACAAATCACTCGCCTTCAGAAAAAGGGGGTACAGACTGCGGTGTAGATGCGAGCATAAAACTCAGATCATTTGCAGCTCATGTATTTTGAGGCTGTGTGCGTACAGGTAATTTAAAAAATGCGACAAAAACTTTGGTTGGCTGTAAAGTTATATAAGCTTTTGATTTTTATTTGGTGTTAGGAGCCCTCAGACGCATTTGAAAGTGGTTTTCAGAGGTAAGTGCCCTCAAAGACGGAGCTGCAAACGTGCCTATAACTGTGTGCTTCAAGTATGACGTCGCTGACAGATCACGAAACGACTCAGACATCTCGAAGCACATAAATCCTGGCTGGACGCTAGTTTGCTAGGCAAAAAAAAAAAACACAGAAAAGATCCTGAGAGTTAAAAGCTTTAAAAAGTGTTTTTAATGAGGTGCGTTCGATGAAGTGGCCACCTCCCCCATATGGAAGCTGACGGCAGATACGCGGTTCCACCGCGGGGCTTACGTAAGCCCTTAATTCCCGGAGTGGGAGCCCTGGCTCGGGGTAGGAGGAGGCTCCTTCGATCTGCCAGTGAAGCACGCAGCTGCAATTAGCCGTCCTCCAGAGTTTTAATTAGGAAGCACATCGACCTGGAGAGAAACGCCACCGCCGGGGGGATGGGGGGGGGAGACGTCACCAGGCAGAAGCGAAGTAACACTCCACGCGGACAAAACGGACACGGGCACCAATTAATAAACTTGCAGCGGCGACGAGGGGAACAGAGTTGCATGTGGCATAAGAACATGTCTCCAATCCTCCTTTGTCCTTGTTGATTTTTGCCTGACGCAAAGAAAAAAAAAACGCTTGTGCGAAATTTACCACTTAATTGTTTTGGAGATAAATTTTCTGAATTGCAGTGGAAAGAGTGAGGGCGCTTTGAGCTCTGTTTTGGGAGGGTCAGTAACTGCTTTAAATTACAGTAAAACAATGTGCGCAAGAATGAAAACATGAAGAACATTTACATGTTGATCAAAGCCAGAGTGCATAGTTGTGGCTTTTGAATTCATTCCTGAAGTGACAGCCCAGGGGGATTATGGGTATGGAAAGTTTTGCACTTATAGGTGTCTTCATACCAGATTCACAGCACTGTGGGATACATCACATCACTCCCCCTCTGGCAGGTTGGTGCATACCACTCCCAGTGGGGCTGAAACACGGGGAGATAAGTTGCTCCCTGAAACTGGAGGACAATGATGGTAAACATCTAATTTGTTCTGCAATAACCATGGTAACAAACATACAGTAATTTTTCTGGGGGACCTCAGAATAGCCAGAGGGGAGGAGGGGTAATTTACAGATATATCATTTGCAATGCCAAGTGTGACAGGGTGACCCTGTTGCCACCTGCAATGCTGTTATTATTATTATTGGGCCTTGAATCCCATTCCCTGGGTCCCTACCTTCCCTGGGAGTCCCCTGCCTTCTGTCCTATGGTCAGGGGCACAGGTTAAGATTTTGGGCCCCGTGAAAGCATATCATATTGGGCCCCCAACCTCAGGGACCTTCGGAATCATTCTAATGACCACCCCCAAGCCACCTCCAAGCCCGCATGAATAGACTAGGATAAGCAGTTAGATAATGTATTATTATTATTATTATTAGCTGATTTTTGGTATTGGATTGAGCAGAATTAAGTCTTGGGTGGATATCCGCGCAAGATGTCTGACCGTCTGGATAAAAAGACAGACTGGTGTGAGTAATATTTCCCAAGGGAATTTGAAATTACTTAATCCTATTGAATGTAGCCAAGTGTGGGTAGGTTATTTTTTTACTACTGCTAAAACGTCATTGTCTGGCGCGCTGTTCAAAAAATAAAATCTTTGAGTTAAAAAAAAAGACCTCAAAGTTTGTTTTTAATTTCATAAATATATCATTCAAAACCACAAACTTTATTTTTTTTACATTTTTGCATTTATGAATTAGAATCCTTCATTTATGGGGAGAAGGAATATAATGAATCTTTTTTAAATAATCTTGACAAACATTTTAATCTCTCACGTATAAATTTATGCTGGGATTACATAATTTAATATGCTACGCACTTAAAAATCAGAGAACCAAAGCAAACAAATAAATACACAGATGCATAAATAAGTCGAAATGAAGACCGTTTTACTTATACATATTATGTTTTCAATTATTGCAGGCGCCCCGTCATTTCCGGGGGCCGGGGGAGGGGGGTCCTCGGCGTGTCGCGCGCCGTTCTCGCAGGGCGTGTCGCGCGCAGCTCTCGCCAAGCCCGCCAGTTCCCCGCTTCTGAGGCCCTCGGCCGCCGTTCGCCCTTCCTTCCAGGGGGCGCCATCTTCCCGCCCCTCTCCATCCCCGCTCTCCGCGGTCGCGAAGCGCGCCAGTTCTACGCTAAGTAGTCACTGTACCGTCACCGCAGGTACCCCGCCGAAAAGCCGTGCCGAATGTAACCAAACATCCGCGGACAGACTTCTCTCGGCGCGTCCGGAGCTTGCAGGTGGGCCTTAGCTGTCGCTCCCCTAAGTGAGCATTTGTGAGCTCATTTGCATTCACATTTATTTATTCGTTATTTGCTTCAGTGAGAAGCCCAGCTGAATCTGAAATGTTAGGATGCTTCATGGCTAAGCAGTAAGCTTATTGGGACGTGTTGCCTTTGGGCCACCCCACCCCGCAAACACAGCCTAGAGGTGAGCCCCGCAGAAGCACAGGGGTCCTGTCTTACCTGTGGAGCACAGCTGCTCAGTTGAGGGTGTCGGGAAGGAGCAGGCACCCTGCGTCACGCACCCCCGTCATGCCTGGTGGGCTGCTGCTAGTAGACCTCCTGTTGGATGGTGTGTGAGGTGTCTCTCTCTCTCTCTCTCGCTATCTCACACACACACACACTGGCACACACACACACGCACGCGCTGGCTCGCACAGTTGACAGATTTTAAATCTCTTCGTCGACACCTTTGCCATTTAGATGGAGGGGCTCATTTTCACTTCGTCGGGCCTTGCTTATGGGTTTTTTTTTCCCAGACTGCCTCGAGACGCGTGTGCGTGTGTGTGTGTTCGGCCGCACGCGTCCTCTGTATCCACCTCCTCACTCCTCTTCACACGCTTCTCCAGATTGACTCTAGAAAAGATGCACTCAGCCCCCCCATCCCCCCCCCACGTTGTCTCTCTTTCACTAATCTGCTGGGGGGGGCTGCAGGCTAGACGGATGGTCTTGCATTCTCCTCAGCGACCGAGAGCGGTATTTTCACTTACTTTAGCTCGAGGGCTTGCAAATCAAACTTTCTAAATTATTCAAATCCCAACCTATTTAGCTTTATCATACCTTCCCCTGTGTCGTTGGGGGGCATTTGCCCTAGATCCTCACTGATCAGGGATCAGGGGACGCCGCTATCACATTAAATATTTTACCATGATCTGCATTTGGTTCAGCCTGATGTATCAAGCAAAAATCAAAAACATGGGGGGATTAATGACGGTTCTATATTTTATGGGCTAGAATAATAAGGCTTTAAAGGCATAACTATACAGGTTTCACTGTTTTACAAGCTTTTTCTGAACGATTCCTTTTTCACGACCTCTCTGCTGTGTGTATTACATTATTTATGTCTTTAGTAGACACCGCGACGTGAGAAACAGCAGTTATGTCTCACGCAGGCTGCTCCCTGCTTCCAGAGCTGTGTTTTGTATTCTGTGCCAGCGCATGTGAGATGAAGGGCCAGCCGCCGGACCGTAACCCACTGACCTCCCGGCTCCCCGGCACAGCCCAGAGCTCTGGCCTGACGTGGCGGTGTCCCGCGGGGGTGGGAGGTGGGGGGGGGTGCTTTCAAGGGGCGGCCGACAGGCTCCCCTCCAGGCCCACACGCTCCCCAGGCTCAGGACTTGGTGCCGGGCCTCTCTGGCACCAGCTAGCGCCGTGGCCTTGGTGATTGAGCCCAGGGGGAGCACTCCTCCTCGGTCCTGATGGCGCGAGCTAATATCAGATTACTGATGTAAATTGGCCAAGCCGCAGCCTCTCATTAGCGCTAATAAGATAGCGAGGAGTCGTGCTCTGGCTCCCCGTCCTCTGCCAGGCTGTGCGTGTGGGGGGGGGTGGGGGGGTTAGTTAGTCACCGCCCCTGCCGCCCACTCAGATAAACCAGGCAAACAATCTCCACTGTGGAGACGCGACCAGGAGTACTGCAGAAACATATGCTGGCTTTATCGTACGCACACATGCACACTTTGCTTACCTAGCATTGTGGGCTCTTTGCCTTGATTCCCGCAATACCATATATGACTTGTAATTCCGTTCCAATTAAAAACTCAGAAACGTTTGCAAGCTAATAGAGAAAGAAGATGTTTATTTAAAGCGACAGGCATTCTACCTCGTTGGGATGTCTTCGAAAGGTGTGTATTGCTCAGAAATATCCCCACAAATTTAGAACGCATGCGTGCACATACACGGTAAATGGGAGCTGTTCTTGTAGGGACGTATCACTGACACTCATTTTACTGTAATTAACATTCCATAACCAGTAAAAACTAATAATAACCGGGTATTTTTCTGGCACGTTTTATTTTTAAAAAAGGCAGATGAAGTTGTCTGTCATCTGTCAGTGCTTATGTACATTATTTTATGTGTGTTATGTTAGGTGTATGCTATGGTGTGGACGTGTATCAATGAGCATGTACACCATTGCATGTGACGTGTTTTGTAGTGTGTATAACGATGTATTTGTATATTACACCGTATGCGAGAATTTATTCTGCTTGCCGGTATGGCCCTCCAGCTGTGTCCCAGTGAGGTGGAGCCCCCCAGTGGACACAGCCCCCAGGTGGTTAGGACCCCCAGGCCCCTGCCCCCCTCCCCCAGGCCACACTGCCCCATCCGACATACTTTTGCAACACTCCTCCCCGAATCCCTCTCCTAGCCTCCCCACCAAATCAACTGCAGGGCTGTCTGGAGGGTTTTATTTCATGTTTAATGATCTATAAAGGGACTGTTACTTTTTAAATAAACCATAAATCTGGGCTGTAAAAAAACAGAGTGCAACACTGGGCTAAGGCCAAGTGCCAAAAACCCAGAAACATCATGTGTGCGTGTGTGCGTGTGTGTGTGTCTGTGTGTACTGCTGCATGGCCCACACAGCTCCAAGCTGGATGCGGACCCTGCTCTCCTACTCCTTTTCTATATGATCTGATATGTCACTTTGTGGTTTGGTGCCACACTTGTGTGAAACACTTGGGCGTGACGTGCAGGTGAGAGGGTTGGCTCACTCAGGCTCACTCTGTACTGTAAACACTAGCCGCAGCCTGAAGGTGGTGCACGGCCAGCACCTTGCATATAGGTGTGTAAAAACACGTGTCCTCTGGGTGTTCCCACGTTCTGTTTGTTTTGCATTCACATTCATATTGCTGCCATCATTCAGTTAGAATTTTATGGGATATTATGTCCGGCAATATGTACCTATTTTCATGCTGATATGTGAGCGCTTCGTTCTGTTTTTTGGGTTAATCTAAATCATACTGATGCGCAGTAAATGTTTAGTTCGGCCTCTTAATATGCTGAGCAAACGTGATAGGTTGGGGAAAAATGCTGCATTGCCTGTGGTTGTGTTGTGATGGTCTCTATGGTTCCAGTCCCATAGGTTTTGTATGACCTCTTCAACGGCCATAGATCTTGTCATTCTAGGAGCAGAGCCATCGTTTCCTCTGAATAATCAGCCACAAAACACCCCTCACCACCCTTACTGTGGAGTCACTTGGTCAATTAAGCCAAGCAATAAATCCAATTATGTAATTAAGAATTGGCATTTACCAGTGACTTGAGGAACCAAGGAGCGAACCAGTGTTCTTACGTTGATTTCCCGGGATGCTTTGAGGTGAAATGCCTGTTTCCCTCTGAGAAAAGGAAGGTACCTCAGTGCTCTTATGGTTTTCCCGCTCTGCACTTGTCAGCGCGGATTCATGTTTAATGCACATTTTCCGAAATGCTTGTTTACCCAAAACAATTGTTGCGCTTGACAAAAACGGCGAAGGGAAAAATGCGGGGAAATAAACTCCACATCAACATTCTTTTAATTGTAACAGAATTGTTTTGACATGAGTCCCGTTCGTCTATCAGGGGACGGCTGCTCCACTCCGAGCCAATTGAACAGCTAATCTGCATGGCACATTCCTCCTGCCTGTTCATTTACATGAAAATGGGCGGGACAGGGTGCAGCCGCAGATAAAAACAAACGGTAACACCTATTTCCATTATGTGCCGCGTGAGTGACATGCAGAGGAGGAATTTTTCACTGAGGAGAACACTGAGCCACCATCCTCTCACACATTTGTACACACACACTCCTATGGGCGCATCAGGTGGCATCCCATGGTGCTTTGCAGCGGAGGGTCAGCAAATGGAGGTATTGATCTGGTCGGTTCACTCAGCCAGGGCTGCTGCACCACAGTTCTTTTGAATTTAGTTGCTTAGGGTTTACAGATTTTACCTGTTTGTACATTTGGGTGTTGTACTGTAAGGATTCAAGGTAACTGTCGTTCAGGCACGTAACGGCATGAACGGGATCCCATGGTGACCCATTGACAACAGAAAAGGCAGTGCAGCTACTTCTCATGTGCGTGTAATTATCGGAACGTGGAGTTGGGGAGGAATTCTAAGCGAAATACTCCCACAATGATATTTGCAAGGGCATCCCCTTGAAACAGACGCCTTTTTTGTCTTAATCTGCCTTTTTTTCTCAAATGATCTGCCTTTTATTTCAAAAGGAGATGTTATGCATAATAGTATGTGTATTGGTGGCTGAGTCTCGGTTCTGTGTAATACATGCGTGCGCAGCTTTTCCTTTCTTTTGCCCTCATAGCTAAGGAGTAGATGTCATGGGGATGCCCCATTATTTGTAATAAAGCTTCTTGATTATTAATTTTATTTTCCTGGAATGGGTTTAGGAGTCACTCATTTCATTAGAATGAGTCACAGCAGAGACAGAAATGTGAGCATCGCTGTGTGTATGAGGGCGAGTCTCCTGTCTGCATGTTTCTTTGTGTATCTCTTTCTGGGATGGGACAGAGAAAAGCCCCAACCCATTAAAGTACACACAGTACTGTCTGCACTGACGCAACATCCCACATGCCCCCCCCCCCTCCATTTCCCCCATTCCATATCCCCGTGGGGCGCCAGGCGCGGGGCGGGTCCCTTTCAGCAAGTCCCGAAACCACAGCTGTCGCCCATTGCCGTATCTGCGTGGCTTGGCCCATTTCCTCTGTCCTGGAGCCCGGGGCCTGTCGTGCTCTGGGATGAACCACGTCAATGTTTTTTTCAAGGGGGAGCAGAAATACCAAATGATAGCGCGGGGGAGCGCAATGGTTAGCGTAAGCCGCGCCGCTTACCTGTGAAGGTAAGGTTGTCTTTTTTTCCCGCAGGTTCCTGCAGACCCCCAAACGGAGCGTAATTAAGTCGGCGTTTGGTAGCGGCGGAGTAAAGATGTCATCATTCCGAGCGATGAGCCGCACCGCCAAACGGATGCCTGAAAGAAGCGGGAGGAGATAATTGGCCATTTTTAAGAAGCGTAATGTATACAGAAACCTGTGTTGCAGCGTCTGTGGCTTCAAACGCATGCAGTCTTAGCACCGAGACCGAATCGCAGCGAGGCACGTTTAGGACTTCAAACGGCACGCAATCAAATCCGTACCACGGCGCCGGAATCCCCCCCCCCCAAACCCAAGTCTAAAACTCTCTAAATATCGACTGAGTGGAAGAGACTCTCTTAGACTGCTTGACATCTTCAAAAGGCCCACATGCATAGAGGGGGGGCTGGGAGGGTGCTAGATGAAATGAGCCACAGTTTCAAACGTGGAAGTTCTCCGGCAGCGAGGTGGGCTGGAGGATGCTGAGGTGAGGTGTCTCTGAGTCGCCATTACGTAGGACTGTAGCGCACGAGAGGCTCCTCGGGACAATGGGCTGTCCATTAGCCACTCTTTCTCTGGCATTTGCTAATCACGCACGGTGTCTCCATAATGACAGGCTGCAGGACAGATAGGCGCAATAAACACCTCTCAGGCTCCGCAGCTCTGCACCCGGCGCCCCTGCAGACTGCTGGGCTGCCCATGTGGCCTTCCTGGCACAGCCCGAGGAGAGAGACTGGCGTGCTTGGCTAGTCGCGGCTGGGCCAGTTAGCAGACCCCGCTTGTGGATTGTGTGGCTAATTTGAAACGATTCTCGCCTAGAAGAGCCTGACCTCATGTACTTTGTTCCTCCTTCTCTCTTCGCATTTTCCTTCATCCTTGTCCTCATGTATCTGCCTTCTTTACCTATGATTTATCTATCCCAAGCCTCTCTCTCTCTGCCTCACTCTCACTCTCTCTCTGCCGTTCCCTTCTTTTTGTCCTTGATTACACCATGCTGTTGCATCTCCCCCTCCACTCTTTAATGGCCGATTTGCATGCAAACAGCGGCGTCTGCAAAGATGAGAGAGGGTAGTAGAGATTCAGCATGCGCACGGCAGATTGCGTCTTTTAAGGAGATGGGTGGTCGGTGTGGGTGAGGAGGGGGGGTTTGATGTCTTGTTGCAGAAAGGCTGGTCTTGGTCTGAGTCTGACTCGACGAAACTCACTTGAGTCCTAGGCAGCAGCAGTAGCCATGCTGAGGGCCGTCCCCAGATGGGGCTGCATAAACCCAAACCGTCCTGAGCCACTCGGCGAATAATGACAAGGGCGCATCGCAGAGATTCTCGCAGAAATGCAGAAGGAGGGGCAGAGTGTGGCTCTCGCGGGAGTTGGAGTACTGCTGGTAAAACGGCAGCGCTCAGGGTACCCCTGCCCCCCCCCGCAAGAGTGGTACATCGGCAGGGCCGCGACTGCCGGTCTGGCCCCGAGATTCCTCTGGGGTGTGGTGCCCGTGAGCTCATGGCTGGCTCAGCTGGCCTTGCGTCGTGGGACGGCCGCCGCAGGCCAGACCGCAGGGCTGGTGACCATCATAGGCCTGCCTGTCTTTCTCAGACACACACGCAGCAGACACACGCGCAGTCACGCTGACACACAGCCACTTCCATTCACACAAACACAGATGTACCCTCACACACTCACTCGCATTTGTAGTACAGAATCTCTGGCACACACACATTCATCTCCATGTTCCCAGCACAAATGACAGCCTACCTGTAGATGAGTCCAGGTCACGTGGGCCAATAACTCATCTGGGAGTCACTGACAGGACTGCCCAGAGAACAGACACAGAGGAGCTGCAGTTAGGGGGGGGGGGCTGTGGCCTGCAGCCTAGGTGGGAAGTGGGGAGCATGTGCACCTGCTTTCACATGCGGCAGCGGCCCGATCGGAGGGGGTCTCGTCCCACATGAAGAATGACGGGCACACTGCAATTCCTGTTTATCTGGAGAGAGCGAGAGAGTTTTCTGTCTTGCCTCCCCAAATAAATAGGAATTTTTGATTACAGTAACAAGCCCATGAATTATGCAGAGCGATTGATGATGCTCTAAGGATGAAAGGTATCCCTTTGTAACCTTTTCCCCCAGTGCAGGGAAACAAGCTGTTAACGAGACATGCGGCGGGGGGGGGGGGGCGGGCGCCTCCAACCACGCGTGGTGTGGACGGGCGACGGCGCAGGGTACGGCCTGTTTCTTTCCTCAACCACCTTCTACAAAATTCCAGTTGTAAAATGTCGTGGTTCCATTGCCGCACCGCCTTAGCGTTGCCCAAGCCTTCTGGGTAGGAGAACAGGCCGGCGTCCCTTAAACACGTAGTGTAGCGGAATCTGCAGTTTGACTAGCCTGCTGTTGCTAAGCTCTCGCGCTCTTGACCCCTAGGTGTTTTCAAGAGGAGGTAGCAGAAGTTGGCTAACGGGAGGGGGGGGTCCACCTATCCCCACTGCTTCGTTACAAATGAGGCAGGCAAACACACGCGCACAGACCTTGCTTCTCAGTAACACACACACACAACATGCAAAGACATGCCGATGGACAGCCACCCCCCACCACCCCATGTAGATACCCTCGCTCTCACACATCCTCACGCAAGCACGTGAACTCATACACACGGAGTCACCCCCCCCACCAGACACCCAAGGCAATTTGGCAAGTGCCCAGCTTGGGGAAACTGCACAAAGAGCCATTGTGCTTAGCGCTGTTAATCAGCTCGGCGCGCTTTCTTCCTGGAATGTGTGAAGAAGGGCCCGTTTTGGAGCAGCAGTCTGAACCCGCTCATTCCCACAGTCTTAAAGACACAGCTGCCCCAAGCTGCAACACTGGCATGCAGACGCTGCAGGGGCAGGGGCTCGGAGGGGCACGAGGGGGGCTCGTGTGGGTAATATGGCAGCCGAGTAGGCTTTTCCCCGAAGACCCCGGCCGGTCACGCGAGGTGGTTTGTGGGCCGGGCCGCGCGGGCCCCTCTCGTGCAAAGTGCCATTCTGTCAGAAACACACTGGCCCCCATCACGTGTAATTACAAAGCAGTCCACACTCGCTCCCTCTGAAGGCCAGATCTGTAAACTCCTGACAAGGGCTGAGAAGCAACCACTGTAGCTGGGGGGGGGGGGGGGGGGGTCACAAATGGATGGATGTCAACAGGAGGCTGTAACTTTCAGGGGCCCAAAAGGGAGTGCCTAGGAAAAACCGCGGGCTAAGTCACAAGGGGGTTTGTGGTTTTGTGGTTATTAC
>JAODKN010000134.1:25608620-25629947 GCA_026774425.1 Petrocephalus zakoni | reverse complement strand
CTTTTCTCTTTCTCTTTTCTTTCTCCCCCTCCTCCGACCCCTCCTCGTGGCGCGGCCTTGCTGGGGTGGGGGGGGGGGGGGGGGGCCCGGCCCCCCCCCCAAGAGACAGACATGCAGAGAGCAGAAGGGAGACAGAGGAATGAAAGGGACAATAAAGGGGGAGAGAGACAGACAGAGAGGAGAAACGGAGAGATGGAGGGAGACAGTGAGATAGAGCATAGGGGAGACAGAGAGGAGAAAAAGGGATATTAATATTCACATACTCCCAGCGCATCCTAAATATTTTATTACTTCCAGCTGTTTGATGTTAAGGAGGCTCACCAGAGACAACCCCCCCGCCCCAAAATCCTGCTCACAAACCTCCCTTCTGCAGCAGTGTCTCATATATTCATTTATTTATTTACTTATTTATGTGTTTATTTATTATTTCATCTGCATAACTTGCCTTTTTCTGCATTCATTTGAGAGGCAGAGAGAGAAAGGGAGGGAGAGACAGAGAGAGAGTGGCTGCCTCTCATCGTGAGAATAGTCATTAATTCATTAAAGGCATGCCCCCCCCCCCCACTTAGATTTCTCTCTTCCCTGCATTCTTTCAGCCTGGATGTTTTTATCCCCCCATTCTGCTCTCTGAATCTCCGTCTCTCTTATTCAGCACAGCCTGCCACCCCCCATGCAGACACACACACACAGTACACACCACGCACAATTCGTGTCTGTTAATAAGAAGATTAATAATGAAGGATGGGTTCAAAGCAGCCACCCAGCAGCAGAGATGCAGTGCAGGGACACTGATCTGAGGACAGGTGTGTCCCTGCCTGGGCTGGCCGCACTGACCCGTCTGTCTGCTTCCCAGGCCTACTGAGTCTGCAGTCAGACTTGTATGTGAGCCTGGCCTTGACCTGCAGGGACTGGTTCTGGTTACCCGGTAAACATTACACACAGGACCGCCAATATGTCAGAGTGACCTGGGTACCTCATTTAGTGCCATGCGACTTAAGTTAAAAAACCACATTTGCCGTCTTTAGCTTGATTCTGGGGGAGCACACACACACACACACACACACACACGCAAATAAGCAAATGCAGACAGTGCGCACACACAAAAGAGCACAGACACCAGGCTGTCCACTTTTTCCACAGACACACAATAAAGTCAGCTTTGACAATAAGCGTGAGAGTGTTTTTTCTCCCCCCCTCCCTTTACTCGTATGTGGTGGGGAGGGGGGGGGGGGCAGGGTGTGGCCGGACTGTAAACAACAGGAACAGAAGATGGAGGCACTCGCAGTGAGGGAGTGCCCTCAGCCGCGGCCCTCACGCTGATGACAGAGGCGGGCGCTATTGTGAGCGTCTGCGTCAGAGGCCCCCGCCGCCACCCGCCACTGCCAGCCCCCCCCCTTCACACACAGGCGCAGACACATACACACAACCTTTTTATTTTTAAACAGACTTTGTAACCTGGGGGTGAAGAGAGAAGCTGAGTGACAAGGGAGAAGCCACTCCTCTGGAATTTTCCGGAACCTAGGCCCGTCCGGGTGTGCTTATTTGGTGCAAGCAGTGCGCCGCTGCCCCGCCGAGTCGGCCTGGGTCACCGCTAGTGCCAGCAGGCTGAGCCATGCGCACGCTGCAGGCCACCGTGTCACACATCCACCTACTTCTCCCAGCACCACGCCAGTGCGACTTCGGCACATTCTGGGCAAGGTAATAGGAGATGTCCACTTAGCTGGCGAAGCCGGGCCTTCAGTCTTAGCTGCGCCCACCTGCTTTTAGTATTTTTAAAAGTGTTATCAGCTACACTGCTGACATTTAGCAACATGAGAAAATTAAGAAGGATGGTTTGGATGGAGAGTCTGGACCCAGAGATATTTATCTGAGCCCCGGTAATCCCGGGTCCGTTTAAACTGTGCTAATGACCGGGGAGGGTGAGCAGAGTGGCTTACTGTGTGCCTGCAGACACCAGGACCTTGCGTCTGTTGATTTTGGGGAATTGTGGGTGGGGTTATGTTCGACCGAGTGCTGTCTAGGACAAGGCGTCAGAGAGGCGGCTGCCGCCAGGGGGCGCTCTGCGTGCCCGACCCATGTCCCATATGGCCATGTCCGCATGCCTTCCTCCTTCTCCTCTTTCCGACAGAACTCTACATCAAAACCGCATCTCCCTCTCCTCACCAACCACCCCCCGCCCCCCTCTCTCCACCCCCTCTCTCATTAAAACTGCGGGCCTCGTCTTCTAATTAAATCCCACTTGAAAAGTCTTAAAAGTCAGCCTCAGATTGATTCAATTTGCATTTCTGAATAGGGAACATTGCCTAAAAGGATTAATAAATTGGTTGAAAATGCCTCTTTCTGTGCTGTGGCATTGCTGCTTGTAAGAGACCCCCCCTCACACACACACACACACACAAATGCACACACAGATACGCAACATATGCTCCCCGATCCCCCCCTCCAGCACCCACCAGTAGAAGCTTGCCTGTTTGTTCAAAAACTTTTGTGTCCTCAGAGGCAAATCTGGTCCAAACCCGAAACACACACACAGTCACTTTCTGTACCGCGGGCCTAGGCAAAAAACTGTAGCAGAAGAGGGAAGCATGGGAATTATAATGCCACAGTGCAGCTTTTTGCGCAAATTTGCTTTGCAGATGCCCCGTTATTCCTGCAAATGTCTTGCACTCTCTAACTGTCAAAGCTCGACCTGCATAACCTACAAGCAACTAACGCCATAATGCCATTAACTAGCCAAGCAAAACATCGGACTCAAGCGGACGGCGACAGAAATGTCGCTGCCTGCAGCAGGCCCGATGAGCCCCGTTCCAATTTGACCCGATTCGGCCTCTAGGTGGCAGTGTCTAGCACAGATACCCAATCCCCAAGGGTCACCGAACGCTCAGGATCATAGATTATTTACTCTATTGAAGTTTTTTTTACCTCGATAACGATTGACCCAATCTTGTGAAAAATCTGTCTTAAATCGGGGGCCAATTAGAACTCATTCTAATTCCCCGATGTTCAGATTGCGTATAGGCCAACTTGTGCCAGTTTCATGATGTCAGTTTTACAGGTTTGGTCGGACCTGGGTCCGATCCAGCAATCAAATGAAACAATATACAAAACATACTGGGTATAAATATGATTACGCTGTCTGCACTGCAGTATTTTATTGGGCTCACAAAGATTTAACGATCTTCACTAGGATTAATTCAGTTTTAAAGAGAACGAATCGTGGCATCACGAATTACTGTTTGGTAATAAAAACAGACCCACATACGCATACCGCGATCAAACAGGTGCCTCTCTATGACAACACGTTGGCGACTGAAAGCTAAGTGTTAGGAGGTGAAACACATTAGAATCGGAGCCGAATAAGAAATCACTGCTTCGTCTACTGAAATCATGGGCTTGCTGCCAAAAAGCAAGCAATTGCTACGGACACTGATCGATGGACAGCGCTCTCAGCTCACTCGAGGAGTCTTTTAGCAGTCAATAAATAGATCATCAATAGACGTTCCCTACAAATGAGTCCAAGAGACATTACCTAGCCGGTCTACAGAGAGAGCAATTTTAGTAGTTCCAAAGTAACCTGTTTATACGCGACTGGGAACGATTGTCGGCCCATATAATAGGTTAGATTTACATATTAGTTATTAAATACTCATACATTTTTTCAAGTTTTTTTGTTATATTTTCGAGGATGTCTGAGCCTTGATTTGGCAAATTAGAACAGCCCTCTCTCTGAAAGAAAGCAGATATATTAACAGATATTCTCCATAAATCAACCACTTCTCCGGGGTTAGCAAGGTAGGATGTGCCGTCCTGTTGTTAAATTTGAGCCGTTAGCTCGGCAGACAGGCAGAGTTATTACGGTAATACGGAGTCACACGCTTGGCTGAAGTGCGGTGACCTCTGATTAAAGCCCCCTGCTTGGGCTCCGCTAAGCGAAGAGCACTCGGCGGCCCTCTCAGCGGAGCAACACTGACCTCTAGTGTAAGACTTGGGAACGTCAGCCATTTATTGTCTGGGTATTTCATCAGGAAAAGGTAGAAATATGGTTCATCCACTGCCTCTTTCCTTTGTCTACGTATTTTACATTCACGGCGCGACGCTACAGTACGAGTTACATGGCTAGCGTTGGACACATCTTGGCAGGTTGCGTTTCCGCCGCATTATTTGGAGCGCAGAGAAATGGGGTCGCGCCGCGCCGGAACGTACGTGGCGACGGGCTGCTTTTCGTCCTCACACGGCCTTTATAATGACTCCGCCCGCCGATCCGCCAAGTTAATGGCACCGAGCGGTTATGGGGAGCCCTTTTTTTTTGATGCAATGAGGCGCGACAGCCGTGAAGCGGTGGAAATCGGCGAGTGGGATGCAGCAATTAACCCCTTTCACAGTGCGAATTGAAACATAATTGAGTGCGGTGCGCGAGGCGAGCTCGTGGAAAAAAATGTCCAGCTGTAGATTTCGGTGAGCATTTAAACCCGACTGGCATGTGGAAGATTTCAGGAGATGTCAAACAATGGCATGGCGTTTCTTCTATCGTGCCAGTCTATGGCACGAAGAGTCATTAACTATACAGACAGTAAAAATTGCCAATGAATTTATTTGTGGAAGCCTAATCTTATAACATCTTAAATAGGTCATCTATTGACTCGACACGTCACTGTCAGTATATGTATGAATAATCCCACTGGGACTCATTTAGAGGGTCTACTGCAAGACTCAGATTAGTAACAGGTTCAAATTCTGGATTTGACACACTGCTAGGACACTCCCAATGAAGAAAATTTATTTAAGATTCTCCTCCCGTACCCACTAGTTCTTGGCTTTAGGATAGTTGATGATTACACTGGCCAAATTCCTCCGACTCCTCAGGGATTATCAGACTTCATCAGCCTGATTATATAATTAAAGGTTCAAGATCACATTAAAAATGTGTGGAGTACTGACTCTAAAAGGTGTACTCCAAAAGGCAGTGGGTATTTTTAATAGGAAAAAGCATAATGGTTTGTCTTTATTATATAACTACATTAAAATAATTTTAGTTTTGATCATATAAAGTTTAAAAATATATAGTCATATGAAACAAAGCCATAAATTTGACATAGTTAAAACGTGCAGCATAAATACTTTCGCACTACAGGCTGCTTCCTCTAACAGGAATGTCCTGTTAGGACAATTTGTTAGGCCTTTATGTTCTTCCAAAAAAATCTAAATTATGACGCCTAAAGCACAGTACTTAGCCTAATAAACTTAAGTTTCGATGGTGGAGCAAGGAAATGTATGTATTTGGCTTTTGTGCATTTCTCAGTAGCATTTTGCTGAATGTTTTTGGCGACAACCTTGGCTTCTTAAGCACCTCCTACCTGTGCCAGTCAGTTACAGACATTTGATGCGTGTCGGGGTGTTCTAGGGGTGGGTGAGTACAGCAGGCCAGATATCAGTGCTGGACGGTGTCTTCTGGCAAGCGTGGCGAACACGAAGAGATGTGTTGGGCCGCAGTCGGTGCCCCACCGTGAGACTGGCCTTAGCCCACCTGTACTCTGCCGAGGCATCCAGCATCACACGCCCAGCGACTGATCGGCCCCACGCCTGCTGTTTCTCTCCCGTCATGCTACAGCACCCAGGGGGAGTGTTAAGTGTGAGTGAGTCACTGACTGACTGACACTGAATGTTTTGTAGAGATGTGATAAAAATACTCTGGCCTTGAATTTCGACATTTTTTTGGAGAAAAACCTTCAGGTCCCTTGTGCATATGCACGTATATACATAAATGACATGCGTTTTTTGCACAACGTATTTCAGGCATATACTGTAAAGGGACGGATGTATATATAATATTTATTTTTATATTTATATACACACACACTATATTGCCAAAAGTATTGGGACACACCTCCAAATAATTGAATTCAAGTGTTCCAATCACTTCCATGGCCACTGGTGTATAAAATCAAGCACCTAGGCATGCAGATTGCTTCTACCAACATTTGTGAAAGAATGGGTCACTCTCAGGACCTCAGTGAATTCAAGCGTGGTACCATGATAGGATGCCACCTGTGCAATAAGTCCATTTGGTCAACTGTTAGGGGTACTATAACAAATTGGAAGCAATTGGGAATAACAGCAACTCAGCCACAAAGTGGTAGGCCAGGTAAAATCACAGAGTGGGGACAGTGCATGCTGAGGCACACAGTGTGCAGAAGTCACCAACTTTCTGCCAAGTCAATAGCTACAGACCTTTAAACTTCATGTGGTCTTCAGATTAGCTCAAGAACAAGAACAGTGCGTAGAGAGCTTCATGGAATGGGTTTCCATGGCCGAGCAGCTGCATCCAAGCCTTACATCACCAAGTGCAATGCAAAGCGTCGGATGCAGTGGTGTAAAGCACATCTCCAATGGACCCTAGAGCAGTGGAGATGTGTCCTCTGGAGTGATAAATCACGCTTCTCTGTCTGGCAATCCGATGGACGAGTCTGGGTTTGGCGGTTGCCAGGAGAACGGTACTTGCCTGACTGCATTGTGCCAAGTGTAAAGTTTGGTGGAGGGGGGATTATGGTGTGGGGCTGTTTTTCAGGAGCTGATCTTGGCCCCTTAGTTCCAGTGAAAGGAACTCTTAATGCTTCAGTATACAAAGCCATTTTGAACAATTTCATGCTCCCAACTTTGTGGGAACAGTTTAGGCATGGCCCCTTCCTGTTCCAACATGACTGTGCACCAGTGCATAAAGCAAGGTCTATAAAGACATGGTTGGGTGAGTTTGGTGTGGAGGAACTTAACTAGCCTGCACAAAGCCCCGATAGAACACCTTTTGGATGAATTAGAGCAAAGACTACAAGCCAGGCCTTCAAGTCCAACATCAGTACCTGACCTTATAAATGTTATCCTGGAAGAACGGTCAAAAATCCCCATAAACAATCTCCTAAACCTTGTGGAAATCCTTCCCAGAAGAGTTGAAGCTGTTATAGCTACAAAGGGTGGGCCAACTCCATATTAAAGCCTATGTATTAAGAATGGGATGTCATTAAAGTTCATGTGTGTGTAAAGGCAGGCGTCCTAATACTTTTTCAGGTTAACTGTCTGACACATGGTCACTGCAGATAAGACGCTCCTAGGACTTCAGCCTGGCAGCATCCATAGTATAAATCCATCTCCTTATCCTCTTCATCACCTGTTACCTTTTGCAGCAGTAACAGTGGAGCAGATTTCTAAAGTATGCTATCAACATGTCAGGGTTGGTCTGCCCTATAGGCAGCGTCAGCAATCCCCTTAGGCACCATCTGATTAGGGTTGCACAACACTGAGAAATTAGAATACCTCTGGATGCATTCTGTGATACTAAGTGTTAATATCTTTCCTTGTTAAACAGATGTGAGCCATGTGGTTTGCAGCCAGATATCCTATGCTACGTAAATGGTTTTAATATAAATTCATTGACAACATTTAACATTTGCTTTCTTCTACTCTGTGGGGGGTGGGCTGAGGAGAATGCCTAGGGTGACAGGAGCACCCAGGGCTGGCCCAGTCCAGGATATTAAAATTCTATCACAAACCTGCATAACTGAATAAATTATTCATATTACAGCTACTGTAGTCTTCACTGGTGAGTAGTCTTTTTTGTCACTTGTCAGTAAGTGGTTTAGGATGCTGAAAATGACGTAATGTCAACAACTCATTTAGGATATAATTGCAGCTAGTTTTGGGGTCCATGACTATAACACTGGAAACAACTGCTACACAAAAGCATTTTGTCAGCAGGCAGGAGTCTTCACATAAGGATCATCTGTGAGAAAATGGCTGAAAATAAGACCAAAAATAAAAGGCTATTTCATCTTTAATCACTGTAGCAAGCAATAATGTTCAGGTGATGAGTAGAGCCAATATGTTGTGCAAGTAATAAGCAAATAAAATAAGGATTTAATGACAATGACTTACATCACAGAAACGCACCAGTTCTAATTTCACCCAGCTGTTGTGTCTGTGTAGGTCAGCTTTTAATGGCTCAAAAGTAGGTTTACAGTTAAATTGTCGTTATTTTCTAAGTATTGCTATCACACAAAAAAGGAAAAACTATCATATTCAATTTGAAATTAAAATTTCCAGCCATAATGGTGTCCTTACACATCTGAAAAACACAAAATTAAATGGCAAGCATATGTGCCATTTATACCAATCTGTCAACATACACATAACATATTTATCTCCTGTGCAAGCTTCCAATGGGGGGGGGGGGAGAAGCTCATTTACAGTTATCAGGGAACTTTGTGACACTGAATTAAAGGCAGAGAACCCGTCCTAGGTGTACCCCATACCTCTTCTGTGACTTATCCTGCAACTCATATCCATCCATGGACATGTATCTTACCTATAAATCTTTTATCTATAAACATGTATCTATAAATTAAAAATCCATAATGACGGGAAGCCCGACATGACATTTCGCCCCCCACTCGCGTCCCCCAAGCTCGTTATCCATGCATTTGGGGGAGACCCCAAACCCGACTCGGTGCTTATGGGCCACTTTCTGTCTCTGTGTGTCCCCGGTAAATGGGGGGGGCTATGGCCGCGCCGGCCGGCCTCCCGTCTGCCTTTCCATCGCCAGGGGTCGTCTCTTCCTCAGCCCTCCGTCTCCTTCGCCCCTCCATTCGCATCCAGCCGCCAGCAGCACCCCCCTACCTCCACCCCTCCCCTTAGTCAACAGTGCTGCGCAATAGAAAACATGGCGGACACTCACTGAGTCCACACCAGAAACACACACACACACACACACACACACACACACACACAACAGAAGCGTGGCAGACAGACGCGGAGGAGCGCCGAAGGTAAAGCGAGCGGCGGTGCGCCGCGCCTCCTCGGCTGCGCTCGGCGGGCGTTCGGCGGGCGCGCGGCGGGCGCTCGGGCGGGCGGGAGGACGCGCGCGCCATCGCCGAGCATGCTCCTTTCTCACGTCCGTCGCGGCGGCGCGTCTCTGCCTTCGGCATTTCCCGGCAGGCTCGCGCCGTCCGCCGAAGGAGCGCGATCTCCGGGCCTGACGGACCGCCGCGCCGCGTCGCGTCCCCCCCCCCGGGCACATTCGCGTCGGTCCCCCCCCCCCCATGCGTGTCGGCTTTGTGCTTTCCCCCTTTTCTTTTTCTGAATGGAGCCGCGCGAGCACCTTTTCTCGGGCCGGCGCTGCGGGACGGCCGCTTCCATAGCCGCGCGTTTACACTCGGACCCAGATACGCCTCGGCCGGACCGCAGCGCCACCGCCGCCCGGCAGCTCCGGCAGCGCCAGTAGCTCCAGAAATAATCGCGGCTGTCATTTATATCCTATTTTATCTATTCCCCCCTTTCCGAGCGGGGCCGCTAGGCGGGAGCGGAGTCGCCGTGGTTCGGACGCCGTCCTCCCGGCAGGAAGGGCGCCCTTTGGCGGGGGGAGGCTCCTTTCCAGGCGGTTATGTACCACTGAGGTATTTCTCTCCGAATCTCTCCGTGGCGTCCGCTTAGCGCCCTAATAACGGCGGTACTTGGGTAACGCGCCGCTAAGCCCGCTAACCACGAGGAAACTTTCCGCGCGCCGGCTGTTTTCGCTAATATAATAATATCATTTTATTTTACCTTTAAGGTGACATGCGGGGCGTATAGTGCGTACAGTGAGCGGCCGGGTTTGGGTAACTTCTGCCGGCGCCGCGGAGGGCACACTGTCAGGTTCGGGAGTAAGATGAGAGTGCTGCTGACCTGTATACCACCCAGCGGGGTGGTAACTAGCTAACTAGTCTTCCTGTGTGTGCATTGCACTCAAGGTGCTGTCCTGCCAATACCCAGCGGGGTGGTAACTAGCTAACTAGTCTTCCCGTGTGTGCATTTCACTTAAGGTGCTGTCCTGTCAATACCTAACAGGGTGGTAACTAGCTAACTAGTTTGTCTGTGTCTGTATTGTACTTAAGGTGCTTGGGGAGTGATAAAAGCCCACGAGGGGCTTGGAACCGGCTAAAACGGGTGGTGCAATTTAAAGTCGCCAAATATTAATGTCTCTAACTTTTTGCAACTTTTACATTTTTTTTATAAATATGCAGTTAATTATTTAGTGGAATTTTGCTGGTATATTGGAAGCAAAGCTGGAGTGGGCAGTTGTATTATAAATATTGTATTAAGTCTCTGGTGGATGAATCCAGCTTATTAATTAAAATGCCGTGCTTTGTTCTAATTGCATGTGTTGTGTGGTTGTGTAATTTACCTCCACCGACCCATGAGTGCCCTGGTCTGTGGGGCCTTGTTAGCCGTCTGACCGGGTGACCTCCAAGTCCCGCTTGGCAGGGCAGTTTACCAGGAGGTACAGACAAGACTGGGCTGCATACCCCCCCCCAAGTCTTTGGTCCATTCGCCATCTCACCCTGATAGCCCAGTTTAGCTCCATTTAACTTAAGTTGATTCCTTTATCGTTATTTGAATCCTGAGTTTTGTGCCTTGCCTGCCGCTATGTTCCTGTATTCCCCAGTCCTGTGCTGATGGGACGTCTGTGCACCGCGTTCCCACATGAGATCCCAGCCGCCGTGTCTAGCAGCTCTCCTCCTATTGTAGAGAACTCTGTGCAGCTTGGACAAACTGTCTACACCGTGGGAGGCGCGAGGGGTTGGGCTTAAGGGGCTTAATCCCTGAATGTTTTAGCAAAGCCCCTGTTCTGTTTTTTTGGGCCATGATTAGTTTGGTGTAATGGGGAGGGGAAACTGACAGCCGGCTTGCCTTGGAATAATCCATTCACTCATTTACAGCCACCATCTGTCCAGCTGTTATTGTTATTATTGTTAAGAAATATTTTAATACTCATGTAGCACCTTTCAACATCAGAGGCCACTTGATGGATTTAAAAACTGGAACTTGTATGATCCAGAACTTAACATGGATAAGGAAAGTAATCGAGTTAGCTCAATGTAGTACATTTGAAGGACAGCATTCGGGTAGCTTGGTGTATAAGGATGTGAACCCTTGAGTGATTTTTTTAAGTGATTTTTAGATCATTAACTTAAATTATTTCATCAAAATGTCCAGCCATGGAAGAAATGGTGATTTTGGATAATGATGTGTCAATGTGTGCCGTTTCGTGTTGTGCATGTTACATATGTGTTCTCTTGTTTACACTCTCAAACCTTGATGCCCCTGGTGCAGAGTGCGGTGGACCGTGTTTGGACAGTTTGCTCAGTATTATTGGAGCATGGGGAAGCCCGGGCCACAGAAAGGTAAAACCACCATCCCCCTGATGAAATGCATGCTCTTTGCATTTTAAGTGGCCATACTGTGTGACTGTGCAAGCCTTTGTATGTCCATGTTCGGAATCAGTCCCTTCGACTGTTTACTCTCCCTGTCTCTCTGTCCCACAGCGATTGAGTGGAAGGATGGACGACGGATCAAACACGCCCGCAGCGGTCGGCCATCACGGATCCCCGCTCAGTACCAAGGTGCCGAGCTGCTGTCAGATTTGGGGGGGCTGGGAGAATGTAGTCGGAAAAAGGCTTTGGGGGGAAATTAAAACACCCGCAGATTGCAATTTAAAATTTCAACTTCAGTTGACTTTTGCTTTGACGTGGGCCCCTCTGCTCCTTTTGGCCTGAGGTCAGAGGTCACTGAAGGCTTTCACTTTGGTTTTTCTGTCTCACTACACAGGACAGTTCAGCTGGGAGAAGTACCTGAAGGAGACAGGCGCCACAGCAGCCCCTGCCTACTGTTTCCGACAGGTGAGAAGGCCCCCCGCCCATTGTGACAGATGGGTAAAACCATTTAAGGACAAAACAAGCATCTTATTGAAACTCTCGTCTGGTTTTCCATGGTGGTCCTGGTGTCTCACATGACAGTAGAAAAGAGAGGAGCCAAGACCATTATTAATTAATGATTAATGATTGATTGTGCATGTCTTGAATTTTTGGGAAAGGCTGCCTTCTTGCCAAAGTAGCTGCCTTTCAGATGGGAAATGGTGTAGAATATGATCTGTGTTGGGTGAGTGATGTTTGCTAAGCAAAATGAATATAACAGAGACACTGGTCCCCAGCTGAATGGTGTTCCCTCGGTATTTGACCTAACAGCGGTCTCAGACCGTAGAATCCAAAGGGTGAAAAGCCATGCGTATCATGCTGCTGATTTTCTGACGTGTGGACGTCCCTTTATTTAGAGTCTTGTTCTTGCTTGTGTGTGTGTATGCACACAGATGGTCCCCGATATGACAACGCTGTAAAAATATTTAAAGTTTTGCGCGGCAGGCAAACGTAGCAGCGTATGCGGTGCGATACGTTGGGACGCTGCCGGGATGTACGCATCTCCCGCCTTGTGAGACGCCGCACTCTCGCCAGCGATGGCGAGTTCAGTTGTCTCTGTGTTAGAGCGAGTATTTTTTTTGTCGGTATTTTTGGTGTTTCAATGCCTGTCTCGACTAGCAATATATTCAAGCTACGATGGGGTCGTCGGACTACCTGTATATGTATGTGTGTACATGATAAACGAAGAGATTTATTACCCAGTTTCGTGAGATTGGCTGGGAACAATGTTTCCGGAACTCACCTCCCGATTCCTCCGCCACCCTTTCAGAGTGCCACGCCTCCAGTGAACGAGTTCAAGGCAGGAATGAAGCTGGAGGCCCAGGATCCACGCAACACCACGTCCACGTGCATCGCCACGGTGGTGGGCCTGACCGGCTCACGGCTGCGCCTGCGGCTCGACGGCAGCGACAATAAGAACGACTTCTGGCGGCTGGTGGACTCGTCCGAGATCCAGCCCATCGGCAACTGCGAGAAGAACGGGGGCATGCTGCAGCCACCCCTGGGTGTGTATGGGGCTGCTCTTTGGGGTGCGGTTTGGTCATCGGGGTGAAGTTTCTGGGCAGGTGTGGCCCATGGGCGCTTGGCAGTGTGATCTGACCTATCTTGATACAGACTCGGTAGCCACCAGTGATGAAGAGGAAAGATCCTCACTTCAAAGTGTGTCGTTGCCGTGGTGTCCCTTGTTGTCCTTGGCTCACCTAGGCTTCTCCTGTTATGCGTCTTCAGCCTCTCTATGCTGCCCTTGCTCACTGAGTGTGTGCGTGTTTGACCCTCTTTCCCAGGGACAGTTAATAACTGCATCTCTGTGAAGGAAACCTGATTTCCACTTGGGGACATGTCACCAGACTACTGGCTGCCTTGCAGGATAACTACTGTTACCCATGAGCCAGGCGAATTCTTCTTTTTATTAATGGGGCAGAATAATTATGTTTTAATGCCCTGAATGTGTCTTTGCTTAAGGAAACTTGCTTATGCCTTTCTTCGTGTAAATGGCGTTGTGGATGTGTTCAGAAAAGTGGAGTATTTCTAGGAGGAGTTTATTTTAAACACAAGAACAAACTCGACCCCGACGAGTCTTAAGAAAATCAGAGAGTGGGTGGTTACATGTTGCTCTAGTAAATAATTAAACTGCCCTCTGTGATCTGAATTAAAGGTTTAATGGCAACTTTCTTGGGGTTGCTAAAGGTGTTTGCGTAAGGTTTCTGTGAAATTTAGTTCTATAATGGAAGCGCACTGACCCGCACTAGAGGACCGGCACGCTGCAGAGGGTCACAGCACTGTTGGGTTTAAGGCAGACGGTTACAGACGAGCGTGCTGTCCGACTTTCAAATGCTTGCCCATGGTGTACAGGCTCGTTCTTCCTCGTAATCCCTGCTGCATCTTACAGGCCATTTCGATTACCACCGGCGCATGCGTCATGGCATTTGGGTCAGTGTGTCTCGTCCTTTCAAACTGCCAGAGGTCTTTCAAGAGTTTGCCGGGTTAAGAACTCATGACTCCATTGTGTTTTTGTGTTGTGTTCACTAGTGTAGCAGCAGGAGGAGGAGAAAAAAACCACCATTACTGTGTGTTGGTTGATCTCTGTGTGGTTGATGCAGAAGCTGTACTGAAAATACAAGTAAGAGAGCAAATGTATATTTTATTTATTTATTCATTTCCATATGAAATCTACTTTAGTTTTTGGTGTGGTTTTATTAGGTTTTTATTTTAAAGATGTAAATCTATTTTGGTTATCCATAATCTGTTTTAGTGATTTTATTTTTAGGCAAAGACAGAAAGGTGTAGGACTGCTGGCTACTGCAAGCTGTGATGTGACGCCGGTGCCAATTTTTATGGTTCAAGTGCATTGCTCATGAGTCTCAAACCATTACTTTAGCTAAACAGTGTTTTATTTAGTTAAATATTGTATTGTTTTGTTTTATTTTGTTTGTTGGTTTCCGAACTAACATTCATAGTTCTTTGTTGTAGTTATGGCTGGGTATTGGTACAGATGCCCAGAACCAATTCTGATTTACAAGCTAACAATTTGGTTCTTATTCGATATCATAGGGAGGAATGAATGGGAAGTTGTTATATAGTATTTGGAGAGATGTTTAAAAAGCTGTAAATGGAACACAGAATTATAAATGCTGAATCACTGGAAATGGATGAAAACCACTAAACATGGGCGAAAGGCTTGTATACCAAAATCCTTTTTTTCAGGAACAAATGGCTGTAGTTACTTAAAAACAAAAGCAACCTGACTCTTTCAAAAATTACTTCTGACTGATGAGAATAGCTGAAAATAAAATGGAGTTGAAAACTCACATGTCGTGTTTCAGAAGGATTTAAAATTAAAGATATGTGCCATAACACAAATTGGAATCCTTCTATTTTAGGAACATGCAGGTATTGCTTAGGGCTGGGTATCGGCCCTAACCTCACAATTCGATTCTCAAGTGTCCTATTGGATTCTATTGCGAATGAATTCAATCCGTTTGTCGCATCTAGCCAGATATGTTGTAAAAACAACAGCTGCAGCACTGTAGCATTAACATTTCAATGCAGCGTAATTAAGTTACAATTACATGACGAAAATAGACATGAAATTTTATTCTTGTACTTACCCATGAACACCAAAATATTTTGTCCAAGCGTTTTCATCGGAAGTTCTTGTACTCGGCTAGAAATAAACAAATTATACCTGCAGACTAAAGTCACTTTCATTTGCTTCGGTGTTACCCATGATGTTTTACAGACTGATAATTGGTAATATTCTCATAACTAACAGTAGGTATTATCGTGTTTCTATAAAATTCTTTGGTTTTATTTCATTTTTTTAATTTTGCTTTTAAGAACATAAGAACTATACAAACGAGAGGAGGCCATTTGGCCCATCAAGCTCGCTTGGGGAGAACTTAACTAATAGCTCAAAGTTGTTAAAATCTTATCTAGCTCTGATTTAAATAAGGTCACTCTGCATCACCGTAAGTAGTGTACTGATAATGACTGGTGTGAGAATAAAGCCCTACTTTACTTGACTTTGTTTGCATTCACGTCCTCGGAGTACTCCATTACCATGTCTGACAATGCACCGACATGGCAGCGCAAGGCAATTGCACAATATTGCAACCCTCTAAGAGGTGAGAGAAAGTATATCCACCTATTTGGTTAGTGTAAATATTATCAAAATCACCTGGAAAAGCAGAGAACTAGCAGACCACTAAATTGATCTTGGGATTTTGTGAAACGATAATTTTTACGATGATCTAGATTAATCTGTTGAAAAATATTAGTGGCAGTCCTAGTAGCATATGGATGCAAGTTTTTATTAAGTTAATTGTTTATTGGCACTCTCCAGGTGTCTACACATTCTAATGTCTTCTGCTTCCAGAATGCTCATGGTCCCATTGTGCATCTAATTTGCTTAGAGTTAATCAGTTATTGATTTACATAATTTTGCAGAGCTTTTAATCACAAGGTAATTTTAAGTTATTTTCCATGCATTCATCTTCCATAACGGCTTACCCATACCGGGTCATGGTGTACCTGGACCTAACCCACGTGTGCCAATCTGGTTAAGATTCCCTATCAGTTTATAGTGGGGTGTCATCGTTGACACCCCACTATAAACATGAAAGCAAATAATCATATGCTGACTCTTACTGGCTATGTTTCACTCTCACTGGGGTGACAGCGCCTTGCTTCATGCTGAAAGGATAACGACATCTTTACTCCTGCTCTGAGCTCTTCTGTCTGGGATGGTGTAGTATGTAGACGGTCCATTAGATGCTGCTGTTGAGCAGCGGCTGAGGCAGTACTGTCCTGAAAGCCGCTGTAAGAGTCAGGCTGGTCTCGGGTGCCTCGCTGGTGTCGCACAGCTGCACGCTCCTTGGAGGGCTAATCGGCATTCACTTCCTGAAGAATTTGTACTGTTTTGACCCTGTTTCAGGGATTTGCTAACTACACAGGGAAATGTTCTATTACTGCTGCTTTTTTCTCGTGACGTGTGGAGGCCCCGCCTGACGGGAAGCCTCTCACCATTCATGTGTGTCTGAGGTGCTGGGGCCAGCCAGGGTGAAGGTGGCGTGGTCAAAGTCCCAGAGACACTCAAACATCTGTGCAGACTGAACTGAGCTGCTCTGCGTCTCGCTGTGACTGTTGCGGCTGGGCTCACCTCCCATTCTGACCCATTCTGAGTTATCTGGGGGGGGAGGGGTGACCTAATTTCCCCCGTCTTCCTGTCTCGAGCTTCAGAGTTGCAGATCGGGAGACCTGGTAGGGTCATACCAAGATGCTGTATATGAGCTGATGATGCTGAGGTTTCTATGTATGGCTTGACGTTCCCCCATAGGCTTCCGCCTGAATGCTTCCTCCTGGCCCATGTTCCTACTCAAGACCCTCAACGGGGCAGAAATGGCGCCAGCCCGCATCTTCCACAAGGTACAGCTCACCTCCCATTTAAGCACTTCAGGGGGAGAACTTGAACCTTGAAGGCTGCAGGTTCATGTTGGTTTCCCTCCCCTCTGAGAACAGCAGGAGCCGCCTGCTCCGGAGAAGAACTTCTTCCAGGTGGGGATGAAGCTGGAGGCCGTGGACCGCAAGAACCCACACTTTATCTGCCCGGCCACCGTGGGGGCGCTGCGCGGCTCTGAAGTGCTGGTCACCTTCGACGGCTGGCGCGGTGCCTTTGATTATTACTGCCGCTATGATTCGCGGGACATCTTTCCCGTGGGCTGGTGTGCCCTCACTGGGGACAACCTGCAGCCGCCTGGAACCAAAGGTACTGCCTGTTTTTGTTCTGCCCTTCTGGCCCCGCCCCGGTGCGCTGGGGGCGGGTGGGGGGCGGGGGGGGGGGGCGGGGGGGCGGGCCGCCGGCCGCCCCTAGATACAACAGCTGCCCAGAGGAACCTAGTGAAGAATCACTGGGGACAGGGGACGAGGGCTGGGGACTGGTGAGGACGAGGGATGGGGACGGGGGGTGGGGAGGGATGGGGACGAATGGGTATGAGGGATGGGGACGAATGGGGATGAGGGATGGGTATGAGGGATGGGGACAAATGGGGACGAGGGATGGGGACGAATGAGGACGGAGGATGGGGAGGGATGGGTACGAATGGGGGCGAGGGATGGGGACGAGGGATGGAACGAGGGATAGAGACGGATGGGATGAGGACGGATGGGGATAGATGGGGACGAGGGATGGGGGCCACACACTTCATGCGGCTGCCGTCAGCTGCTTTGCTCCCACTGATTCCTCCTGGCTGCATTCTGTGGGGGGGGGTCTCCTTTGGCGTGGGGTCAGTGTCTCAGTGACAGGGAGCGGCATGGGAAGCACAAATAGACAGAGGACAACAGATGGAGCATGTGTGTGTGTGTGTGTGTGTGTGTGTGTGTGTGTGTGTGTGTGTGTGAGAAGTATGAAAAGAGCCAGGGGAGGTGCGGGAGAATGAAAAGGAGGGAAAGCTGGAGGGACGAAGAAAGAGGGTGAATCGAAAGAGAGGGAGAGGAGGGAGAGAATGGCAGAATTGAGAGAGGAGAAAGACAGGGAAGGGGCAGTAGAGAAGAGAGAGGGAGGGAGAGAGGGAGGGAGGGAAGACACTCACTCTCGGGCTGCTTCTCGTTAGGGGTGATGGAACGTACAAAGTCCTGTGGTGTCATGTAGACCTCAGCATCTCCGTGCTCGTTAATGATCTTCAGGGTGGCGAAGTAGCGGAAGATCTTATCTGGGGTGGAATAAGCCCGGATTCGATTCTCATACTCCATCACCTGGGGGGACAAGAGGGGAGATGCAGGGCTCTGAACATAAGGAATCTACTTGTTAGAAAAATGCTGCTGAGAATGAATAATACAGTCAGGCCCATAAATATTGGGACATCGACACAATTCTAATCTTTTTGCCTCTATACACCACCATCATGGATTTGAAATGAAAGGAGCAAGATGTGCTTTAACTGCAGACTTTCAGCTTTCATTTGAGGGTATTTACATACAAATCAGGTGAACGGTGTAGGAATTACAACAGTTTGTATAAGTGCCTCCCACTTTTTAAGGGACCAAAAGTAATGGGACAAATTAACAATCATAATACAAACTTTCACTTTCTAATACTTGGTTGCAAATCCTTTGCAGTCAATTACAGCCTGACGCCTGGAACACATAGACATCACCAGATGCTGGGTTACATCCCTGCTGATGCTCTGCCAGGCCTCTATTGCAACCGTCTTCAGGTCCTGCTTGTTCTTATGGCATTTTCCCTTCAGTTCTGTCTTCAGCAAGGGAAATGCATGCTCAGTCGGATTCAGGTCAGGTGACTTGGCTATTGCATAACATTCCACTTCTTATAAAACTCTTTGGTTGCTTTTGCAGTATGCTTCAGGTCATTGTCCATCTGCACTGTGAAGCGCCGTCCAATGAGTTCTGAAGCATTTGGCTGAAGATGAGCAGATAATATTGCCTGAAACACTTCAGAATTCATCCTGCTTTCAGCAGTCACATCATCAATAAATACAAGGGAACCAGTTCCATTGGCTGCCATACATGCCCACACCATGACACTACCAGCACCATGCTTCACTGATGAGGTGGTCTGCTTAGGATCATGAGCAGTTCCTTTCCTTCTCCATGCTCTTCTCTTCCCATCACTCTGGTACAAGCTGATCTTTGTCTCATCTGTCCATAGGATATTGTTCCAGAACTGTAAAGGTTTCTTTGGCAAACTCTAACCAGGCCTTCCTGTTTGTGAGGCTCACCAATGGTTTACATTTTGTATTCTCTAAGTCTTCTCTTGATTGTTGACACACATACACCTATCTCCTGGAGAGTGTTCTTGATCTAGCCAACTGTTGTGAAGGGGTTTTTCTTCACCAGGGAAAGAATTCTTTGGTCATCCACCACAGTTGTTTTCCGCGGTCTTCCGGGTCTTTTGATGGTGCTGAGCTCATTCATTCTATGACCACACCTAATGTTTTTGCTATCTCTCTGATGGGTTTGTTTTTATTTCTCAGCCTAATGATGGCTTGCTTCACTGATAGTGAAATGAACTCTGGACCTTTTATCTGCTCATTGTAATTGGGATAATGAGGGAGTAACACACACCTGGCCATGGAACAGCTGAGCAGCCAATTGTCCCATTACTTTTGGTCCCTTAAACAGTGGGAGGCACATATACAACCTGTTGTAATTCCTACACCATTCATCTGATTTGTATGTAAATACCCTCGAATTAATGCTGAAAGTCTGCAGTTAAAGTACATCTTACTAGTTTCATTTCAAATCCATTGTGATGGTGTATAGAGGCAAAAAGATTAGAATTGTGTCGATGTCCCAATATTTATGGACCTGACTAATATAAAAATCCCATCCCTAACATCCCAGTGTGTGTCCTGAAAAGCTACAGCATCATTATAAGAGCTATACAATAAGAGCTGCGCCGGGTCAGTCTTCCCCGATCTGTATTAAAGGTATGTCACATTCCAGCCCCATTCGCACCGTGCTTCAAAGTTAAGGTTAGGGACTTCCACCTCGCGCTCATCTCCAGCGTGGCCCGGTGAACACAGAGCTGAACCACTCCCTTGCGCCACCCCATCTGCGTTACTTAGCAACGTAAAGCTTCAGTGGACAACAACTTGAAAAGCCACAGGTAATAATGACACATAATTTACCACCAAACCACTGAAACGTCACAACTGAATGTACACAGAGCCCAGAATATACCCCAGGCAGCACAGGGTAGAGCAGGGGATGCAGAACCATAACCTGGCTTTCATTACATTAAATGGTGTTTTTTAACTGCCAGCCAGAAGATACAGGAATCATTCAAAGCAGGTTTCCTGGGTGACGGGCAGGGACGCGTGGGGCAAGCTGGCAGGCCCAGATGACTCATAGCAGCATTCCTTAACAGCACAACACGTTCTGCTGCCCAGATGCCAGAACATCAGGAAATGAATGGACAGGGTAAAGGACGGGCTCTTTCCCAGAACTCCCACCGTCTTCACAAAAAATGCCAAAAAATGGTCATAAGAGAGTGGAGATGGTGGATAAGAGAGTCACATGCAGCTGATCAAGCTTCTCCAGATGGCATACAGCTCTGATCAAATAACATCCAACCCATCAGAACGATAAAGCCCAATGTCAGGGCTCCCGGAAGCCATCACTTTTTCCACAGCTGCATTTGGGCCACTCTGATGTCACTGGCCACTTAATCAATCAGACAAAGACGAGGAGTCCCAAAAATAAACATCATCAAACCACAAGAGAACCACCAGAGTCCACACTACCCTCATTGAAGATCTTTGCGTTGTTAAACCTGATAGGCATTTCATTTTTATAAGGAACTCATTTCTACAGCTAGGAATATAGGTAATGATTCTATAGATTGAAGACAGAAACCCTGCCTAGGTGCAGTGCATGAGTAATCTGACTGTAAATGGACTTATGCAAACAACACGATCAGTAACCAACCTAGTAACTGCTTCAGTCATTTACATGAGGGAATTAGTGATTCACTGATTTAAAAAAAAACTAATTTTTTGATTAAACAAATGCGGGACTTCCCCACCAATAACAATTTACAATTTATTTACGATTATTTAGCAGAGTGACAATTGAGAAAGGAGGGTTAGCCAGGGTTAAGGGCCTTGCTCATGGACCCAACAGTGAACACTTTGCTGACCCGGGGCTTTGAACCCGCAACCTTTATCCTCTCTCCCAACCTGCTGGACCACACATGCTTGTCAGACAGGTTTGTTTGTCTGACTTTTGCAGCTCCAGACAACTATTTTCCCAGGGTGTGCAGTACTATAAAACAAGAAGGGTGTGTGTGTCCGGATCCCTCCCCACAGGCCCCCGCTGCAAACCATTTTCACTCTGGCCAGCAGCAATCGGAATTATGGGTCTTTACCTGCCATAAATCGCAGATATTAAAACATAAATAATCGGGGGGGGGGGGGGGGAATGAGGGGGATTTGTCATCACTGGGAACCCCCATTATATAAAATTTAAAGGGTATTTATTAAATAAACACCCATGCGGGTTGAAGGGTCCGGCGCAAACCGGCCGGCCAGCTTGG
>JAODKN010000134.1:25590233-25602724 GCA_026774425.1 Petrocephalus zakoni | reverse complement strand
CTCACCGTCGGTCATGTAGGTAACGACGGATTAGCGTGTGCGTGGTTACCCAGTCTCGCTGTCGGTCATATCGGTAACGACGGATTAGCGTGTGCGCGATTACCCAGTCTCGCCGTCGGTCATATAGGTAACGATTGATTAGCTTGTGCACGGTTACCCAGTCTCGCCGTCGGTCATATAAGTAACAACTGATTAGCTTGTGCGCGGTTACCCAGTCTCACCGTCGGTGATATATGTAACGAATGATTAGCTTGTGCGTGGTTACCCAGTCTCACCGTCGGTCATATAGGTAACGACGGATTAACGTGTGCGTTATTACTTAACTTGCCCGTAAGTTATATAGGTAATGACTGATTAACATGGTTATCTGACCTGGTAATTGGTTATATACGTAATGAATGATTACTTTTTGTGTGGTTACCCAGCCTGGCCATCAGTTATATCGGTAATGACTGGTTAGTGTGTATGTGGTTACGCAGCCTCGCTGTCAGTTATACAGGAAATGACTGATTAGCATGTGTGTGATTATCTGACCTGGCTGTCAGTGATATAGGCTTTAGCTTATTAGTGTGTTCATGGTTACGTTACCTGGAAATTGCTTAAATAGGTAATGACTGATAAGCAGTTGTGTGTTTATCCATCCTGGTAATCTGTTATATAGGTTATGATTAAGTACTGTTCAGCTGCACCCTGGGCCTGCTTGGTGGAGCTGTGATGCCTCCCTGTGGCCGCTCAAGGACATTGCCATGTGTGCTTTTTGCCCACCACAGTGTGTGTGTACCTGAACAAGTACGGCAAGACTGGGCCCCACTTGGACACTTGGCGCATACAGAAGCTGCCGGACCACTTTGGGCCGGGCCGGGCCTCCTCGGTGCTGCAGCAGTGTGTGCAGGCCTGCGTTGACTGTGCGCACAACCAGGCCTCAGTCTTCGCTTGCCTGAAGCCGGGCCACGGCGGGGAGGTCATATCAGGTGACGCTGGCAGCCTTTTCATCACTGGGGGGGTGGGAGGCTTCATTGCTTTTCTTGGTGTTTGTTAACCAAGCCCTGCCCCCTCACCAGCCTACTTTGAGCAACAGCACCACACGCTCACCCTGCCAGCTGTGAACAGCGTCACCTATGTGCTGCGTTTCCTTGAGAAGCTCTGCCACAACCTGCACAGCGACAACCTGTTCGGCAGCCAGCCCGTGCCCCTGGGGGGCCCCCACTACCCCTATGGCGGTGAGGCCCTGCCCCTTACTCCACCTACCCACCTTTACTCACGTGTGATTGGTGCTTGCGTGTTACAGGCATGTGTCTCTGCCTATCCCAGATAGGAGGAACTTTGGTGAGGGCCGGGGTACCAAGCGATACCTGCAGGACTCCTACAGCGGCCAAGTCACCCACAAGCTGGCGAAAAGCCTCCGTCACTCATCTGAAGGTACCCTGTCCCCCCCGCCCGCCCCACAAGCGTGATTTATTCCGTTTGTCTTTTCTCACATCCACTGGCCAGCATTCTAACTCCATCGCTGCCTACCACTGGTTGGTGGCGGAGCTGCACTCGCCATTTGTGTACTGTACTATAGCATTGGCTGTGTACTGTACTATAGCATTGGCTGTGTACTGTACTGTGTGCTATAGCATTGTATTATACTCATAACATAATTGTGCTGTTTTTAGTGTTTGGAATTGTTTCATGTGTTATCCTTCTATACAAGATGATAGTCTAGGCATGGTTTAAAGTATATGACAGGGTAAATAGGCACGAGTATATGACAGGTTAAATAGGCACGAGTATATGACACGAGTATATAACGGTAAATGGGCACGAGTATATGCAGGGTAAATAGGCATGAGTATATGACGGGGTAAATAGGCACGAGTATATGACAGGGTAAATAGGCACGAGTATATGCAGGGTAAATAGGCACGAGTATATAACAGGGTAAATAGGCACGAGTATATGACGGTAAATAGACACGAGTATATGACACGAGTATATGACGGTAAATAGACACGAGTATATGACAGGGTAAATAGGCACGAGTATATGCAGGGTAAATAGGCATGAGTATATGACAGGGTAAATAGGCACGAGTATATGACACGAGTATATGACGGTAAATAGGCACGAGTATATGACAGGGTAAATAGGCATGAGTATATGCAGGGTAAATAGGCACGAGTATATGACGGTAAATAGGCACGAGTATATGACAGGGTAAATAGGCATGAGTATATGCAGGGTAAATAGGTACTTTTAGGGCTTTTGAATATATGTGGTTTTGGATTATTGCACTGGGTCATGGAACCAATTAACCATAAGATGCAGGAACACATTTAGCCTTTTCAACAAAGTTAGACAAAAGATCGATTCTAGCCAGGGGGCCAGTTTTGTGTTCTAAATTTATATATTTTGCACCCAACCCTCCCACACCCCTCCAGCCGAGCCCTTAGTCCTGGAGAACGGAGTTGGAGGTGGGCCAGAGCATCTGGAGCCCTCGCCGCTTACCCCTGGCACGCCAAGCCGCCCCCTGGCCCTGCGCTCGCTCTCCCAGCGGAGCAGCCCCCCCGGCAAGCTTCTTCGCCTGGGCTCCGCAGGTCAGTGCCCAAATACAACACTCAGGCAACACCCCTCTTATACATTTCACTGCTCGTGACCTACCAGAAAGTTGTGGGGTCCAGCCAGGATGCCATTGCTATGTCCTGCAGAGAATGTGCCCAGGATTAACGGAAATGGCCGACCTTATAAATGGGGACATTAACAGTCTCCTTTGCAATACCCTCCCCCAGGTTCGGACCGCTTCCTGGGCACCCGAGAGAGCCCCCGACCCAGCGGGCAGGACCCCAGTCTGTGGACGGTGGAGGACGTGATGCGATTCATCCGGGACGTCGACCCTCAGCTGGGCCCGCACGCCGACCTCTTCCGGAAACACGTAGGCTACGGGCCTCGGGTGGGGTGCGGTGTGGCAGGTGGGACCCTGCAGACAGGGTGTCTGGTGTTGGCTTGGTACCCTGACCACTCAGTTTCTGGGTCTAATCCAACTCAGTGCATATGCCCTTTCGGGAGGTGATCTAATCGGGGGGCGCCTGAGTAACAGTTATATGTAAGCTGACAATTGTCTAAACAGCTCACTGCTGCTGGTGAAGGTGATGGTGATTCTGTATTAATCCTCACCCGAAGCCTTTGGCATGGAACGGCCTTATACTGCAGCAGTGTGGGATTTGGCGATGAGGTGACATCTCAAACATTATAGCGAATGTCGAGGCATTCCCATGACCCTTAGGCGGGTCGAAAAGCTTGGTGATCATATGGCTGTTAGGTTTACAAGGGGCGAGACTCTTGCCAGGAGAACATAATTTTAAATTGGATTTTCTCTAGGCGAGCATGTGGGCCAGCTTCAGTAGGGTTGTGAGGTAGCTACACCCCACTACAGTCACATTCACATACCCTATGAAGGTGACCTCCCTCTCATTTGAAATATTTATCCATGTGCTTTTGGGGTCCTTACATCAAGTGAGAGCTGTTTTTATTTAAAAGCAGTTTGCATTTGCTGTACAGTGAAATCTCCAGCCCTTTTAAGTACTGAATCATAAAAGTAAAAGTACACTGCCCAGTGGCACCATTAAGTCTGTCAACATCAACATAATCACACTTAAACTATAGCAAAATAATGTTTGCACGTAGGACTGCTGTGTCGCCTGACTCTTAAAGGCAGGGTGGTAACCACAGATATATCCTCCTTAATTACCGCAGCCTTCTGTGCGCATTTCCCACGCTTCTGCAGACGTACATGCATTTGTTAGCACAAAGTGTTAAGGTGTCGCTGCTGCACTCTGACTGAGTGTGTAGAGAGCTGGTCCTGGGCTGTCACCAATCTCTCCATCTTTATTGGCTTACGTTTCAGGAGATAGATGGCAAGGCCCTCCTACTGCTGCGCAGCGACATGATGATGAAGTACATGGGGCTGAAGCTTGGCCCCGCCCTCAAACTGACCTTCCACATTGACAGACTCAAACAGGGGAAGCCCTGAGCATCCTGGGGAGATATTCCCCGAACCGGAACTTGCTCCAAACGGTATATGACGCACACAGGGACGGCGCTCGCCGCCCATCGTTGTAGCAATCGCAAACCACCCTTTGGGGTCAGAGGTCAAGCTGCTGGCCCTCACATCAATCAGCCATGAGCAGTCTGTAGGGCTCTGAGGTGTTACCCATGAGCCTCTGCTACACCTCCTGGCCCACCTCCTCCGAGGGAGGTGATGGTTCTTTGAATGTTTCGGCATCAGCCTGGTAGAGGTTGGTACGTCTGGGTTTGGAAGCCCTGGTTTTCTCTCATGTAGCACGCACACCCTGCCTCAAGGGCGTCACTAAAAACTACAAACTCCCAGTCTGTTTTCTGGTACCATACTGCTAGGCCTTGGCTGTTAATTTTGACCTCTTGGCCAAGGACACCTTGTAAAGACTGTTTTGGCCATTTTGGCCTGTGTTTTTATGAAATTGTTTTAATTTTTATCGTGCGTGTGTGTGTATGTGTGTATATATAAATATATATATACATAAATATATATAAAAATGCCCTTTAACTCTGGAGAAGATGGCTCTGTTTTTAACCTCAATTGAGGCTTTTTCATAAAGGAGTATCATCTCCCCGCCCCTTGTAAATCCCCGGATAAACACTAGCTCTGTCCCCAACCTTTTGGAATTGATTCTGTACTGACCTCACCTGAGGCGTTTTGGGTTTTTTTCATGTCATACTTTATACAGCTTTGAGATGTACTGGAATAACGAGTTACTGAATGTGCTGTCACCGAAAGGGCAGTCGCTGTATATTACCGAAGTTATATACGATTGTCCGTTTCCTGTCGTTTGTACTTTTTTATTTTTTATACTATATTAGAAGGTATACATTGAGAGCAATCTTACTTAATACGGTTCAATAAAATTAATTTGAAGCTGAGTCTATCCTTCATTGCCCCCACAGCGTTTCTTTGCTGTGAGTGTTAATGCACTGCTAGTAAAGGCCATTTTTGATTAATCTGATCATTTTTTGTCCCCCATAAGTGAACCTGTAGGCACAAATAAAAATATTATATAGCACTTTTTATGCATGAAATTCAGTTCAAAGTGCTTCACATATGGGATTATAATGCATGAAATTACACAAAAAATAACCTGAAACTTCTGTGCTGCTGTAATTTTCTTTGAATGTGTTTTGTTAGTGCTCTACACAGCCACCTCTGAAGATGGGCTTCCAGTAGCAAGTGTGTGTTACAATACAGCACATTTTGGGCTGGGGGGTGGAGTACCTGAGGTCTTGCTTTAACCTCAGACTGCCAACCTGAAAATCGGCGTGTCTCTGAGGAATGAGCAAATGCACGTTCCTGTTTCACATCTGTATAGTTAATATCGGGCCCTGGAGTTAGTATGCAAGACTCAAGGGTAACTGAATCATGTTACCTTGTCAGCTGCTCCACCCATACTTCTAATATGTTGCTGCAGAAGTATTTCAGGAGTACGCTGTAGCTTGTTTTTAACACCTACTCAGAAACCATTGGGACATTTTGATTTGATGTAGGTGTCAACCAGCATCAACAGCACTGTATTCTCTTGCAAAGCTGTAGGTGAGGAAACCTCGTCACCAGAAAGCCTGTTGGCATGTGGCTCAAAATGAAAATAAGTGGCTTCTGCGGAGGAGGCTGAGATTGATTTAAGGTGGATGATCAAAGGATTGCAAAGTTAACGGCAGACAAATTTGCAAGGATTCGCTGTGTTGTGCTCCAGAGAAAAGCTGGGGATGTCTCATTGAACAGAGAACTGCTGTGTAATCTTTGGTACTGGGTCAATTTATAATCGCACAAACTAATTTTCTCGGTTTCATTTGAGAACTGCCATGGCAACAGTGGAGCCCTGATCAGGAGAGATCTCACTGGGCCTACCTGAAGTCCTGAATCTGTTGCTGGTCGGGTGATGTCACTGGGCCAGGTGGCCGTGCAGTGGGGCGCCGAGACTCAGAGCAGGCGTGTTTCCCGCTAGTCTGGGCATGCCAGAGAGGTGGCACCTAGCAACAATGCTCCCGTCTTTCAGCTCATGGGGCGTGTAGCTACTGTAGGGGAAGTTCACGATGCAAATGATCTACAGAAACAAAAGCACTTTGTACTTATTGTGACTTGGTTTGCATGTTCTGTGTCCACGGGGGTTTTCAGGTACGCCAGTATCTCTTGCCGTTCAAAGACTCAGTTTTCTTGAAATGGTGTCTCTAAATTGCCCTTATTGTTTAATGGTGTGTGAGTGTGTGTGCCCTGCTATGGACTGGTATCCCATCCTGAGTGTTCTCCTGCCAGAGCTTTCTGGGATAGGCTCCAGGGTCACTCTGACCCTGTATTGGATCAGCAGTTATGGCAAAGGGATGGACTTCAGTAACACAAGTGTTCTTGTTTAATGGCCGTGTCTCAAAACAACTTCTGCCTGAGATATACAAGATGCCAGGATCTGAGAATGGTGCCATCTTTTCTGCAGTGCCCATCTGTTCAGGTCCACTGTATACGCCGAGCTGTTTGCTTAACCCAGTTGCTCATTAAATCGCTCTGTTCCTTGCACCTCAACCATCTAAGCAGGAATATGTGGTACTGTTAGAATCAGTTCCAGTATTGAATTCTTTACAGGTGCAGAAAATGTACCATTTTTTTTAATCAACATTATGCAAAATCTGTATATTGTCATTAAATCTTTAGTGTATTTTGAGTAATGTTGGTGTACCCTGTGTTGGGATGCCCCTCTGCGGTCACACACAGTGCCTGGTGCTGCAGTGGCCACTCGCAGTGCCTGGTGCTGCAGTGGCCACTCGCAGTGCCTGGTGCTGCAGTGGCCGCAGACAGCTTGGCTGGGCAGTAGGCTCCCTCGGGAAGACCAGGAGCTGCACATATGCTGTCCAGGTGGCCGCATACAGCCTCTTTCCCATTAGCAACTGGGCAGAAGCGTGCTGTAGGCATGCTGGGAGTGCAAGCGAGCATGGCCGTTGCCCTAGTAACCAGTCACTTCTGGTTCTGTAGGGTGAGATGTTAGGCAAAACCACCCATTGGCCCAACAAGCATGTTCAATAAATTTAGCGATTCTGAATCATTTGTTTTGGGTTACTTAAATACGATCACTATGAATTTAGGATCACTAGGATTAACTTTATACTTTTAATTTTACTCACTCATTAATTCCATCTTGTGTCAGATTAGATCCACTTATGGCCAATTAAGCAATCCCCATAGACACAATGTGCCTAAAGGCAGGGTGATCATGCTCCAGGGGCTGCCGGGAAGCTCAGATTTCCACAATTTTGGTACATTTGGTCAGTTTAGCTCTGACAGCACCTCCCCCCCCGCCCCAATACATCTAATTGACTCAAGTCAGAGGTTGCAAAGTACTTGTCAGCAAGTTCCACCAGTTCCCAGGGACTGACATAACATAGCGTGTGACTGATTCAACTCAGAGGCTGCGAGAACGGCTGCATTATGTAAGCGCTAACCATCCGTTTAACAGACTTGTGATTAGTCAGATAACTAGATTCACTACGTCGTAATGTGCCAGGTTCTCACAACAGTTATTGTGAGTGTACTAATCCTGGCCAGGAACTGCAGAAGAACTACCCAGGAAACTACTAGAGACAGTCATTTCAGAAAAGTGAGAAATTATCAAAACAATTCATTTCCTGTGCAGAAATGTACCGCATCATTTGCAATTCAAAGCAAAGCAGGACGGTCTATAACGCGGCCACTTGACTATATAAAATAACCAAACATGCAAAATGATCACGAGGGTCAGAGTAACGTGTCCTGATTAAGAGAAGTTTACAGGTGAGCAGGATATGATTTGGGATTTTGAAACGCACAGCTGTTTGTTTCAGGCTACAAATTGACTCCCCAGCCATCCTGTGCTCCCCCTGTAAGTAAATGACCAAGTGAAAGAGTCCCTATGAATAGAGTAATAACCTGATCAAAGACCAAGTGTAACCAAAAAAATTCCAGGGGACATTGCAATGGACATGTAGACTTCAACTATCGACTATATACTGTCAGACGGCAAGTCAGGGAATTAGCACAGGGGTTTTGTGTACATCAAACCCACAAGGTGAGATCTACCTAACCGCGTCATTATAATCAGATAACACAATATTTCAAGGCTGAGACCACTGCACCAGTCATATGTTACAAGTATAAAGGGTCCTTTGACATCAGATTAATGCTGAACTAGGCCTTATTACTGCAGCAAGCCTTCTGATGAGCCCAAATTTCTCATGGACACCAGATGGCGCCATAGCGCATCTATCAGCTGGGCTGTAAAAAAGGTGCTAGACTCAACAGAAATAAATGTTTCACAATCCCGTAACGGGGGAATGTGTTTGGGAGGACACAGTCCTGACTGTTACGTCACCTGACGGCGTCTCGCACATTGCCTGGTGTGTGACCGACTACCCAGTGGCTATCCTGTCACTCCAGAAAGAAGGACTGGCACGGTCGGAGAGCCCCCTCTTTCTGCTTCGTTTTCAAACCGCCCAGGAGATTGCACTGATCTGATTAACACTGCCCTTCATTTTGTCTCCCTGCCTTTTGAGGGTTCTTATCTAGAACAACTGGAACAAGCATTTAAGTCAAGCTATTTGCCAAATTCTCCATTTGATCATAAATATTACCTAGAACATCCCACTATGGTTTGTAGATTTTATTCACTGACAGCTTTCATCCTCCCTGCTCTTTGGCTCATGACTGCAGTGTAAGACACTATGCTCTGTGTGTGCTCAGCCATGTGACTGGGGCCAGAGATAGATCTTTCGGAGATAAAGACTGGCCAGTATTTCCCCTCCTTCCTGTGGCCTGAGTGACTCAGTTACTGGACGTGGGCCAGCTCGGGTGGCACACTTCTTTGTGCGAAGATCGGCGAGCAGGACGGGGACAAGAATCTCGCAGTTGCGTGCGGCTGCCTGCGAGGAGGCCGCGCTCCAGGTGAAAATGGCGCGACGTACAGTAAGTCTAACCACATCCTAACAGCGAAAACAGGAAGGCGCTCCCCTGAGCCTCTGTCGACTGACCAAAACCGCCGATGTAGCAGATATGGAGGCTGCTTGTGTATTAGTGCTGCATGTCTGTTCACGCACACCCACGTCTGGGTGTGTGCTCTATGCAGGCACACGTGTATGTCTTTTTGGGACAAAACACAAACAACAACAAAAAAGAAATGCATGTATGTATAGATGAACCAAAGCGCCCACGAAAAGACCACAAGTAAAAAGGCCAATTTGAAAGACACAGAGCTTCATCTTCTGTCTCTGCGGTGAGAACAAGGTATTGAATCATCCTTTAAAAAGGTTTACACCATTTCCTTACAGGAAGTCAGTGGGTTCACTCTCACTTATTTTAATTCTCCCCCCCCCCACCCCCTCCAAACAGTAAGCACATGCACACTTGTCCGAGTCACTGTGACTGGGCCTGTTAGCATGTTGTGCTGCTCTGTGACTCATCAGTCCGTGTCCAAGGACCCACACTCTCCCACGTCCTTGCGGGGGTCTCGCCGACTGCTCATGGCAAGGCGGGGGGGGGGTTCTCCCCCCATTCGGGTGCATGGCATTTCTGCAGTGTCTCAGCAAACCCTCAGCAAATTTGACCCACTCCCATCGATGGACTGACATCATCACTGTTGTTGTTGTTTCGACTAGGGCAGGAACTGAATAGATTTAGTTGCAATGGAACGTCTTGTGAAGTAGATGCTTGTTGCTAATGGTAACCCATTTGCGGGGAAGATGCTGCCCTGGTAAGATCTGTTACTGTACGTCTGTCAGTTCCTCCCAGCTTGTTCGGTGGTATCTCCCTGAAGAAGGAGAGAGGAGAATGGCGTAGCCAGACTGTTATTCCTGAAAACTTGCAGCCAATCGGACAGCCAATCGATTCATTTCTTCGTAAGCCAACACCCCTTGTGAAGTCATTGGGGACACTGAAGTCATTGACTTGGTTCTGCCCAGAGTTAGGGGAGCATTACTGGTCTTAATCAGCATTTTGCTTTGTTTTTTTGCTGAGAGAGAAAATGCATGTCGACTTGGAATTAGGGGAAGCACTTAAAAATGAATTATTCAAAGTTAAGCCCCACAAACTGGCCCCTTTGTCCACTGTTCATGCTACCAATTGCTGGCTTCCTTGTGCTTGGGCTTGTTTGTTAGGGGATCATCATCAACTACATGAAGGGAAAATATTTATATAGGTCACATTTTCCATTGATATCTTTAGCCATGTGCGCTGTTTACTATAGCGAGACGAGACATCGGCCTCTGGTCAGATGGTAACATGTTTGAGTCCAAGGGGTGTCTGCTACCCCTGGATGTCCCCCACAGGGCAGAAAACAGTTTGTAAGAGATGAACTGTCTGGCAGCTTTAAACCCAAAGAAATACCCTTGCATTCTCACGTGGTGCTTAGAGGTCACTGAGACCGCTGCAGTCAGATCTAAGAGAAAATGAAATGAAAGAAATAAGAGATCACTATTTTTAGACAGACCAAAGAACTTGGCATCCCAAAGAAAAGGTCCCATAGAGGGGGGGCTGGGAGGCTGCGGGGGCTGCGGGGGGTGCGGGTCCTGACGCACATGGGGACTGAGGGGGGGAGGCTTGACTCGAGTGGGGGGAAGGGGCCTTGAGGGGACCTCATGGACAGAGTCAGAGGAGCATAGCAGTTTATCAGAGGAATGCTGTTTGTGCTTACTCTTGCCTGTCTCTGCACCTATCCCAGAATTCCTAGCGCGCCTTTGCAGCCGGCTAATGTGTCTAAGTCACTGGCATCCTTGGCATGTTGGCTTAGCCAGTACCAGTACTCCCAGGCAGGCATGGGGGTGTCCTCAGTGAGCACTCTCCATGGAAGGCCCAGCAAATTCTCGAGGGACATGGGGGGGGTGGGCAGCCTGTGTTCACACTGAAGTCAGTGGAAGGAGAGGGGCCACAGCTTATCTTCCGACCGTGAGTGGCCACACCAACACAGAAGGCTCCACGCATGCTCTGTGGCACGCCCAGGTTTGAGAAAAGAAGATATCTCCAGAAAACAAATCATTAACTACTACCTTGGCTGTCCCTCACCTGCAAAGGGTGCCTGCAAGCAGCAGTTAGGTCCATTCCCGAAACTGGGAATTTATGGTCTGCCTAGGCCTTCAAAGATGAGCTGGTCCTATCAGGGGTGGGAAGCATGGCTGGGTCAAAGGAACGAAATGAGTGCCGAGGGGGTGGGGGATGGGAGGGTGCTTACATTATTGGCTTGGTTTCCTGGTTACTGCCACTTGCACTGAGAAGCTGGACGAGGCCCTAGAAGAAAGCCCAAGGGCAAGAGGCAAGGGGGGGGTTCCCCCAACAGGGCATGTCTGAAACATGTCTTTCCTGGGGGGGGGGATTTGTCACAAAGGAGGACGAGATGTTGATGCTTGAGCACGTCTGGTAGAGAGCAGCAAAGTGAGTCTTCAATGGCATCAGCATCTGGCACACGTGTTCGTTGTGGCTGTTTCACGATGGGAGACCTTGGGGATGACATGCGTATGAGGTAAAACTGGAATGGCAGGCGAGGCAATCTCAGAGATCTCTAAAGAGCTTACACTGTGGACTTCAAGGAATCAAGGAATTGGGGCACAGGGTGAAGGTTGTATTAAGCAGCACGCATGACACGCCGTACACGGTAAACATCGGGGTAATGAGGAAGTTCTCCAGGACGGACGTGTCTGTTCTGGGTGCCACTCTGCTGCTGGTGTCTCTTTTTGGTGAGACACCCTGGTTACTGCTCCATCTGAAGCGCTGAAGCTTTTATAGATTGCAGCAAAATTCCCAAAACACTAACGGACAAACGGTTACTAAAACCCAGTAATCAGGGTACCACTGGCAAGCTGAGACTTGTTCTCAACCAGGTTTTTTTGTTATCAATTTTTCTGGTATCAACTCCCCAGCACTTCCAAGTTAATTTTTGACTTTTGTTTTAACCCCAGCTACAGTTTCCCGTGGTGACTGCCGTAGGACATGAAGTGTTTGCAGAAAACCGGGGTGTGCTGCTCCGCTCGCCGTTCCCAGGATCAAAACGGATGAACAGGAATAAACGTTTTTGACACTGCAGAAGGGGCGGCTCGCCCTGGGTGCCATCCACAATGAAAATCCCGCTGCAGTGTTGACTTGAGCCGGCAAGTTGAATTTCAGCATGGCTTGATCATTGCTGACCTTTCAGGTTGGGAATTCCTAGTTTTGATTCCTTCCCGTCAGTGCTGCTTCAAGTGCTCGAGATTCGAGCGAGTGTCAAGATCGGTGGAGGACGACGAGCAGCCCCGCCGTTCGCCACAAGCGAAACAAATAACAGAAGCCAACGAGTGTGGATTACACCGGAACACACCCTCTTTTGTCCACGCCTTGTCTGGCCCAAGTGGGTGTGTGGGTGTGTGTGGGTGGGGTGGGGGGGGGGGGGGGGGCGGCGCGGGGCGGGCCCAAATCAAGAGACACTCGCTAATCGACCCCC
>JAODKN010000134.1:25579397-25590133 GCA_026774425.1 Petrocephalus zakoni | reverse complement strand
GGGGCGTCTCTGCTACGCCCACCCCCCACCGCGATGGAGAGCCAGAAATCAGGGGCGTCTCTGCTACGCCCACCCCCACTGCGATGGAGAGCCAGAAGTCAGCAGTGCCTCGGCTCACCCCACCCCTCTACCGCCCCATTCAGGGGCAGCTCGGCTCAGCCCCCCCCCACCATGATGGAGAGCCATAAATCAGCGACACCTCGGCTACGCCCACCCCACCACTGCGATGGAGAGCCAGAAAACAGCAGCACCTCGGCTACGCCTGGGGCGGGCGGGGGGGTTTGTGTGGGGGGGGGGGGGGGGGCGGGGCCCGCCCGTGTGTCTGTGTGGGTGTGTGTGTGTGGGTGGGGTGGGGGGGTGGGGGGGGGCAGCTCAGCGCTGACACAAAACAAGAGAAACACGCAAAAAAACACAAGCAGACGTCACCCAAACTTGCCTTTCAGTAAGTGGTTTCAGTTGTGTTGAGCACCCTGCAGTAAACACAGACCAGAATCCTTCGTCATTGGCCATCTTTGTCCCTCTCTTCATGCTTGGCACTTCCTTGCCAAGATTCAGAATCAGGTGCTGCCCAGTACACCCATTGCCCGAGCTTCTGGCAAGCTTGTACCCAAGCTGTGGCTGGCAGTCTTGAAGAATGCCTCCTTCCCGTTGGGCCAAGGCCCAGGCAGCAAGGACCTTTCAGGACCAGCCCCCAATCACATTCTGCAACAGTATGAAGCTGGAGAACTTAACTGCTCCTTAACTGCTTTGTACCTTGTGTTCCTTGCATAATTAGGATAGGCCCGGCCAAACGATTTCCTCTCAGCATCCAGTTTTGGACAGATGCGGCTTGGTAATGAGTGGTTGCGAAGGGTTTCTGATAATGTCTGCAATGCATTGTGGTCAGTGAAACATCAGCAGAGCTTCACTGCAATAAGTGATATTTTAATACAGGATTTTGTTCAATTTACTCCTTCAAGTCAAAACTGGCATCACCTCAACCATTTAACATCTAAGAATAGTCCACGTGATTTAAAGCTATCTGCTGGGGCAGTAGGTGTCATTGTGGAGAAGGCTAGGTCAGTTCCCAAGAGGAACAAGTCCTAATCTTTTCCTCTTCAGGGAAGGTCAGGTCATGAACTTCTTTTGGCAAAATAATCACCTATCATCATAAAATAGTCACTGTGGTGGCACAGTGACTCAGCACATCCCTGTACCACCTGTTGGTGGCTAAAACACATTCTTTTGTACATTCCTTGTGTCGCGTGAGTTTCATGCAGGAAGTCCTGTTTCCTCCCGCGATTCAAAGACATAAAGTTTTCCTAATTGGCACCTTCATATTAGCCATAGTGCATATGTGTGTGCATTTATGTGCCAGGTGACGGACTTTGGACCTGACTCATGGTGTACCTCTACCTTGTTCTCTAGTAGTGCTTGGGAGCGCCTGACCCCTGTGACCACAATAAGCAGCTGGAATATCAGTGGTCATCTGTATTATTGGATATACTGAACGATGTGTACATCGCTATGCATAACAGTAATGGTGATCATCCCAGTTTCTTTAAACTCTTGACTAGCTCTTGATGCGGGTTCACAGTCAAGAAGATGAAGCAATGATCTGGCTTATTCATTAAATAAATATTTTATTATTATTGCTGAAAATAAATACATTTTTTTTTTCCAAATAGAATCAGTAACATAAAAGGGGACACTAACCAAAGCCAAATGGGGGTTGAGGAAAAGGTTGGGGGAGGAGTCCAAAATGCACGCGACCTTTGTAGAACTTTAGAGAACCTGGGAAGTCCGAAGAATCAGACTATGACCTAGAATGAGACCTGCCATGTTCTCACATCCAACGGCTGCAGCCCACAATTACCCAGCCCCCCCACCAAGCACATTCCCATACTGAGGCGGCTTCCAGCTGTCACCCCTCAGCTATGCCGAGGACCCAGACCAGAAAGGATATAGGTGCGTTTTATCATTCAGTTCCTGCAGATCCCAGGATTAAAACTCACGCATACTCGGGCCGGGGGCATACATAGTTTTGGCGGCACATAAAATGTCAAACCTGCTTAAGCAACTCCAGGACTATCCCGTCACGCAAGCACACATCTCTGCTCATCCTTGCACTTTTTTGTTTTATTTTCCAGTAAATCACGGCTGAGGAAGACCTTCACCTTACGCTTTATGAAAATACTTGCAAAATACGGCTACAGAACAGTGTATAACCCACAGAGACAGTACTGGGGTAACTGGGAAATCATGCCTACAAACTAGAAATAGCACTGGTGTTCAGTATACAGGGTCAGTGACTAGTGTATAATAACGTGGCCAAGCAACTCAATTTTACATGGCAAACACAGACCAGCTTCTCGAAGACCTGAATTTCTCCAGGGAAAACTGATGATAATCCAAGTCTTGGAATCTACACCGTCTTCAGCGTAGATGTCCTCAGGCATCTGGCCTAAGGAACCTGCTGACAATGGTATCTCCAACTTTTGGTAGCTGGACTCGTTGAGAACAGAGGCATTGCAAAAGCATCCCATACAACGTTCACCATCACGAGCCACACGTCGGAAATTGGCAGCGTACCAGAGGAAAATAAAGGGACTCGTTGCAACACGAGACGATATCTTAAGTTCCTCATTGCTCTGCCAAAGTTGACAGGCGAACTTCGCAAGCCAAACATCATTCACGCCCCATTCTGAAGCTGGGCTTGTACTTGGCTAAAAAGGACAGCTCTGTGCTGGACACCTTGACAAAATTTCAATGCTTGTCTCAGCAACCAGTGGATCGTTTAAGAATATGTTTCAGTGTTATGGTGAATCACATCAGTAGAAATTGTACAAAACCGAAAATCCCTGGCAGATTTTTCTACCTTACAGTAATGACCATACAAAATCAGTTTTTAACCAAGCCACATTGATCAAACAGGCCCATTATGACCACATCATTTTTTATTCTAAATAAAAGTTTAAAATCACTGGATTCCTTAGGCCCTAACCACAAAAACCAAAGCAATAAATATAAGGCATTTGCTAACCTAAGCGTGAATTTAGGAAGTTATTCCTGTGCTAGATTTGGCCCTGACATCCGCAAAAAAAACACAGCTGAGCATGAATATCAGTGCAAGCTAAAGTGTAGAGGTGGTATTTATGGAATGCATCATCAGGTGGACGTGTTGTACAAGAACTGGGTTTGGCGCACAAGGCCTCAACTTCTAAATGCATGCCCAAAAAAAATATACCAACCCCCATCCCAAAAATGCTGAATCGCCCTCACCCTTCCCAAACACACACCCCCAACCCTTCTATTCAGTTGCATGTTAATCACCTGGTGTGGGGGATTGAATAAATATCATTTTATAAACTGCAGTAAAGTCTGATTGTTTCAACTGAGGCAACACAGTGTGTTATATATATTGTTCCAAGTGGCTTCTGAATCCTGCAAGGAGAGGTTACATTCATCCCATATGCTGAGGGGGAGGAAGGCAGATGTGGCCAAGGAGCACCACCACAAAGTACCAAGACTTCCTCCAGGACATGTGGTTGAAGACATCTTCTCCCTTTTCAGTGTTTCATCCGTTTACATAAAACACGACCGCGCGTGTATGCCAGTACACACACACACACACCCACAGAAACACACAAGCACGCAGGACTCCAGGCTGGCCCCCGCTTGTCCGTGACCCCCAGCAAGCCCCGGCCGGCCGTGACCCAAACACGGCGCCTAACTCCCGGACTCTCAGCAGCTGACGGTGCTGGGCTGCTGCTTGCTCACAAAGTCTGAGATGAAGTCGAACTCGTTCTGGCCGAGGAAGAGCTCCGGGAGTTCTTGGACCCGGTCCAGACCCAGCTCCACAACCAGAGAGGTCAGCACCTCCTCGTCAATCAGGTCCGTGTCCATGACGTTGAGGCCCAGTGCCGGGCTGCCCATGTGCGGCATGGCGGCCAGCTGGCCTGCCCCCACCCGGTACTGCGGCCCACCGCCCATGTGGTTCCCGTTGATGGGCATGAGGTGGTGTCCGTGGTACGGCGTGTTGAGTTTCTGCAAGTGCATGCTGGCCATGAGCTGCTGGGAAGTGAGGCCCCCGCCCATGTACTGCTGCTGGGGGCCCTGTACCAGGTGGTGCTGCTGCTGCTGCTGCGGGTGGTGCTGCTGGTTGTACATCACGCCGCCAGACATTTGGTGATGGTGCCCCATCTGGCCTCCGTTGACGGGCCCGTTCACGTTGGCCACCATGCCCATTCGCGGGCGCATGCCTCCCTCCATGCCACCCTGGGGTCCCCCGCCGTAGTGCATCATCTGTCCGGCGGGCATGCCGCGCATGGCGGCCTGGGGCCCGTGCTGCTGGGGCCCCGTCTGCAGGCCACCGCCCATCCCCATCCGGAAGCCATGGTTCATGGACATCATCATGTGATCAGCCATGGCGCCTTCCTCCAATCACTGATCAGAAAGAGAACAACTTTACCAAGACGGACTCTACAAAAGGCAGAAGCTCTAATGTAACACAGATCCTGGGACAATCCCACCCAATTACCCTGGCAAAAAGGAACAGGGCACCCTATACCGTCCTGCGTGGCAGATACGCTGTGTCCATCTTTACTGGCTTATCAGATAGCTGTGCGGGTCCGAGATGGGAAATTTCAAACATCCATCTTACTATATTTGCTAGGAGCCTTTGAGAGGCATAGAGGTGGGAAGTCGGCCGCATTATTTGGCAAAACGCAAGAACACAGAAGCATTAAGTAGGCAAACCCGGGGAGCACTACGTTTGCCCAAACATCGCGGCCCCGACAGCGATGTCACTTGTCAGCAAAATCGGTGTCACAGTGCGACAAAAGGTCCCCACGGCCACCCGACAAAACCAAGCGTCCTTATTAGATCAAGAGGAAAATAAACACGCACACTACATGTGCTGTATCTGCCCGAATGAGCGGGGGGGTGTCGCCGTCATCCACGTTATTGTCACGTCGCCGCTTCCCAGCCCCTCTCGTACAATTCCCTGCACTGTTTAAAGTGGCACGCACAGGCGATCTGACTCAGTGTGGTTCTTTCCCGCGGGGCGCTTTCTTGAAGAAGAGAGGGGGGAAAAAAGAACCGAGATCAGCAGTTTTTGTTCCATTTCTTGCCTCCTTTGCAACACTATGCGTGCGGCGGGCGGGCTCCTCTGTGCCCTCGGCGCCGGAGGCTCGGTCTGCGGCTCTTTGTGCCCGAATGAACGGGGCTGAAATCCGGACGCGGAACGCGCAGCGAGACGGGGCGCGATCGCCCGGACAAACCCTAAAAAAGTCAAGTCCCCCTCCTACCTCTAATCCACAACTAATTCGTCTTTTTGTGGCAGGCTTTGATTTTAAGAAACAATGCTATGTGCAACAAATAAGTAATGTGATAAAAAAACAATGTCACGCGCGCGACAGGGTTACATAGGCGCTGCAAACAGGTACGGCGGTATTTAAGCGCCGTTTAACCACGAAAACACACAATTGCAATGGGCAGGCTTATCCCAAGTGATCAACCGGGCGTTTTGCAACAATGAAATTATTTCGCCGTTTCCGCAGAGCGCCGCGTTTAAAGTGATTCGGGAGACAGAGAGAGAGAGAGAAAAAGCGGAGAAGCGAACAATGGATCTTCCACCTAAAGCAAACGAACACAACCTCGGCCGTGTATTCCTGCTGATAAAATATACATACCGGTATATGTTCTCGTTACAAAGTTCACTGACTTTGCAATTCCGATTATATTTGATTCTTTAGGAAACTGCACGGCGAGGGTCCGACGGATTAGAGCACGTATTCCATGGGGTTAAGCTTCATACTCAGGCGGGACCGGAGCGCACGGAGAGCAGCCGCCGACTCTTGAAACGACTGCCTGTTTTCTGGGTCAACTCCGGGATTATATACACTAAAGGCTGGGAGGCAGGCGCACGGAGGAGAGGTGGGGCCAGCGCTGCCCTCGCATCCTTTGTCGCCATTGGCCCCACTTTAATAATTGTTTGGACGAAAACGTGTGGGATTCTCTAAAAACACATCGCCGCAAGTTTCCTCCTCCTTATTATTTTTTTTAGCCCCCACCTCCGAGTTTATTTATTTGCGTCGAGTTATTTGACAGTTGCTGTTCTGTTCTTTTTTTTTTTGCTTCGCATTATGAGCAAAAAAATCAATTGGTAAAATAAATAATAAATAGTCCATTTTGCTTAATTACGTTTATATTTTATAATGTGCGTCCTCGGGTCTTTTGTAGTGCCTCTTGAAAGACGTTTTAAGCAATTTATTTTTTTCTTTAATCCGCCAAATAATAATTTGCGTTATATTAAAATGGTGGTATTAGAGGGATATCGTCTGGTGCAGTTTCTCAGTAAATCTATAATCCATAAGTACTTTTCATGCACAGCTTTGCGAGATGCGCGTTTTTTTTTTTTTTTGCTTATTTTTTTTTCATTAGGTCCAGCATGCGAACCAATCGCGTGAGCCTTGCACCCTGACAGCCTTTCCTGTTTGCTTTTGAAAGATGTTTCGGTGTAAACTTCGCGTCTCGTACTGTTCCTGGGGCTGCGCTGCTAACGAGAACATGCCTTCATTGTCCAGTTTTCCAGCGATACTGAATGGCAATAGAATATATATTATTATAAGTAGAATGGGGGGAGAGGGCAGACCTACAAGCTGTACTTAACCCAGCTGGTCCCAGGCTAAATGCCTGCTGAGTCGGTGTTAAAGTGCGGGGGGGGGGGCGGTGTTTTCACGGTTGTTCTGGGTCACCGGTGGTGGGCCGGTTGCTTGTCTCATCCCACAGGCTCCGCCTCTTACTCCTTAACTACTGGTTTCACCGGTTACATCTTATTTAACAGACCAGCACACTTCTGATCAAAACAGGTATCCTGTCCTTGTCAGTGACCAGGAAAGTTGACATGCACAGTATTAGACTATTAATGTAGGTGGAAGTGTGGCCTGTTTTGTTTCATTCTGCATTCAGTACTGCCCTGCAGAGTTTTATGCCACCTGCACAGAACGCAATGTCTGACAGCTGTCGGCAGTTTGATGTGTGCCTGAATCGCTCTGAAAGGTCCCATGCAAATCCTGCGCCTGCTGGCTTTTCTGCACGTCAGCAGCAAATCGGCGGCTTCGCGCTCCCGCACGTACCGGCACCTTCGGCCTGTCGCGACTCGCCTGCCTCAGTCGGTGTCCCCAGCCTGTTGTCACTGTCGGTCTGCTGGTGTGAGCTGGGGGTCCCTGTGACCCAGGTGAATCTTTGGGGACGTCACGCTATGACAGCACCAAAGAAACATCCCCGAAGGTTATTGCCCAAGACTGGAAAAAAAAAAACGCGCATGTTTGATGGCTGCCTCTCCTGTCCCACAAATACTGTTTGCACACTCAAGGGCCTAATCTACTAGGCCGCTGAATCCTATTTAAGGCCCACGTGTCTCTTCCTCCCTGTCAAGGCCACCAGTGTCCTCGTTCACAGCTGGTTTTGTCAGAAAGACTTGACTGGGCTTTTTTACTTAAAAAAAAAGTATCTTACAGATGGATGTGCGATGACTCAAGATCTGTGTCCACAATACACCTTTTCCACCCTGGGTGATGCATCAGTCCCTCAGGGGATATGCCGTCTCACCCATGACAGGTTTCTAGTCTTAGTCACATTTCAACATATATCTGAGCTTTCAGCACAAACGGGCAGAAATTCATCCACCTGCCAACCCCTTATCTGGTGCAGGGGCATGGGCGGGCTTGGTGCACAAACACACACTTACAAATTTGTAAGCAGCAAAGTGCCAAACTGCACGTGATAGGACTGCACTAGGAAGCTGTCGGAAAACTGTGCAACACAGAGGAGATAAAGGCCATGCACACACACACACACACATGCACACACACACAGGGGTTAGATACAGACCCCTAGTCCATGAGGCACCCTTGCTATCCACTGAGATATGAGAAGACATAAGCCTTGTTCTTCCGTTTCTCTAACATGTCAGAGTGCTATGGTCACCCTGCTCATTGTCAGAAAGTCGAAGCCCTCCATCCCACGAAGACTCGGCCGTTTAAACTAGCTGCGGTGATAGCATCTCCTCGCGGTTTGCTCTCCTGCTCGTGCTTCACAAATGCTTTGTCACTGTAAGTGCAGTGCTGGCTAAAGATTGCTATTATCAAGCGGGCACAGCTGTGAATAGGTTAGAGGGCATAGTTTATAGTCGGAGCGAGTGGAAGGAAGCTAATTGTTTGCCTATTTTCCACGTAGAATAAAATGCCGTGAGAAAGGCTCTCAGGCTTTCTGAAACCATATTCTTGTTAGATGGCCAACTGGGGAAACTGGACATGTTTGGAGCTGCCTCAGCAAATGCAATGGGCATAAGTGCGTGTTAGTAGCAACCAATCATGACCACTCAAGCTCATGCATCAGCCAATAGAGACCAAACCGGTCAGTCCGGCTGCATATCCACCAATCCAGACCACATTTTACTATTAATTAATATAATATTAATTAATATAAATTTCCACAAGCAACTCTGCCTTGCACGTACATACTTGCTCATCTGCCGTGCCTGTGTGGTAATACTTGTTTTGTAAGAATCTTTGTACTTTCATGGCTTGACAGTCGCACTCTCTCATGACACGCCTATTACTAACAATCATTCATTTGTAAACAAACTCCCATACTGTGTGTTCTTCTGAGTATTGACACGGCTGGGTATTGGCTCTGCACCCTGGCGAGTGCCTACTTTGCGATAGCTTGTGAGACCCACCCCCCCACCCTGGCTTCACAATCCCCTCACGCCCTCCCACTGCTGTGTGAGCGTTAGCACTAGCATTAGCGTTCGGCGGTGGAATGTGCCTGTGTGCTGTCACCGGGGAGGTGGGGGTCCCTGGGATGGGCACCTGGAATGTCAGCGACTCACGTACGCGGCGGCCCTGCTGACTTGCCGTTCCCCTCACTTCAGTACCGTCCTCCGCCACCCGCTATCCTCTTTCACCCATATCAGACAGCCCTTCCGTCCCCTACTGATTGTCACACCAACACTTTAATGTCACCATAAATATTTATATCAGCCTCCCCCCACCCAACATCTGCACAGGCAGTTATGAATATTTGGGGCTGTCACGGTACAAAACGAGCAGGAAGTCAGCCATGCGCACCAGGATTTTGCTCTTGTCTTTCTGCTAGTGTCGGCTCTTACGCCGAGTCTTTCTTGTTCCGTCACACCTGCAGAAGCTTCTGAGCTGGCTGTGCTCAACCCCCCCAACCCCTGGCTCCCGCCCGGCCCCGTCCGGCACTGTCCGCTGAATTTGCCTGGCCACTTCATTAGTCAGCAGGTGTAGCACAGAGCCTGCGGTTCACGTTTTAAGGGTGAGGCGCCCTGCTCGCACCTTTGTTCTCCTGCTGCCGCAAGGCCCTCCGGTGCGGGTCCAGAAGCCCCGCCCACTCCACTGTCTCTCCACCCCCCGGGTCCTGTCCTGTGCATGTTTCTGATAGGTAGACTGCCAGCAGTGGGCGGGGCCTCGCACCTGTTAGTGGCAACAGAGCAATGTCTTGTGTACAAATGTGCGTTTGGCAAGGCAGCTGGGCTGGGCTGGGGTGTGGTAGGGTGGGGGTGGGGGTTGCACTAGGCAGAGTTACCTCCATTCCGGCAGAGCTTGCTTCGCATTCACACTTTGCTTGATTTCCCGATTTGCATGCTAACTGCTCGAGCAGGTCTAGGCCAGCAGAGCAGACGGCCTGCCCCCCAGCACCCCTACCCCCAGCCGCTGCTCCAGTGATGCCTGGCAACGTGCAGCCTCTGAGGGCTGTCAACAGCAAGCAGAAAGACGGAACGCGCGAGGGAGCGGGATTGTATTTCAGGGCGCAGTCCTCCCAGAGACATGGGAGTCACACTAACGTTTGTGCACTAGAGGAGACGGGTGCTACTTCAGTGCAAGATGCTAATGCTAATTTACAGCACAGGATGGGTGCAAACTGAACCAACCGAGTGCCTCTGGGATGCCTGTTGCTACATCCATGTGAGATTCATGACAACCTATGTCGAACAATTGATCCCAGAGCTGAGACTTCCTGTGACCCCAGCGTCAATCTTTATCTTCGACACCTTCTCACCTCCGGCCAGTAAGCCGGGTCTCTGTGTACCAGAGCTGCTGCTGCTTTAAAAGAAAGCCACTGGTCAAGAAGTCCAGGTCTACTGTGCTGCTGTAAGCCGGCCAGCTCTGCCGTGGCACTTTGGAATGCCATCATTCTGGCTCCGTTTCATCTCGCTTAAAGGCATTGGATGGAATTTGCCATGTTTTCTTTCTCTGCTGGCCTCAGAATGCAGGAATGTGCCGAGTGCAGCTCCTGCTAGCGCCACATGCTAGCACTACACTCTAGCACTACACTCTAGCACAGGGGTGGGCAATCTCATCCTCAAAGGGCCGGTGTGTATGTGGGTTTTCGCTGCAACTCTCTAATTAGATCACTAATTAGAGGACTGATTGGCTGAAGAGTCCTCACACCTTGGGTTTGAACAGCTGACCTATAGGTTATCCCAGAAACCTGCATACACACCGGCCCTTTGTGGATAAGATTGCCCACCCCTGCCCTAGCACCACACACTAGCAATACACACTAGCACAATATTCTAACACCACATGCTAGCACTACACCCTAGCACCACACGCTACCAATACATTCTGGCACAATATGCTACCACCACATGCTAGCACCACACACTAGCAATACATGCTAGCACAATATGCTACCGCCACATGCTAGCACCACACACTAGC
>JAODKN010000134.1:25435113-25454117 GCA_026774425.1 Petrocephalus zakoni | reverse complement strand
GGCAGGAGATGATCCCACAGCGGCCGCTGTTATCCAAAGGACTCCAGGATGTAATCCTAGGCTTTAACTGCCCCGACACACTTGCTCCCCTTCATTGCTGAGAAAGGCTCTTTCACCCCAGAAGAAAAGCGGGGGGGGTAACAAAATGAGTGTTAGCATTTACCTACATCAGCTTGTAAGTTTTTATGTTAGAAATCGTGTTGTTAGTTAGTAGGACCGCGTGGGGGATTCAGTATGCAGGGCTCTCGTTAGGTGAACTGGGGACTCCCAAATTTCCCACAATGCCTTCCAGGATGTCCCATACCCCGGGCTTCCTGGCCCACCGTGAGTCGATACGTGGTTATGGCAAATGGATGGATAACTAAGTGATCTATGTTCACCTGGGGCGTAGCCAGAGCTTGTACAATGTGGTGGCCAGACTTGGCCCAGTGATTTTACTGGGATGGCAATAGAATAAACCTTGTCCTCCTCAATATATTCTGGCAACCAGGGGTGGGAGCCCTTGTGCATTTGGACGATTGTCCATTAATAATTCAAGCAGGAGGCACACCACTGACTGACGGGTGGAGCAGCTCTGCTTTAAGGAATTAAATGCTCCATATTTCATTTTTATCACCACGTATATACTGGGGGGGAGGGGACATGGACACCCCTGGCCACCCCTTTGATCCACCCCTGATGTCGACCATCTATATTCGATGCACACGCACCACATAACACTGGTGAATGGCCGCGGCCTCCTTTGGTGCCTTTAAACCAGATGCACACGCACCACATAACACTGGTGAATGGCCGCGGCCTCCATTGGTGCCTTTAAACCAGATGCCGCAGAAATCGCTTCTCTCGTGGTGTCGCATCTCTGCAAAGGCTGTTGTGAGACAATATAATGTCAGTGTGGCCTGAGAAACTAATGTCTAATTCCTCTTAAAATTGAAGCATTTATACCAAAGTAAATTGCAAATGTTTTCCCTCAATCAATATCAGTGTTTAACTGTACATGCAATTAACCTTGCAATTAGACATGCTTTTGTCCAAAGCAAGTGAGGATCAGATGGCCTCAGTCAAGGGCCCAGCCGTGATGTCACACTGCCAGCTGTGGGGTCTGACCCAGCGACCTTCCGGTCATACCTGCAGAGTCACACAGCATCACTTTTATCATTGGATGAAAGGAGGTGGTTGCCTTTTCTAGCTCAGGATTGCACGACACAATGCACTCTGAAGGTACTATAGTAAGAAATAAAAAAAGTACTTTGCATTCCACTACACTTAACAAAACAAAGTTATTATATAATGCATTTCATTTACTCTACCTTGGACTGTTATGAAATATGCAGGTTACAAATCCGTATATATATATATAATACAATTTTTAATTAAAGACATTTGAAATGGGGCTTTATTGAAAGTTAATAACTTGTGCAGGCTTCTGCTGGAAAATATATCGACAAAGGCCTGCGAGGAGGTTGGCGATGAAAATTAATTTTCAGCCGCTGCTGAAAAGGTGGTAGTGAAGCATGAGAGTTTTGTTTTTTTGGGGATGAAAACATGGGCGAAAGGCAGGAAGGGGACTGGGGGGGGACTGTCAGAGTGGGGAGGAGAAGAGGGAATTTAAAAAAAGAAAAAGGGAATTTAGTCAGTGAGCTGTGCAGGGCGGGCTTGGGCACAGCCCAAAGCTGGTTTGTCTGCATGGTCGAGCAGTTGGGATTATCTGATGATGGTATTCAAGCGCGGAGAATACTGTGTGTGTGTGTGTGTGGTCATGTTTATATTACGTTGTGGGGATCTATGCGTGTGGATACACATAAAAAAGAGTAAGAGAGATTCTGCCTACAGTCAACCCCAAATAGCACAAGCTCCACGTTAAAATTCCCGATGTAATAGGAGCGGCATTTGCGGCGAGCCGTTGCGCTGCTCCTCGCGCTGATCCCGCTGCCGTATTCCTGCTTAATTTCCTCCTACGGCCTCCCAAGAGAGATGTGGCTAATTAGTCTGCTGGGAGAAGCGCGCACTATGAAAGCAGGCCAGTCGGTTTCCCTTCAGCGCGTACGCGTGTACCCCCGCGTTTCCATACCGCTGTTCTCACAGCCAAAGTGTCGTCCTGATGAAGCATTAGACAAGCACCTCGCTAGCAGGATTCCAGCTCCCCATTGCCAAGAGCCTTTTCCTGTTGGGTGGAATCTCTTTGGTCTGCAAAGGTGGGAAGTTCAGGTGCAGAGAAGTCCAGACCATGATTTTGTTTCCACCAACCAACTGAGTACTCTGTCACTGTGACTCTTTATACTCAATTGGTGGGTTGAAACAAGATCTTGGTCTGAACTTTTACTCTCTGGATCTGAAATGCCCACCTCTGCTGGTCTGCACAGCTTTCATACAATGAAGCTATTATGATGCTCATTAATCCAATGAAAAATAAAAACTGTAAGCTTTATTGAAGGGTTCTTATGACACAATACCATCATGCTTTTTACTGAGATATTTTATTGCACATTATATTATAAGATAGATTCAGATGTGTGACCACAGCTCTTGACCCGATCTTCACGTGGCTGAATCTGTTTTCATTAAGCGATTATGCAGTTAGGGTCCCGATGATTAAGTGTGTGTCCCTGAAGGCAATAACACAGAGATTAGACAATCAAGGAAAAAATCAATGCATGTATTCGTGATAACGAATAAGAGAATATGATTGGTGCAAAAAAAAACTCCTTGTGAAATTGTTCAGGTCATTCCTAAGAGGGCTAAAAATTAGTTTTCAGTTGTAAAAGGCAAGAGTGGTAGCAGGTTCTACTCTCCGAGTCCAGTGTTCAGGGGGAGCGGGGTAGTCACAGCTGCCCCTAGTCCAGGGGTAGGGAACCTGATCCAAGGAGAGCCGGTGTGGGTGCGGGCTTTTGGGATGACTTTTGAATCAGCCAATAAGACTGGGTCCCCAGGACAGGAGATGACAATCAATGCTTTATTATTGGCTGATTGAGAGGTCATCCCAAAAACCCACACCCACACCGGCTTTCCATGGATCAGGTTCCCTACCCCTGCCCTAGTCTGTCTTCTCTTACAGAATGGCAGGAGAGATCCTGATTGGCTGGCGGCAGGTAAGTTTGTTACTTTAAAGAACATGCAGACTACTCTGGTGTGAAAGCAGGTGCATTGTGGCTTGAGGTATAAAATTGCCTTGGAACTGCAGTTAATAACGTGGGAGGTCACTGTACTATCCTTTGCATGCCATCCAGGGTCAGATTAGCATTTATGTCAATGTCACTGAATCTGAATCCTGTTCCCTCCGCTCTTTTCTCCTTGGACAGCTGTCAGACTCGCACATGAAAACCGGAAGCTGGCAGTGCGCCTGTGACGGCGTGACCGGCTCAGGCTGGCCACCGTCCCCGAGGCCGCGACCCCAATTCGCATCCGGGGCCCTGCCAGCGCCCCTGGCGTGGGCAGGTGGTCGCGTGGTTCACCGAGGGCTGGGGAGGTGGGTAATTGCTCTGTGTTGATGAAGCAGTGGGATGGGGGGGGGTACCATGGGGGGGTACCATATTTTCTGGCAGCAATTACTTGCTGGGCAGAATTGTCCCACCCCAACCTGTTTTTCCAAACACCCTTCCTTCCGGGGGTTTAATAAAATACTGTGTATTCTGTGTAGTGCACTGCTTTTCCCATCAAGCCGCTGGACCGCTCACTCACTGACCCGCCCTCCTTAATCGATGCCATGGCTTAGCCAATAGGAACCTTTTTGTCCCCAGGTTTGGAGAATGATGGCATGAACAAAAAAATGATATTTCCCCGCAAGCAGTGACATCAGGGTCATGTGGCCGGGGCCGCCCCATCACGGTCATGTGGCCGGGGCCGCCCTATCACGGTCATGTGGCCGGGGCTGCCCCCACTGCGCCTGAGAGTCCAGGCCTGCTCTCTGCCACCGCCTTTTTGTCCTCCTGTTTCAGACTGACAAGCTGCAGCCAGCAAGCACTAATTAGATGTGAAATTGTCACAATGCTTATCATGATTCGTGATGGCACATAAGACCCCAGACGTGTGTTCGCATGGCAAATCCCCCCCATGTCTTACGCGGGGGCTTTATTCACAGCGCCAATTCAGCGACACCGCTGTCACCAGATGCCGTGGTATTTGCCGCTGCTTCCATGGTGACTTGGGGGTGCATGTTTCCAGAATCCCCCTTAAGCTCTGGCCAAGGGCGGGGTCAGGGGCCTGAGGGTTATCCCAATAGGCTACGCATGCCGATAATCACAGGCCAATTGGGGTGTTTGACAATGTACAGGAGATGTGTGGACTGGAAGTGAGGTAAGAGGGCTTCCACCTGGTCCTAGCCCCCCCCCCCCCCAGCTCATTATGTGCTGTTACGTGGGGGAGGGTGATGAGGTGTGGGGGGTGGGGAAGCTGCAGCAATGGGGAGCGGCCCAGCAGCTGCTGAAGATGAGTGTCAGAGTGGCGAACAGCCCGGTGCGAGGGGAGTGAGTGATGGGCAGGATGTGGCAGGCTGATGCCGTGTTTACATAAGTCTGCATGCGGCGCTGCTAACTTCCGCACCTGCAGCACCCCCCTCAGCCCCCGCAAACGCACACAACATCAATATTCCCCTGCACTCTCGTTGCCGTCCCCTCCCTCACATCATGTGCCCAACTCTCCTGTCCCCAGCTCTCCCGTCCCCCTGTCCACCCGGCTTTCCTGCACTCGGCTCCCCTGTCCCTCAGGTTCTTCAGTTCCCTGTCCCCCTGCCCCTCAGGCTCCCCGGTTCCCTGTCCCCTTATCCCTCAGGCTTTCTGGTTTCCTGTCCTCTTGTCCCTCAGGCTCTCTGGTTCCCTGTCCCCCAGGCTCTCCTGTCCCCCAAGGTTCCCTGTCCCTCAGGCTCCCTGGTTCCCTGTCCCCCAGGCTCTCCTGTCCCTCTGATCCCTTGTCCCCCAAGGTCCCCTGTACCTCAGGCTCCCTGGTTCTCTGTCCCCCAGGCTCTCCTGTCCCTCTGATCCCTTGTCCCTCAGGCTCTCTGGTTCCCTGTCCCCCCAGCTCTCCTGTCCCCCAAGGTCCCCTGTCCCTCAGGCTCCCTGGTTCCCTGTCCCCCAGGCTCTCCTGTCCCTCTCTGATCCCTTGTCCCTCAGGCTCTCTGGTTCCCTGTCCCCCCGGCTCTCCTGTGTCCCATGATCCTCTGTTCCCCTGTCCCCCAAGGTCCCCTGTCCCTCAGGCTCTCCTGTCCTTCTGTACCCCCTGTCACCCTAGTCCCCTGCCGTACATTTCTCAGTTTAATGTGCATCTCATGTGTGTCAGCAAGTCGCTTCCAGAGACATTTAATTTTATCTCTCGTCTCCTTTCTGGTTTCCATAATATTTACAGAATTATGAAAAACGTCTGAGTCTTATTCATTACATCTTACACATTCACTCACATGCCCACAAATGATGGACGTAGGTGCACATGGGGAGAGTGGGGTAGAAAAGCCCAACAGGTTTAAGCTGAACATTTCAGGAAGATATCAGGAGAATTGCTACCACGACGGGTCCTTCAAGGTAATCGGCAGAGGGCAAAACTCCGCGAGGCTCCCCGCCTCATTTGTTATTATAACAAGTTCATCGGCTGAGTTTTCTCTCAAGGTCGGCCTTCATTATTTTTGCAGTCCAAGCAACAAAGGGGATGATTACAGATCCGGGCTTTGACTGTACAGCCCAGACAGATAAGCTCCATAGCAGCCCTGCTCTCATATTAGCATCAGTGGTATGAACTGATATGGGTGATTAAAACACACAAAACAGGGGGCCGAATTGTTCAAACCCCAGGAAAGTAGGTGCTCCTGCTGTAGATTCAGACCCATTCTGTGTGAGTAAGGGTCTTGCAGGTTTCCCCATGCTTACATGTGTGTGTGTGTGAAGATATATTCAGGGTGAACTTTGTCTTACTTATCATGATTCCTTGGGAAGGCATAGTCCTACCCTGACCTTAATTGAAAATAAAGTTATTGATAATAGATGGGAGGATGGAGTAAATAAGTACAGAGGTAATGAAGCTGACGGCAGCCAAAGGGGAAACCAAAGGCTCTCCCAGGGCAAATCTCACATGCTCACCAGGCCATAGCCTGAGTATTCTGTTAAATTTGTTGTTAATATCCCTCCCCCCACCCCTTTCATCACATCCTCCCAGGTTCTAACAGAAAGTACCCCCCCATGTGCATTTCATATTTTATCTTCTAAATAAAATGCATACTTCAAATAATGCCTGACTAAGCTGGTGTGAAAAAGTACTAAATAATCCAGTGAGTGAGTCCTCTGTGGGTGCTGGGGGCATTGGTGCATTTCAGCATGTGACTGATGGTTATCACTATGCCTGGACTGGACTGAAGTACATGAACCTGGAGAGGGTTGGCTTTGGGTGTGGGTGGCTACAGTACAGGTTGATATTCCAGGTGTGGCATAGCTTGGGGTGCAGTATGAAGTTGGTGGAGGCTTCAGTACATGTTGATGTTCCAGTGTGGAGGCTTTGCCTCCTCATGTCCAAATCGCGCCTTGCCGGAGTCCAGCCCCGCCTCCTCAAGTCCAAATCGCGCCTTGCCGGAGCCCAGCCCCGCCTTCTCATGTCCAAATCGCGCCTTGCCGGAGCCCAGCCCCGCCTCATCATGTCCAAATCACGCCTTGCCGAAGTCCAGCCCCGCCTCCTCATGTCCAAACCGCGCCTTGCCGGAGCCCAGCCCCGCCTCTTCATGTCCAAATCGCGCATTGCAGGAGCCCAGCCCCGCCTCCTCATGTCCAAATCGCGCCTTGCCTTGTGAACGGTTTAATAAAAGGTCAGTGCCCTAAAAACCATGATCTTTTCATCAGCTTTAATGCTATTTTTCACTGGTAGCTCTGACCAGACATTCATTTCTGGATTGGAATTTTTTACATGACGCCTTGATTTCTGTCCCGCGTTTTTGCATTTTGACTGTATTCGTTTACGATACTGCTGCCAAAACTTCACTTTAGCTAGACTTTCCTTGCGGGAACACGTGTTTAAGAAGTAATCCATTTTATTATTTCAGGGTTGCCAGCATCTGGCAACTGACATCTGGCGTGACACTCACGCTTTCAGACTCTCACACTCACGCAAGAAATCTTACGGCAAATCTAAATTATTCCATTATAAACCTAAAATTAGCTACATCTAAAGTAGGTAGGGTAGTTTCCAAACCCTACGGACTATTGACAATGTAGTAAAACTCTTACATACATGTAAATGCGTGTGCAGACTTCCTTCGAATTAAAATCTCACGCCAGCCAGCTGACCAAAGTTAGCAACCACGGCATTTTAATGTCGGAATATGTGAATAAACTAACATTTTACTTGCAGTTATAAGCCATTTTAATACATTTTTTAGAAGTTTCATTTACATGTTATGTTTCAAAAATTCAAGTACTATTTAACCACGTGAGATGTACAATACCTATATTAAATAAAAATAATCTTTCTATTGTATTACTATAAAGTGGTAACCCACTTTAATAATAAATATACTGCATCAGCAAAGAGCGCTTAATTGAACCCCCCATCCCTGTAAGTTCCCTGATTGTAATTTAACCCCTGCTTACACACCTATATTACGGACACAATGAATGCTGATTTCCTGTACGTGTTTTACTACCATATCACTCCTAAATCCGGTAAACGAGGGTCAATGAGCGGGAATGAGGATCACTCTATTTATTCTGCCGATGTGTGGCTCTTCGTCTTACAGGGTGGTGCAGAGAAGCTGTAAATCCGTCTGTTATCCTTTTGAAATGTTATAGGGTCAAAATGAAGGATCTGCCAATCGACACTGAATGATTTATTTTGAAAACCGATTCCCGCGTTAAAATGTCGATTTATTCTGCCTGGTAATTCATAATGTTATCATTTATGTTATTATAGGAAGCAGGACATGAACTACTGCCAGGCTAGGCCGGCTTGGGGGGGCTTTCAGTGGTTCCGACACTAGATACTAGGGAAATGTAAGTCAGTCTGACGGCTTACACCTCCCTGGTCCGCAAATTTCACCGTCAGCATCCCTCCCCTACCCCACGGTCAGGGTTGGCCCCGCACCGTATATCGGGATGGCGATACCAATCTCGGTATTGGATCGAATCGGACCGAGAAGAAAATCCGCGGTGTCGTCCATTCTAGTGAAAAGGTTGCTTTACCCGCTCCCAAAACTCCCAGCAGCCCCTGTGATCCTCTGTCGTCTCTCTTATGTTGAAGCCCCAGACATAATTTCAGGTCGTATTGCTGTTATGAAACTTCCCGACATAAAAAACACTAATCACGTTTGTAATAAAAACACAGCAATAATTAATAAGTTGTTTATCTGTCAGCACTGGCCAATTTATGTATGTAGAGCAGATAAGCCTTATATGTGAAATATTAATAAAACCGCCGCCTGAACCGAAAACATCTGAAGCCAGAACGCCGCTTTGCGGTTTTGTTCGAAATCGCCACCAGGGGGCGTCCCACACCCGCTTTTAATCTGCCGCGTACGCAGGACGGGGGGGTGGAAATATAAGGCTGGAAAGAATGCCCCTGTCGGAGTGTTTATCCTGACGTCAGTGTGCAGGGATCGCAGCGCCCCAGTCTCACTCTGGGAGTCGTTCAGCAGCCTTTCAGCAGGATTTCGGGGATCGATGGTCTGGACTTCGCCACTTGCGCACTAGTTCCGCCGGAGTGACCGTTATGATTTCTGCTCGTAATCCCCACTGGACTAAAACAATGAACACCTGTGTTTTTCTCATGATCCTGGCCGCGCAGATCTACGCCGACGGCATGGAAGGACCAACAGGTAAAGCCAGGGTGTTTTCTGACCGAGTGAAAATGCGCATCTAACTCGCAAAGTTACCTGTTTAAGTTTAAGGACATATGCGCGCTGTTTTTAATCGGTGATCAATAGCGTGTCCCGTGGGAGTGTCTTTTGCCTTTACTACTGAGAACTTTTGCCATTTATTTGTTCCTTTTTAGGATCTTATGAATTTATTTCTTATGAATTCTTATTTCCGCGGGAGGATAGTTTAACTGGTACTTTCTGTTCGTTACTCTGCGTTTTTGGAAATTGGACTGCACCCTGATGGTGTGTAGTTGTTTATTGGTACATTTAATAGCATTTCGCTTCGCCGTTGTTAAATATGCGTGGAGAGCTTGTGCAACTGTGTTTGAGCGAGAGAAAAAAACGGCAGGGATAAATATTCGATGGACTGATAGCATAGGAAACTGAACCCACTCGCCTTTCCCATTTTCACCATCGGCAGTCTTTACTGTAGCCGTCGTTTAAAATCGAACATGACATGTTTCCTTGTTTAGAGGAGCAGAGGCGCTCACCTGAACTGCACGCAATCAGGATCCGTGCACCCCACTAGCACGCCGTATGCGCCTTCCTTTGGGAATGTATGAACTGCTACACTCAGAGTGATATCATTCCGTAAAGTTACGCATTTACCACAGGGAATAGTGTGCCTGCAGGCCTATTAAAATATTTCCGTGTTCTTCTTTGATGAGGAAGTCAGGCTGGTTATTTTGGCCGTGGTCTTTGTGTTTATTTAGGTTACTTTCCTTGTAGGAGCAATTAAAAAAATGTGTGTCATGTTAATTTAAGCAATGCGTTATCGAAGCCGTAAGTTTTGATGCTCGCACTGGCTGTTCCGTGTCGGCATTTAGAGCAGGTGAGCGCCGCGATGGCGGAGGGAGCGCGGAGCGGACGCGCAGGGCGGCTGCGGGCGTGGGAGACCGGACCGCTCTCGGCGGTTCGATTCTCTTTCAGCGTCGACACATTGACCCGGTGAGGCAGACGGGACTTGGACGCTGCCCCTGATCACTTGGACTAAATAGTTCCTCCAGGGAGCATTTGGAAAAGTTTTACTGCACAGATGTACAAGAAAATTGCAACTTCTAATCTGTTACGGGTGCTTTTGCATGAATTTACAATAGGGCTATAATTGTATGCTATTATTATTATTAATAATAATAATAACGAAATGTAGTACTTAGTGCACTCTGTGGACTTATACGTAGTCAAAATGTAGGAATACTGGTCACGTATACTAGTATCCGTCAGTATTTGAATTTAATTTGGTTTGGAGATATATAATAAGTAACCCTCCGTTTTCCTCCTTCTTAATGGTGAATCATCGATAATGACACATCAGGTCTATATATATATATATATATGCACACAGCGTATGCACACTCTGGAATGCACACTGGAAGACACGCGTATCTAATTATAACGTGACTTACTGTTATATTGAGGCACTGTCCCAGTATACTCCTAGAGGCTCTATATTTTTTGAGTTCATTATGCAGAATGACCCGTTGTGACTCTTACAAGATTATATTCGCATAATGTAACCCAACACTCCTCCTTATGTCTGTTTTATACAGTGTTCCGCTATTTTAAGCGGACTTCGCGACTCATTCGTTTTTGTGCTCCACTTTCTTTGGCAGAGTGACTATTTCCAAAGGCGAGCCCCGACTTTAAAAGCGAGCCGTATGATTTGCGAGCCGCGTCTTGTTATTTATGAGCAATATTATGGGCTGGCGGCGCGAGATCGCCGCTGTGCGGCAGGTAGCGCGAGCCGGAGCGGCCGGAACGCTTTCCGCTCCTCTCTGGAACCCCAGAGATTTTCAGTTCGCGAAATCGGTTGCATTTATAGCGACCCGCGAGCCCCGTAAACCTGTTGCTATGGGTGCGACACTGTTACGGCCTGCTTAATCCAGTCTCGCCCCCTCCGCGTTTGTTTCTCTCTAACACGTTATTCCCCACTCTTTGTTCCCGTCACTCGGTTATTCTTCGCGTCTCCGTTCTATGAGCACAGCCTCCCGACCGGCGCCGCGCCGCAGGGCATGTTTCGAGTTACGGCTGCCCGCTGCCTGCCATCTCATAGCGCCGCATTACGGCCCCAGTCTTTCCCTTCGCTTTTTTTCCCACGGAAAGGAGATTATCTGCCCAGACCGCGCCCCACGAGAAGCCATCTTCAGAAACAGTGCTGTAGTTCGGCCGTTTGCTCCGTATCCGCGACCGGCTCCGAAATGCCACATCTGCTCCTTCTGGATGCGCGCCCTCCGCCCGCTTATCGCCGTTTCGCAATATCAGTTTCCCCGCTTTGCTGTAAACTCCAAATACTGCGCCTTTCGTCGTATGCGACGCGGTTAAAGTTCATAACGGCACGCCAGTGTCCCGAAAGATACATTTGAATTGCTAGAAAATGTCTTTTTTTGTCCTTAATGCTTTAGGAAATATGAATAAACATGTAGTGCACTGTGTGGGAGATAAGGCGGAGGTGTGGTGCATAGTTTATATATCACCAGTGTTATTATGTTTACTGAAGGTACTCGGAGTACCAGAGAAAAATAGCGCCGTCTGTTCTGGGCGAGCGTGTACCATAAAACTGGGATCTGAAATGCTCTACTTAATAAAACCGAACATTATAAAAAGCGGCTGTGAAACAGATTCTAACTTATTCGGTGAGTCAGGTAATGAATTCGCCCAGAACCAGAGCCGTGTCCTGTTGCTTTTTTTTTACTCCTAAGCATACCTGCAGTTCCTGGCGCAATTCTCCCCGGAGAGAGGGCATTTTTAATCCTTGATGGCGAATTCGCGCAGTTATTCATAAGGAATAATGGTATGCGCGGGAGCGCGGGCTCACAGAGGACGGGGGCACGCGGGCGCTGCCAGCTGTGCGCTCGCGCTTCCGAGGCACACCTGTAATGCGTGCATTTAACTTGGCAGCGCCTCCATGTCTAGGCTAATATAGATTTCTTAGATAAGAGTGTTGACGTACACGAAAAACACGTTTAACTCATTCATAAGTCAGTATAGCTAAATAGTGCGCTGAATAATAATAGAATTATAGTATCCTCTAATAAAACTGCTTAATGATTCTTTGTGGTTTATGATAGAACTGTATTAGCAAAGATATACGTTTAACTCCTTTAGTAAATTACAGGTTTTATTGACACGTCTTTATATATTTTAACAGGCAAATGTACTTCATTTGCTTCCTATGGGGTGGAGAACTGAAATTCAGGGTCCTTTTGTGTCTAATAAATTCTGCAGGGCGCTGCCAGGTGTGTGCGGTAGTCTCCTGTGGCAGCTGATGTAGAGACTATTCCAGTTCAGCCTACACTGTCAGGCAGTAAAAGAGAGCAGAATACTCAGTTGATTTGTGGAAGAGATGAAGTTGAATCATACAATGCTGAAGAATTATTAACCCTTATACAGATAATTAAAGATTAACTGAAATGGCACAGCTGAAGCAAATCGCCTGATTACCCCCTGTTGGGTTGCCTCTTCGTGTACCATTGGTATGCAGAGTGATGCAATATGGGTATTTAATCATTAAAAATAAACATTTTTTGAGCGTTTATTAATTAAAAATGTAATTATGGGAATTATTTGCATTTGATTTCTGGACTAACGCTGGTGTGAGTTAGCAGTTCATAGGGTAACATCCTGGTCCAGGTTGAAGTGAAAGCAGCCTGCTGCTGACATGTTTGAACACGCTGTATTTTCCGCGGGGGAGGCTGGAGCCTCATGGCGGTTCCCTTTTCATCGACGTGCTTTCGACGGCCCATTTCCCCCCTTCCATCAAGCTCACACTCTTTTTCCGGAGTTTAACCTGTTCCCCCTCATCGCCGTCATTAGCTGGCCTGTCCAGCTGCCCCCTGACTCATACGGCAACGCCAGACGTGGAACGTGGTGGAGGGGACCGAGGGGTGGGGTGGGGGGGGGGGCCGTGGGGGAATCAGCCCCCCGCCGCCCGGCCCCCCCCCCCCCCCGGCCGGCCCCCCCCCCCCCCCCCAGTGGTGGAATCAGCGGACAGCCGAACACGGGCGTCAGCTGCGTGGGATTCTGTGCAGAGGCACAGCAACTCTCATTTGAATTTTCTCTGAGCCCTTGCCTCAGCCTTAATCTTATCATCCCCACCAAGGACACCACCTCCAGCCTCTCTGCACTGTACAGCATGTCTGTCACCTGGCCAGGCGGCGTCCGCCATGGGGCGATGACGTTTTATTCTGTCACATACCTTACACATGTTTTGGGTCAATCTCTACAGTGTGACAGGACCCTTGGGGGGCAAGGGGTTAGAGGTTAAGGGGGGTGTGTGGGATCAGCGGCAGGAGAGGAAACGCTTCTGGCTTTGATGAGCGGGGGACCGGCTGGGCTCAGAGAGCGGGGGTCTGTGGCTGGGTCTGTTCTTTTGCTCAGTGCTGTTTTGTTTGTTGTGTCAGATGTTTGTGGCTGTAAGCTGGGGCTGTTAATGTGTGCGTGCTGGGCTGCAACGTAAAACGGGGTAGGGTGGTGGGGGCAGGTGAAAAGGGCAGAGTGGCGTTGTGTTTCACAGGAGATGTTTTCTTTGTAAACGCCCAAGGCTGTTTTCCTTCTCAGCTGGGGGGTTGGCGGGTGGGGGGGTGAGGGTGGGTGAGCAGATATTCCGGAAAACAGTGGAATGCCCTCGGTTGATTTCCACATGTCCTACCCATTAGGTGAAGCCCCCCCACCCACCTCCACTTGACCCACGACTCGCCCCCCCTCTTTTACTTCTGGCCGAGTTGAACGGAAGGCTTCGTTCAGCTCGTGCAGATGGAAAGGGGGGATGAATAAAATGGAGGCTTTTTTTTGGTGAAAAATCAATATTGTTTCAGTGGATTGTCAGGGGAGGTGGGGGGGGGCTTTGAGCACAGCAGATCCATGGTTGTAGGGGGCGTTACACCTCCCTGGGGAGGGGTGACAGAGAGCCCTGACTCATCAGCCCCATCACTCCGCCCCCTCTACTCCCCCCACCCTGTCTGATGTATGTCTCAGTGCGTGGGGGGAGCTTTGGCTCGCTGGCGCCCCCTGTTTGGTGACTGTGGTAAATCAGAGTCCGTCATGTGCTTTGTTATGTTTGCCACCTGCTGCCAGCTATAGCCCACTCTGCCGGAGGCTGCCACAGGCAAGGCATTTCAGCAGACCGTGATTTTTTGGACAAAAGGACTCAGCACTGGGATTTTTGGGTTTTGCTAGTTGTGCAAATATTTAGGATACGTAGGATTAAATTTTTTCATAGCCTAAAGCTGTATCACTTTACATTCAATTTGCTTCAGAAGTTCTGTTATTTATTAATTTTTTTGTGTGGGAAGTGTATCTGTAGGCAGAGAAGGATTCTTTCGCAAGGTCATCCATTCCAGTAGGAGGTGCTGTAAGGTGAGCTGGCTGGCAGCTTACCAGCTGGAGCTGTTACCATGGACACCACTGGAGTCCAGCTGTGACTTGCTTACTGACTTTTAGTATGGTGCTGTGTCAGAAATCGCGGGGGGGGTGGTCACCCATGTGGTCGGTGCCAGCCATCCTCTGTCCTTTCCTTGGTTTGGTTAGTTTGGTGCTTAGCAGGTTGTTTCGGGAGATTGGCTGACACCCTACTGAGTCAGAGCGGCAGATTGAAAAATGGAAAAGGGGCTGTGCTGAAAATTTTGTGTCACCAGCAGGAGCTTCTCGTGTTGTTCAGGTGAGTTTGTCAAGAATCACAACAATAGGTGCAGCAGACATACACCCTGAAGGATTGGATCTATTAAACTCTCCTCGCACAGACCAGCATGGAAAGTCGCGTTTCGTATTCCATAAAAACAATAATGCCAGCATCTTCCTGCCAAAAACTGTAATTTCACTGATCCTTTGATCAGCTTCATAATGAACAGTCCTGGTTAGTTATCATGTCTTTTTAATATTACTTTATTCAGGTATCTTGGGATGCCCTCATACTCTTGGATGCTGTAGTCGAACACACTTGTGCCACTCTCCATACTGAAGGAGCTCACAGATTCTTCCTCATTGAAAGAGTTCAAAGTCACATTCACAGGTGCATAGTAGCAGCTCCACAGTGCCTCCAGCTGGTGTGGATGACCTTGCAACGGGGTGACTTTTCTTCTTTAGTCTACTTGGTTGTGCCATCAAGTATCTTCAGATACACCCCCCTTCAAAACACCGGTGTCTGACTAAGAGTTCATTATATCTGTAAGGTAATTTTGCAGTGGACTCTATGAACTTAAAATAATGATTTTTGTTGTTAATACCAAAGGCTTGGCAAAATTGCTTTGGAGCTGCTAGTGGCATCTTTGTGTGTAACTTGAATCTGAATTAAGACGCTCAGCCAATTATAGTAGTAATTCAGTGGGTAATTTTTGGACTTGTGGTGATAGAATGGCTGTGCCAAGGAGAAGTACAAGACATTTTGGCTGGGAGTCCATTCTAGCATTTGGCCAGAGGACATTTGTCTGCTGTCAGCACATCATAAAAAGGTAATTTCGGGGGGGGGGGGGGTGTGAACGGGGTTCAGTAAATAGCTGACACTAGACCAGAGCGTTTTAATATGTTATAAGTAATGTTATAAGTAATGATCACTAGTTGAGTTTGACTAGTTGTTCAGAAGAGGTTTCAAAACCTCTCTCCTGGTGCTGTGTATATGGTGGTGCCTCTGAGGATAGAAATGGAAGGTCATAGGTTCACATCCCGGGGCTGGCAGAGTCACATCACTGTTGAACATGTGAGCAAGGCCCTTAACCCCAAAATGCTGCAGTTATTGGCTACTTCTGTTTTCTCAGAAATGCATATGTTGCTTTGGACAGAAATATCTGCTAAATTACTGAATAGATAAGTGCAATGGTAAGCTCTTTGTTAAACTTCGCTGGTGTAAGTGGTTAGAGAGTGTCTTTGTGTCGGTATGTAATACACAGTAGTATGTTGGGCGTTGGCCATGTCCTGGCTTCTGCAGAAATGCTCACTCATGTGTGTCACTGTGCGTATCTGTGTGTGCACCTGCTTTTCAGCGTGCATGCTCCTTCGTTAATCGTCATGCATATCTGTTAGTCATGGGGACATCACATTGAGGGGCGGGGGGTCTGAAAAGTAGGGGTGTTTAGGAATGCTCTGGAGGTAGCAAATGGATCATTTGTAGTACATTTGCAAGTGCATCACTGAACATATATGAGGATGGCGTATCCCCGTAAGGATGGCGTATCCCCCTGAGGATGGCGTATCCCCGTGAGGTTGGAGTATCTCCGTGAGGTTGGCGTATCCCCGTGAGGATGGCGTATCACCCTGAGGATGGCGTATCACCGTGAGGTTGGCGTATCCCCCTGAGGATGGGGTATCCCCGTGAGGCTGGCATATTCCCATGAGGATGGCGTATCCCCCTGAGGATGGCATATCCCTGTGAGGATGGCGTGTCCCCCTGAGATGGCGTATCCCTGTGAGGTTGGCATATTCCCCTGAGGATGGCGTATCTCTGTGTTGGTAGCGTATCCCCGTGAGTTTGGAGTACTCCCATGAGGTTGGCGTATCCCCGTGAGAATGGCGTATCCCCCTGAGGATGGCGTATCCCCGTCAGGATGGCGTATCACCCTGAGGATGGCATATCCCCGTGAGGTTGGCGCATTCCCCGAGGATGGCGTATCCCCCTGAGGATGGCGTATCCCTGTGTTGGTAGCATATCCCCCTGAGGATGGCGTATCCCTGTGTTGGTAGCGTATCCCCCTGAGGATGGCGTATCCCCATTAGGATGGCGTATTCCCCTGAGGATGGCGTATTCCCCTGAGGATGGTGTATCCCCCTGAGAATAGCGTATCCCCGTGAGGTTGGCATATCCCCATGAGGTTGGCATGTCCCCGTGAGGATGGTGTATCCCCGTGAGGTTGGCGTATCCCCGTGAGGTTGGCATATCCCCCATGAGGTTGGCGTATCCCCGTGAGGTTAGCATATCCCCATGAGGTTGGCGTGTCCCCGTGAGGATGGTGTATCCCCGTGAGGCGGCTCAGCTGGTGATCACTGATCACAGGTGGTTTTACATCCATTTCAGACATGGAGTATGAAGCATGCAGCTTGTGTGTCATTAACACGGCTATGGAGATAATGACCCTCCCTCATGCTCAGCTGCAGTCTTCAGCTGCCTTCTCTTACCTTTGTGAAGGTCCCTCGCTGAGCCCTATCCAGTGCTGGTCTTTACTCTGATGGTTCCATAATTTCCTTTGACTCCTGTTCTCAGTGAAACACGTGCTTTGGAAATCTCTGGGGGGGCCAGCAAGAAATCCTGGGGAGGCGGAGTAGGCGGCTTAGCAGCACCGTTCCGGTGATCTGGTTTTTATTGCATTGTGCACAGGGGGCTCGTGACAACAAGCCCAGGTGATGGAACAAGCTGGCAAGGCACCTGCCGGGCTGTATGACACATGTGAGCATTTACAGCCAATTATGCTCTCTGTCTCCCCCTGCTGGAGAACACAATTGCTACTACATGCTCCTAAGACTCATGCCAGGATCGGGTGTTTCAATGTGACATTGATTTTGACATGACCTATGCTTGTGCAATCAAATTTGCGATCTATGATTTATACTTGAATCACCATTTTCCCCATAAATAAATGCATTTTGAGACTCTTTCTGGGAAATCTACTCTGCAGTGGTCCTATGTGGAGTCTTTCCAGTGCGCAGGAGCCTCTGGCCATCTAATTATTAGGTCATTGGGAACAAAGTGTTATGACCCCCCCTGGAGGTCAGCTGGGGGTCAGCATCATTATCTCCATGCCTTCCAGACGTTTCTCGTCTATGGCCGTTAAAATTGGCGCTTGGAGCATCCTTGTCTCGCTGAATGCACTTCCTCATCAGCGGCGACATTCTGCCGTGCTTCTGCTCGCCGTGAATGCGCTCCGTCTGATTAAGGTCACTTTCTTTTGGCCCCCGCCGCCTCGGTAATAGAGCGCGTTGTTTTCTCGCGACGTGCCGCATGGGTGACAGTCGGGGTTTTACCACCCCGCGGCCCAGCTGTGGCCCTGGCGCCCGTTGTGCCGAATCTGACCGAATAGACGCAGAAAGCCGGAATCCTCCAGGCACCGCTAAGGCGGTCTCCTTGATTAGGGCTCCACGCGCAGCTGACAGCCTAGAGGTATTCCGAGTGCCTCTTCAAGTCGCCTGCTTTGCTAAGTTAATTACAGCCTCCAGTTTTTTTTCCCGTTTGATTAATGGGGGCTGTCGAGAGGCGCTCTGACGCCCGCGGGGGTCGAGCTCCCCACCCGCATCCTGTTGCCTACGCCTGAAGGCAAAGGCGTCTCCCGCTCTTTGCTCCTCGTTTTCCTCAGTGGGTTGGAGATGGCGGTTGTTTCCGTGCTCCTCCCTTTCCTGTTTTAGCCCCTCCTCTTCCTGTCCGCTCTTTTTTTTTTTTGCGATTCCTTCTTTACTCCCATGTCCTTTTACGCCCTTCGCTCCTTTCTTGCTTGCTTTTTCTCTCTTGTGATCTCTCGCATTCCTCACCTCCTCGGTTCTGCGTGCCCTCAGACTGAACAGGGCGGTGTGTGCTTTGGGGTGCGGGGGCTTAATGAGGTGACACCCGCAGTTGTGGCCGAGTAGAGCGCCTCGCTGGATTTGACGCTCCAGCCCAAAGAGCCCGTCCTCTGGACACTTTCTCCAGTTGTTCACGCTTGACAGTGGCTGCACTCTTTTTTGACAACCGTTACTTAAAAGAGTTTTAATGAATGCAGTCAATCGGGAAATAAGATTTGTGGTAAGGAAGCTCAGCTTTTCTCATGGAAATTCAGTGAAATGTCAGTGCTATTAATATTGTCTGTATTAATATTAAATTAGTAATATGAAGATAAATAAATATGTATGATTTGGCCTGGAAAGCTGTTATTCACAGCTATGCAGATGGTTGCAACGAATCTTTTCAGATGCCCAGAGAGAAACAGCAATTTATTTGGAGGAGCCGGGGGGGCTTTGGCCAGGGGAGCTACCGATTTCTGGATCAAGAGCCATCAGAAGTACATTATCATTTGTCTCTCACCACCCCCTCCCCCCAACACAGTTTATGCCCTTTTCATGCCCCAAGGTGAGGTTGGGCGCTGCCTCAGGTTGAGGGGCTCTCATTGGCTGCTCACTCTGTGAGTTTAAGGTGAGGTTGGGACGCTGCCTCTGGTTGAGGGGCTCTCATTGGCTGCTCACTCTGTGAGTCTAAGGTGAGGTTGGGCGCTGCCTCAGGTTGAGGGGCTCT
>JAODKN010000134.1:25403435-25416860 GCA_026774425.1 Petrocephalus zakoni | reverse complement strand
GGGAGTACCCTAGATGGGATACCTGACCCTGACAGGGTGTGAGGCTGGGGAGTACCCTAGATGGGATACCTGACCCTGACAGAGTATGAGACTGGGGAGTACCCTAGATGGGATACCTGACCCTGACAGGGTGTGAGGCTGGGGAGTACCCTAGATGGGATACCTGACCCTCACAGGGTATGAGACTGGGGAGTACCCTAGATGGGATACCTGACCCTCACAGGGTATGAGACTGGGGAGTACCCTAGATGGGATACCTGACCCTCACAGGGTATGAGACTGGGGAGTACCCTAGGTGAGATTCCTGTCGCGCACAGTGTATGGACGATGGATAATGTTATGATTCTACTTCTCCTAGATGCATATCTGCATTTCAGTGGTTTTATCACAGCATATACTACTTTGAAGTCTAAGCATGCTGTTGCCACGTTCTGTAGCTAAAATCCATGCTGTCATGAGAAATACTTTAGCGTTAAAGGCCTAATGTGAGTAAGAGCGTCTGCTCCACAGAGACAGAGAAGCGGGCCGCATTCACCGGCTCTCGCCGCGGAGGCGGCTCGACGTGCTGCCGTCGGCGGGGGGGTGGGGGCTTTCGGGGTTTCATCTTCACGGTGCCACCCCCCCCAGTGTGGAGGAAGCTGCTCGAGTCCCTCTGCTGTATTAATCAAAAGCAGAGAAGCGCAGCCTCCAGTTATTTCTTTAATAAAAGTTTTCTTTTTTGTTCTGAGGGAAGAGAGCGCTGCATTCAGCGCATACCACGAGCTAATATCAGCATGACTTTCATCCCAAAATGTTGGGGCCTTGTAACGTCTGCAAAGTCTGAGAGGGGGAGTTGTGCTCCACTACCCTAGCGACACACACGCACGCACGCAGGCACGCACAGACATACAAACACACACGCACACTTAAACACACACACAGACACACATACACACACACACACTCATACACTCATGCCTTCAAGGCCTCTGAAGCAGAGGAGCATATGGCAGAGGTGAGGATGGACAGACAGAGTGTTGGTTAGAGAGAGAGAGGGAGACTCTTGTGTGGGGTTAATGTTCCTGTCCTCCCAGTAGATAAGCAGGGACATTGAAGGAGAGCTGGCTCCCCCCTGGTGATCTTTGCTGGGGAGGGGGAGGCATCCTGGTATTCCTCCAGTTGTTCACCAAGTAGAAGGTCTTTCTATACTGGCAGACTTTCTCTTGGAATCGTAACGTGTGATGTATTGTCTAATTGCTAAATTCTCTTTATTTTCCTCTCGCTTTGCTAAATGCTGAACATTGGGAACATCACTGCATTCTGCAGTGACACAGTAGGCCCTGAGCACCGATGCATTGTCTGGAGACTTGTCCTTCCACATTTCTGTCAGTAATTCCCCGCCCCCAGCTCAGCCAGTGACATTGGACTAGAATTGCCTGTTGAAACGTGGGTCACCTTGACCACCTAATGTCGTTATGCTGTCAGTCAGCAGGAGAGCGAGTGGTTGCATTTATAAAGATCGCCCCATGGCTCGTTGGAGAGATGTCAGGAAGACCCTGTGGGCCATCCTCTTTCATACCACGGAGGTCCCAGTCTGGAATGGCACCAAGGATTATCACACAGCGCCCCTAAGTGGCTTTTTTTATGCTAGCAGGGAGGCACTTCATCAGATAGGGGGCGCTGTCTTTCCAGGTGGGGGGTTCTCGCTCCGCCAGGAGTCTTGGTTTTCTGCTTCCTGTGTGGTTACTATGGGAACTCAGCCAGACACCGTCATAACCTCTTTAGCTGTTTCTGCCGCAGGTGATGACGTCTCTCCAAGTCACCCTGGGCTAGGGACCAGAATCAAGCACAACTTTATAGTGATGGGACGTCTGGCTGGATGCAGCTATTTCTGCTTTTTGAACTGCTACCTAATTTTGCCCTTGAAATCTCATATTTGTGGTGGCTTGTAATTTTATTGATTAATTTTATCGTAGCATGCGATGTTTCTGTATCATCCTTCAGCTCCAGGGAGGTGCAGAAGGCCAACAGATTCACTCGATACTATCCAGGGACTGTACTGTCCATCACAGGGTGATGATGTCTGAAAGGATGGTAATGTCTTCATCTGAAATGCAAATCGCTTGCAAGGTCTGAAGGTCATTCATCTGATAAGTACTGAAAGGTGGGATGGACTCCTTTAGGCCTCTGTTTTTTTGTGTGTGGTCAGATGATCTCACTGATTCCGAATTGGTGTTTATCTGGAGGAAACATTTCTATGGCATAATGACTGACTGTAGCCCGCATGATAGATTTACACTTTTATTACTCATTTATAAGCCAGGCCTGGAAGAGCCACACCCCTCAGTGCCAGGACTAATCATCTGATTGGTCGAGCTGCCAGCTTGGCCACACTCCCACTTATCGATTGGTGACTTGACAAGTGTTCCGTTTGCTTCATTCACTGTCACCTAGCCAGAAGCTGCCAGGAACAAAAAAAACACATTTTAATCATTTTTAGCAGATCAGCGTAATTTGAGGTAGTGTGTCTGGCTTGTCACTCACTGTCACCCTGATTATGACAGCCCCCCCAAAGATGACCCCCCACCCTGCCTGTCTGCTGCGTGGCCCCAGTTCCTGGCAGCCACTGCGAGGCGCTGTGCCCGGGAGCTGCCCACTGCTTTGGGGAATGTCCCTCTAATAGGAGGCGTATGGGCCGGCTGGGTGGCCACCTGCTCGTTTTGGCTCCCAATTCCATGCCGGACGCTAAACTTCACCTCGCGGTGGGAATGCCGGCTCTGTCACACCGCGAACCCCTAGCCCCGCCCCTCACCGACTTGCTTATCACTCCTCTCAGTCCGTTTGAAAATACCCCTTTTCAGGCAGGAAGTGCTCTTCACCACCCCCAGCTAAATGTCTTGCAGTGCATTGTGGGCCGTGGTAGGGTGACATTAGCATTTGAGCCCATGAAGCTCGTCGCTCCACGTGTCTGTTATCCCAAGGTGGCCTGCAAGCTGGAATGCAGAGGAGAGGAAAAGCAGACATACCACATCTCTGCCGGACCGCAGACGGGCCCCTGGCCGGCTTCCCGCCTAACAGTCTGGAACGTTCCAGAGAATCGTCCACATTATTCTTCTACTCCATCATCACATACTTGGTCTGGCTGTCTCCCTGCTGCATCCCGATGGTCCCCAAATGGCGGGAATCTCCTGCACGCAGTGTCGTCTGTGTGTTTTGTTATGAAAGTAACTGTCATCTCAGGAGGCCTGAGATGAGAATCCAACTTAAAACGTTTCTGTGCCTCTGAAGGGCAGCACCCCCACTGGCAGCCCCCCCAGCCTGGCCCCGCCTTGACAGAAACGCCACTTTTTGTTGTTTCAGAAGGAGGCTGTGAGTCGGGGGGGCTGTGCAGCAGCAGCTGAGCTGCAGCAGAGGAAAGAGGGATGCTGAGCGTCAGCAATGAAGGTGGAGGAGAGGGGGATTAAATAAGGGGGAGAGAGGGGGATCGAGCCTGAAGTGGGTGGAAGAGGGTACAGTGGGGGGGCATCAGGTTTTATTGGCCCGTCCTGGCTTAGGTCTCGCGGAGTGTGTCAGATAAGGAGCCATTTCAATGCTGGCTCTCTGTGCTGGTCCTGGGATATTGATGGGCTGCAGGCTCAGGCCAGACAGCTGCTGGAAGCATCCGGAAGGTTTAGACTTTGTGTGTATGTCCTGTGCCAATGTTTGTGTATGTAAAGATGGCCAGGAAGAAGATGTTAGGGGTTAGTTTCTGTGTGTGTGTGTATGTGTCACACTCTCCTTCTACCATCCCTGATCCCGCCCACCTTGACCACGCCCACCATGATCTTGTCCACCCTGACCATGCCCACACAGATCCCGCCCACCCTGATCACACCCACACAGATCCCGCCCACCCTGATCACACCCACACAGATCCCGCCCACCCTGAGCACACCCACACAGATCCCGCCAACCCTGATCACGCCCACCAACATGTGAGCCGCCTGTTGAACGATAGTGGCGGGGTGCTGCCAGTGAAACTTATCGGAATGACGAAACATCGATTTTTATTCTGTGGTAAACGAAAGATTGATCTGCAGGCCAAATTTAATAACGACATAAAAACCTGTCGCAGGCCATCTTGCGGGGGGGTGGGTGCACACTGTGACACCTCTTCTAAGCAGAGCTGCCACCCGTTTGGCGTTTTACAGGATTGCCCCTTTTATAAAATAAAATACTGTGTCCTGTTTTGAACCATTGCGGGACACGATTTGGGCCGTATTTTCGGGCCGCACGATCAACCCCTCCTCTTCCCCCCATTGCCTTCCATGTCTCCCCCCACGCCGAGCTGCATAGCTTTGCTCCACGCCTGCCCCCCCCAATAAGAGACACTTTGTTAATGAATCGCTTCGTCGCTGCCAAATTCCCACACTGCACGGCCCCATGTGCCATCCCCTTAGGGCACATTCTCACACTCCAGAAAGCTGGAAAGATGCTCACCTGCGGCTTTTCCGGAAACGGCCTGCCGCTTAATCGATGCTTTGATTTTTTTCCACCACGGCTTGGAAGCTCTGATAAAAACCATCAGAGAGCGGAATGCTGCTGAATGTCGATGGATTAATTTAGCACTGAACTAAAGCTCAAGGGCAGGCTAGAGATCTTCATCCGTCAGTTAGATGTTAGATTATAATGTGTTAAGGTGTGAAAACGCTGCTCACTTATTCAGGCCAACTAATCAAAAAGCACAACTCACCACCTGAAGGTCCCGGCAGCTGAAAGTGTGTAACACGATTAGTCGCCTCGCTTGTCAGCTGCTGATGGAGTCCTTCTTTATTTATTTTCTATGATGCATCATTGACAAATAGAAGGGTCAGATCTGAGGGTGTGTTTGTGTCTTGTCTTAGTTCTCTGTATCTGGGTAGTAAACATGATTATCCTCCCATTGATGCGTCTCAGCTTGGACCTTCACCCTATTCAGGTGTCCTGGATCGATTGTTCCGTCTGCGATTCATGTGGCCGTTGAAACACGCCTGAAAGAATCTGTGGAGCGTGAAAGAGCAGGAGGCAGCCGGTGAGGCACTGATGCGTTGGGGAAATTCTGTAAGGGGACGGGTGACACAGCCTGTGTCTCACTCCCAGAGAGGCATGTAGTGCTTCTTGCGGAGCTGAGCAGCGGGGAAGAGGGGCGAAGCTACTTTTCTGTGGCAACTTTAGCATCTTCCTCGGGGGAGCTGCACCCCTGGGCCCCTCTGGGCAGCCTGCATAGGTATGGGGGCCAGATAGTGCTCGGGGAGGGCTGACAAGCAGGAGGAATTGAGTTACAGCGTCGGATGGTCCCGGCGGACTTGGTCGGGGGTCCGGAGGAAAGGTTAATCCTGGTCAAGGCCCGGCCATTTGGGAGAGTCAGGCACGTGTGTGTTGTGTGTGGGTCGGGTGAAGCAATAGCTTCCTTCATTGGAGCAGGCCGCTCCTCTCTGGGCCTGCATTGTGCTCTACCCACGGGCTGCTGACAGGCCATGAATAGGGATCTGCACGGCCTGGCGCGTCTCTGTGTGGGAGGCGGGGTTTCGGCGGGACGGTGCCTGACCGCGCTGCGAATTATCCCCCGGACTGCCGGCAGCGCACTCTGGCTCGACTCCGCTCTGTGGGGTCCGCTCTACCTGTGCCAGGCCGCGAGCGAGAACCGGCACCCGCCAGGAGCGGCGAGGGGCGGAGTCCTGCCACCTGCGGCGGGCCACCTGCGGCGAGCGGGGGGCAGCAGGTGGCGAGGCCGGGGCAGGCAGCCGGCCGGGCACGGTGCCAGGCGCCGTTTAGTCACTGGCCCCTTCATCCGCACACTTGGTATTCCGTGCCGCTCGGCACGTCGGTTCCTGGCCCTCGTGAACACTTTGCCGGACTCTGGGAAACTCCCTGCCTCGCCTCCGGTGCAGCAGGAAGGGGAGGTCACTTCAGACCCTTAGCATCAATTAAATTTTTTTAATATAGCGCCTTTCACAACAGGCGCTTTACCTTGGTGTGTTGTAATACAATACGAACATGAACATAGGCATGGAATTAGTTATAAAATGAGGCGACAGGTGTGCACACAGTCACACACTACATTATAAGCGTAATCGCTTATCATATTCACATATCATCACGCACGCAGTAGTGACTGTATTCATTACGCCTCCCTGTTTTACACCCCTAAATCTGGTACGTCTGCAGACATTAATACATTTTAAAGTTTGACAGCTAAACAAATGTGTACAATTTTTTAACCTAACATTTTCATTTATTTGCTTAAACATGTTTTAGATCTATGCAGTCAAAATGTTTCCGTTTTTTTTTTTTTGACATCATGGCCGCATTCGAAAGTTCTGGCAGGAAAGTAAAACTGTAGCTTTGAGTTTTAAAGTAAATGTTTGTGGTTTAATGTCCATAACATGGCAGACTGCATATCACGCAAAACGTGGTAGCATATGCAGCCTGAACAGGCATAGCAGAAAATGTAGTTGGGCTGCACTATATCACATCGCGATATAACCACGATTACATGGCGCATGCACAATAATCGCCAGGGCTTTTGATGACGAGCGAAACTTTTGTTCGGACGCCAACTTTTCGGTACTATACGGGCGTTTACTTACGCCCACAATTTGGTAAGCAGGTTAGTAGTGCACCTAAAATGTTAATGAGATATGTCTTGTGACACTCATAGGTTAGCAGTCTGGATAAATTTGCTGTATCCTTATTTTTATTAAATCTGGCTAGCGGACATGCTACCCTATTGGTAAATCATGGAAGCGACCAGCACTGAAGTGGCGGTGAAGATAGGATCCGCTCAGCAGCTACAACATCTTTTTAAAAGAGGAGATATTATGGATAAACAAGGTAAAAGTCATCGGTGTTGTAGTGGTACTTTTTGTGGTTTGTAGTCCCACATGTTTAGTAAACATGCTGACTTTAAACAGACTACTAATATTTTAGGTGCACTACTAATTGACTGCTTGACAAATAACAGTCGTCCCTCGTTTATCGCATTTAATCCGTTCCAGACTCTACCGCGAAAGTTGAATTTCCGCGAAGAAGGATTATTTATAAATTGAATATTTTCGTAGTTAGAACATAGAAAACCTGTTTACGACCTTCTAAATATGGATTTTAACATTATTAGAGCCCTCTAGGTATGAAACAACACCCTTTAGTCACCATTACACTCGTATTACCCAATATATTAGACAAAATAAGAGAGAATAAGACATATTAGACGTTCCAAATGTCATATTATTAATATTATTATTATTATACATTTAATTACACACACACACACACAGTTCTTACACCGAACCACTAACCTATGAAAATAACAAGAAGCAGAAGGCTTAGAAGAAGCAGCACGTTTAGGAGCCATCGTGGGGCATAGATAAAAGTTCTCAGAAATCGCAAACAAAGATGCTTCCGATGCGTAGCGATGTAGAAGCGTGTATGAGAGACACGAACATGCGTGAGGCTGAGCCAGTCAGTGGCCAGGATAGGAAGCGGATATAACTGTCTCAGACAACTGAGCGCAAGCTGTATCATTTTCACTGTCTCGATCTACTTTTTAATGAATATACAGTACTGTATATACTTTAATGAGCACAGTACTGTATACACTCTAATGAGCGCAGTACTGTATATACTTTAATGAGCACAGTACTGTATATACTCTAATGAGCACAGTACTGTGTATATACTTTAATGAACACAGTACTGTATACACTCTAATGAGCACAGTACTGTATATACTTTAATGAGGACAGTACTGTATATACTCTAATGAGCACAGTATTGTGTATATACTTTAATGAGCACAGTACTGTATTCGAAAAAACCGCGATACAGTGAAGCCGTGAAAGTCGAAGCGCGAAGTGGCGAGGGACGACTGTATTGGCATACAGTATGTCCGTATAGTACTGACGAGCTGGTGTCTGGCCAAACGTATCGCCTGCCATCCTGATCCCTAGTGATTATCGCACATGCACGAGTGCATCGCCTGTCACCATCACCATCAGCCCTAAAACACATGTTGCATACTATAGCTATAGCGTAACATAATGGCATGGTAGCATCTTTTAATTATTCCAGCTCATGCACACTTTGGCCGCAGTAGCCAGAGGATGGCATAGCTAGTAGGAGGCTGTTGAATGTTTGCTAGGTTCACGAAATGCTTCAGGTAGCCTCTGGGGGGGTGGGGGCTGCACACCCCCATGGACAGAGACCTGGCGATTATAAGACTACCCCGTCTTTTTGTCTTACTTCTTGCTATTCAGAGTGTAATTGCTCAAATTATCGAAAAATATCATAGGAAGCTCTGCTAGATTTTTCTCCTCTGAAGACATTTATCTTTCGTATTGCAGGAGTATTTTAATGAAGCAGGCCTCTTATACCATGTGATGGTAATCACAGCATGTATCTGCAGTGGGCTATCACTGCAGCCTTCTGCTCGCCATCCAATCAGCTTCTGACCCCCCCCCCCCCAGGCCAGGCTCTTGGCATACGAGAACCTTTTGCCTGCTGTCCTCTCGGTAACTGAGACAGAGTGAGTTTTTGCGGGGTGGGTTACTGATGGCCGGGGCACTGATTTCTAACCATTTGTAGTATTGATGGGCTGTTGAGACTGCCGGCAGGGGTGTACAAATCCCCCCCCCCCCCCCTTAAAATTATACACAACCCTGTCAAGTTCTGATACATGGTCCAGGCCTGTAGGAAATGCAAATCAGCACCAGTGACACCAAAGAAAGATGCCATCGTGCTCCTGAGCATCCCAGAACCTTCCGGCACACTGGCTGTTTCTTTCTCTCTCTCACACACACACACACACTTACACACACACACACACTCTCTCAGGGGACAGAGAACAGCAGAACAGGTGGACATGCTAGCGAGCTGATTTAGCAAGGCTGCAGCTGGCCAGACGCCCCGTAAATCAGCACGCCAGGCCTGCGTCTTCGCGCCGGCTCCCCATGCACTGGTGCTGCTCTCTCTCGTTAATTCTACAGCGTGGGCCCGGTGCTCCGCTCTGCCTCTCCCCCAAGATGAGGAGCCCCCTTCCAGCTGATGCTGGGGCTATTAGCCTTTCAGGATTAATCCTCAAGGCATGAGAGAGAGGAGCCTCATTCTCGCACCCGTTACCAGCAGCGACTCCCGCACCTCGCCCCCTCCCTCTCCTTCTCCTCCATCGACTTTAATCCTCTAAATAGCCCAGGCTCTGCATCTCTCTCTCTCCCTCTCTGCCTCACCCTCTCACTCTATCTCTCCATTTTGCTTTTCCCACTCCCTCTCTCCCTCTATCTCTCTCTCTCACCCCCTCCCTCTGTCTCTTTGTTTCTCCCTCTTTACCACCCCCTCCCTCTCTCTCCTTCTCTCTGCCTCTCCCTGTATCTCCCTCTTTCCCACCCCCTCCCTCTCTCTCTCTGTCTCTCTCTGTATCTCCCTCTTTACCACTCCCTCCCTCTCTCTCTCTCCTTCTCTCTCTCCCTCTCTCTGTCTCTCTCTGTTTCTCCCTCTTTACCACCCCCTCCCTCTCTCTCTCTCTCCTTCTCTCTGCCTCTCCCTGTATCTCCCTCTTTCCCACCCCCTCCCTCTCTCTCTCTCTGTATCTCCCTCTTTACCACCCCCTCCCTCTCTCTCTCTCCTTCTCTCTGCCTCTCCCTGTATCTCCCGCACACTTTGGCCGCAGTAGCTAGAGGATGGCATATCTCCCTCGCTCTCTCTCTCCTTCTCTCTGTATCTCCCTCTTTCACACCCCCTTCCTCGCTCTCTCTCTCTTCCTCTCGCTGTCTCTCTCTGTATCTCCCTCTTTCCCACCCCCTCACTTGCTCTCTCTCTCTCTTTCCCTCGCTCTGCCTCTCTCTGTCTCCCTCTTTCCCACCCCCTTCCTTGCTCTCTTCCTCCCATCCCACTTCCTTCAGCGTGGTGAGATGGACAGCGCAGGATGCTTTTCAGATCCTTCTAAGCTGCATGAATTTACGATGCACCGGCGAGATGCCATGAAGAGGAGCGTTCGTCAGGGGGGCTGGGCATGCAGGGAGAGTGCAGCTGGAGACGCAGCGCCACACCCCCGGGGGCCAGGACCCCAGACATCACGCCTCAGTCGCTCCTTGTGCTCCTTCATCAATGGCACTGACCGGAACCAGCGAACAGCATGTTCGTCCTTGGAGGGAAATGCTGTTGGACCTTTATGCTTCGTCAGTGAAACATCTAACTGTGTGAATTCCACATAGTGGGCAATAATGTGGATATGGGGCCTGGCTCCTACAGTCAGCATCATTCAATGAGTAGGTTTAGTAAAGTTTTTATTTTTTGAGGGTTGTTTTTATATTGGAAGTGCTATATATGGCTGAGTCATGGTAATGTTCGGAATTGGCACTGAGTTCTTTAACCATGACTAAACCATCAGCAAAAAAAGAAACGTTTATACCAATAAATGTTAAAACTAATCATAATTATTTTTCTAAGTTTTGGGTGATATGCTAACGCACAGGGTTCTGGGTTCGATTCCCACCCTTGCCCTGTGGGTAGCGTATGGGATTTCGTCGGCTATTCTGGTTTCCTCCCAAGGACATGTGGCTGGTGAATTGAGGCCTTGAAATTTCCAGTAGTGTATGATTGTGTGTGTGAGTGATGCCCTGTGATGGAGTGGCACCCCGGCCCACGCCTCCCCGGCCTCGTCTCCTGTGCTTTGTGGGACAGGTTCCAGGCGTACCGTAACTTTGCATTGGATTAAGGTGGTCAGGGAGGATGGATGGATGGAGTCTGACCTTCCCTTGTCTGACAAAAGGCCTTAGCCTGACACGCTAACCGGGTGTTAGCATGTCAGAAATGAGCCCCCAGAGTCACAGGAAGATTAATTTGGCAATTTCATTTACTTCCAATAAAAGACCAACCTGCTAAGCAATTTAATTAATGCAACTGCTCCTTACATGACAAGTTCATTCCATCTCTAAACAGAAGCTATTGCATACCACCAGTCTGGACACTCATTAAATCTTTGCAGACATGCGTCCGTCAGAACTTTGGGAAAGCTCAGTTGATGCTTAATTAGCGTGCCGCTGAGGTGAAAGTTGAGAGCAGATCTGAGCAATTGAAAAACAACGCTGGAGATTAATATTTCCTCAGGGAATTCTCTGTATCGATCAATAAGACGCGGTGTTCACCTGATGTGTGTCAGGTGATGCATTATTTAGGTATGCATTATAGCTAAGCATGCACGTGTAAAGAGCTTATGTGTACAGACAGCATAGGTAAGCGTGTAGGTGTGTGTGTGTGTGTGTGTGTGTGTGTATATAGTAGGGCTAAGCATGTAAAGAGCGTGTATGTGTGTGTATATATACAGTCAGGATAAGCATGTAAAGATGTGTGTATATACAGTAGGGCTAAGCGTGTAAGGAGCGTTTGTGTATATACAGTAGGGCTAAGTGTGTAAAGAGCCTTTGTGTGTATAAAGTAGGGCTAAGTGTGTGAAGAGCGTGTGTGAATAGACAGTAGGGCTAAGCATGTAAAGATTGTGTGTGAATAGACAGTACAGTTAAGCATGTAAAGAGTGTGTCTGTATACAATCGGGCTACGCGTGCAAAGAGTGTGTTTGAGTACACAGTAGGGCTAAATGTGTAAAGAGTGTTTGTGTATATACAGTAGGGCTAAGCATGAAAATAGCGTTTGTGTGTAGGCAGTAGGGCTAAGCATGTAAAGAGTGTCTGTAGACAGTAGGGCTAAGCATGTAAAGAGCGTTTGTGTGTAGACAGTAGGGCTAAGCGTGTAAAGAGCGTTTGTGTGTAGACAGTAGGGCTAAGCTTGTAAAGAGCGTTTGTGTGTAGACAGTAGGGCTAAGCGTGTAAAGAGCGTTTGTGTGTAGACAGTAGGGCTAAGCGTGTAAAGAGCGTGTCTTTTTCTCACAAAGGCGTCTCCCCAGGCTACTAATGTCCAATTAGCCAGCAAGGCGGGGGGGGACCTCAGAAGGGCAAGAGGGGAGGTCAGTGTTGGGGGGGGGGCTGTTCTGAGGAGCCCAGCCAGGCATGGCTGTGATGGGAAGCACACATCAAAGTGGGACACACTTTAAATATCCCCAGCAAGCCATCAGCAACCTGGAGGTGCTGTTAAACAAATTGCTACGCTCCTGCCTTTAATGTCAGGACTCATTCATCCTGTGAGACTTTGCGGCTTGAGGTTTGCTTCTTAGCTTCGGTTTTAATACGCCAACCACTCTGGTGACTTTCTGAAGTTTCTTTGGTCACTGTGAAGTTAGACCACGCGCTGTGGTCTGGACTTTTTTTAAAAAGAGGAATATTCTACATATGTAGTGCAATCGCCCTACGGTACTGGGACAGCTTCTAAAAATCTGGCCGGGTTGACTCACATTTATTTGGTTTGGAAAGATCTTCTGATGTACTGGTGGAGAAATGAAGGCGAGGACCAGCCATGTACAGTACGTACAGTATCAGCCCATCTTGTGAAGTCTGCCTGCTGATGGCACAACCATCAAACACCCCCCCCCCCGGGGTCGAAGACGAAGCAGCAGTCAGGGGAGTCCGCCAGGAATCCCCCCCCGCTCTCCGAGGTTGCAGTGCCCCCTTCTCCGACGGATGTCTGCCTCGCGTATTAGGAAAATTTCCAGCCTGAACCGCAGGGAATGAAATACAGGCTACTTGGATGGCGGTGGGGGAGGTGGGGGTGTTCTTTGAGGGAAAAACAGACTGTGATGATGGCCCAGATGGAGCGTCCCACCCTGGAGAGGGAGTAAGAGGCCCCTCGCAGAAGGAGCTGCAGTAGCAGTGCGATTAGGGGAATACTTTTTGAACAGGATTATTGAAATGCAAAACAAATGGGCCCAGCGCATTCAGCAGCCAAAGTGAAAGAGCCACGTGCTGTTTTTAGCCCTGTCAGACGGCATGGTTCCCTGTTTAATGGCTGGCTTCTGTGCCGCTGCATTAGAATGTAATTACCTGGAGGAGAGAGGCCTAGGAGTGCACCAGCAGGGGGTAGTCTGAACAAGATGGGGCTGTACGGTCAGAACCGGGTCGGCATGATTCACTGCAGACATCTAGCAGCTCACTGGAATGTTACAGCGTCTGTGGCCTGAAAGTTCTGTGCCTCTGTGCCTTTGGGAAACATCAGCCTTGAGTTTGCTGCTGCAGCCAGGTGTGATGCAGTGATAGTGTCTCCATCCATTCCTGGGCATGATGCAGAGATGACGTCTCCATCCATTACTGGGCATGGTGCAGTGATGGCATCTCCATCCATTCCTGGGTGTGATACAGTGATGGCGTCTCCATCCTTTCCTGGACATGATGCAGTGATGGCATCTCCATCCATTCCTGGACACGATGCAGTGATGGCGTCTCCATCCTTTCCTGGGTGTGATGCAGTGATGGCGTCTCCATCCTTTCCTGGACATGATGCAGTGATGGCATCTCCATCCATTCCTGGACACGATGCAGTGATGGC
>JAODKN010000134.1:25381813-25391962 GCA_026774425.1 Petrocephalus zakoni | reverse complement strand
TGGCCGGGGCTCAGGGTGATGGACTATGGGGTGTGGCTAGGGAGAGGGACTGGGGGCGTGGCCGGGGCTCAGGGTGATGGACTATGGGGTGTGGCTAGGGAGAGGGACTGGGGGCGTGGCCGGGGCTCAGGGTGATGGACTATGGGGTGTGGCTAGGGAGAGGGACTGGGGGCGTGGCCGGGGCTCAGGGTGACAGACTAGAGGGTGTGTCCGGGGAGGTTGAGTGGGGGGTGTGGCTGGGGAGAGGGACTGGTGGTCGAGGCTGCAGATGACCGCTGCTCCTGGTGCGGCGGCATCTGACAGTTTCAGTTGGCTCACCCCTCCATGTCAGGGTTCCCCCATGTCAGGGTTCCCCCATCAACACGCAGGACGGAATATGGCAGTATGGGGGAGGATGGGGTGGAAGCGCGCCACAGGGAGAGTGTGCCTGTGTGCCTGTGTGCCTGTGTGCTGCGTATGAGGTGGATCTCCCAGGATGCATGACGATCCATGTTCCTATTCAGATCATCGCCGTTCTGGTGCTGCGGAAACTGCCACGTGAAATGCGACTGACAAAGGTATTGTCTGATGCCCTCTAATTTGTTTTGAAACGACGCCTCATTATTTTAAGCGAAGTCCCTCTTGGGGACCCTTTAAATCGATCGCTTTTCATTTTCTGTTGGGTACGTGCCCTGCATTATTCATTTGTATTTCAGATATCCATATTTACGGCAAGTAGTGCTCTCTATCTTCCCTGCGGACGGCCCTTTATTCTAGCCCTTCAGTTTGAGTACAGTGACCACTCTCCTCCATCCATCCATCCATCCATCCATCCATCCATCCAGCATAGGCTTACTTTCAGCTTGGATTCTATCCTAGGAACCTGAAGGTCCAAATCCCAAGCTCAGGATTTCCCTGTTGCCTGAACCCCAAATTATCTAATTGCATACACACACACACACACACACACACACACACGCACTCGTGCACACATACCATGTATGTCCTGTCTTTATGGGGACACTCCATTCACTCCTATAGGCATAACCCTGATCCCAACTATGACACGCTAAACCCCTACCCAGCCCTAACCTTAACCATAATTAACCAAACAAAATATTTATTTTTAGTTTTTTGATTGCAGACACAGATTTTTATAAAATTGAGGTTATCCTTATGGGGACCAAAAAAATGTCCCCACGAGGTAGAAAATAACAGGTTTTTTCACGATAATAAACGTAACCACACACACACCATATCATCCATATCTCTGTGGGGACAGTGCATTCATTCTTATCGGAAAAAACCCTAATAATAACAATGACACACTTAAACCCTACTCAGCCATAACCTTAACCATATGTAACCAAACACACACTAAAAAGACTTCTGAGGGCAGAATGAAAAATGATTGGTTTAGAGAAATTACCAGTCAGATTATAGAGGAGGAGGGTCGAACAACTATAAATGGTGAGAGCAAGACATCCGATTGGTTGTTCTGACATCTGTTCTGAGATCTGTTTGGTTCTGCTCTCAGAACATGTTTGTGTAAGTAAAACTCCCTTGAGCAGACTTTTGCCATTTTTAGTTTTTTGAGTTCAGTCAGATTTCTCTTCCACACCTGTCTTCCTGGGCTCCCTGGGCCGGGAAAGGTGAGGAGGTGTAACGGAGGAGGCAGGGACGATGACCCTGCCAATCTGCTGTAAGTCACCGCTGGTCAGAGGGTGGCGTTGTCTCCCGTCTGTCTTCAGCGGCAGATATGTTCGTGAATTTATTCATCGGCGAGATTGTCACGATCACTCATTTATTTCCCAGCCGTTAAAATAATATTGAATTAAGATACAGGATATAATTGAGTTGGCGTTCAGATGGGACATCAGTCACAGGCTGTGCAGTGTTCCAGAAGGGTCTGTGGGATATGCCGGGGGGGGTGCATGCCTTCTTGCTCAGGTGCAATCTGTTCCTGTCCGCATTACCATAATAACCCGTGTCGTGTGCGCCTAACTGTCGCGGTAATTGATATGTCGCTGCTGAGGCTGGTACGAGCCTATGCATATAATCTCCATGACCGATTGGATGCTGAAGCCTGGCTTAAGACAAGTGGGCAGGCGTTTCTGGTAAACAGGGAGCTGTGTTCGGTTGCCACTGTGATGGCAGGGACACCCCTGTCCCCAGAGGACCTATTGGTTTATTTTGTCATTGCTGGCACTCTATCATTCGATGGGTGATGGGTGCAGTGGCCAATGGAAGCTTTTAAAGGAACCTCACTCAAGGCGATGGGGCTCAAACCCCATTCTCCTCAGCAGATTCGGTTCCTTCAATGCCGTCAGAACTCTGATTCGATGACATGATCCCAGCCGGCCCAAGGGTTAACCGGCGGGCTTGGAATGGGGTGATTCTGTGCTTCTGGAAGCAGCGAGGGTGCCATTGGGGTGCGAGTAGCCCAGCTCTCTTCATGGGGCTGTGGGTGGGAACCAGTCATCAGGAGACTGCATTAACCCCGCCCTCAGCTGCTGTGCCAGACCACGGGGACCACGGGCAGTGGGTAATGAGCCAAACCTCCCTGTCACACCTTATTATTCTCCATTAATACTTACAGCCAGCCTCTTTCTGTTAAAATGAGATTTTATGATGGTCCACAGGGAACGGATGTGTGCTGTGGGATCTTAAAACAGGACCAGCAGACTGTGGACTCGTTGGTGACGACGCACTGCTTTGTGACTTTTGCTGAGGCCTGTTGTTGGTGTTACGCTCTACACAGCAGCTGAGGTGGCTGGATAATCGGTACAGGCCAGGAGTGCGGAGGGCTGGGAGGATGGAGGTGAGGAGGTTGGTGGTGAGGATGGCTGTAAGGAGGGTGGGGAGGATGAAGGTGAGGGTGGCAGTGAGGGTGGTGCTGAGGGTGGTGGTGAGGATGACTGTAAGGAAGGTGGTTAGAAGGGCGGTGAAGGTGGAGGTTAGGGTGGCGATGAGAACAGTGATAAGGAGGGTGGAGGTGGATCTCATCTCGTTCTCACATATATTCTCCCCAGGTTTGTTTCAAAAGGGTAACCCGGCCTCCATCGAAATAAACTAGATGAACTGTGTATGTCCACGGTGACCCTATACTTCCTGTGCTAGGCCTCAGGCCCACTTTGATCAGGGACGGATGTCAGTCACACGCACCATTCACACCTACACTCAGTTTGCTAGCTCCAGTTCACCTTAGCATGTTCATGAACTCTAGGGGGGGGGGGGATCCAGAAAATTTTGAGGAAAGCCTATCATGACGCTGGGAAAATATGCAAACCCTGCACATGTAGTGCCGGGGTGGAGACGTGGACCCTGAGGTGACAGTGCTAACCACCCTGCGACCATGCCCCCCCGTGCGTTATATATCACACATGTCACGGCGGCTGTTATGAAGGCTGCGCCTGCTTTGGCTAATTTAGAGGAATGTAATTTAATTGCAGAGCACCTGGCCAAAAGCGTGCTGTATTTTTAGGCCGGCTGTCACCTCTGCTGACTCGCTGACTGCCCACTCACTCGCTCACAGCCCCTCCCCCGGTCCGGGTGCCAGCTGGGAGAGGAAGGAACTGACGGGGGGGGGCAGAAAAGTTTGTGTGCGGTAAGAAAGACAGCATGAGACGGAGATGGCGCTCGCAGGCCGGTAATGAGGCTGATCTTGCGTGACCTGCAGATCCGTCAGACTGCCCCCCTCCCTCCATCTGACCGCATTCCCAGGGGCAAGTTTTTTTTTTAATAAATGCCCGGTGGTGATGGAAGGGAGATCAAAACCGGAATCACCTGGAGTGAATCTTCTGAGGAAGGGCCCTCTGCTCTGCCCCTGCGGGGAGGAAGGTGTTTGATAAGGCGGGCTGTGGGGGGTGGAGGCGAGGGTGGCATTTGGGTCTCACGCAGGGAGAGCGCACGGTGCCAGAGGCTCCCTGCCGGGCTAGCCAGGAAGATGCTCATCGGGGGGTGGGGGGGCGGGGTCAGGGGGTCTGCTTAGGATGTAGCCTTGGAAAAAAATGTCTCCCAGGGTACTGGGTTGTGAAGTCTAGGCTGCATTTGATTGGATTCTTGTGTGATGCCTGTATCCAGCGTGATCGATATAAGCGCTTAGCGCCGCGTCGGTCGCTGACACCTCCGGTTCGTCTCCGCGGTTACCGCGGTTACTGCCTAGCTCCTTCTTTATCTGCGAATGGGCCGCCGGATGCCCTAAGCAGGCACATCTAATCCCACCCTCAGACTTTGGTGGAGGAGGTGTAGCTGGGGGGGGGTTTGCATTATGAGCTGCACCCAGGGGGTCACCCCACGCTGCACCATGTGTATTTATGTACATTTGACGCCGTGCCCACAGGCCCCGAGCGCGCTGGTTACCTGGCTGGGGGCTCTTCCCCATGTAACCATGCCCAGAGATAATGACAGACGCCGTGACTATTATAGCTCATCAAAAGCTTCTGTGGAAACAGACCAGCCGGAGCAGACCCCCGCTCCTGGACCCCCGCTGGGGCGTAAATATTAGGAATGAGTATCAAGGAGCACCGGGTTATTTCAGTTGTGCCCTTTGCTCTCTGTGACGCGTTTTCTGTATAGTTTCAGTCCTGCTGATCCTGCCCCCGGGGGGGCTGGGTGGGTGTGCTTTCGGGGAGTGCCAGAACAGGCAGTGAGTTGCTACAGCGACAGCGCCCCCCCCCCCCATCTACACTCATGCCCATGTTTGGCTGTTGGAGCGTGAAATCCCCTCCCCTGCTGATTAGAGCCCCCACCTCTTCACAGCCTCCCTACACATGGTTCCCTTTGGCTTTTTGACCTTATCTGGAAGATTAAAGGAAAACCTGCCTCTCCGGGCTCGCCCCACCGGCCTGCCACACGGAGGGCATGGGGTTAGGAGGTGCTTCCAAATGGCTGGGCCGTGAACCGCCATCGGAGAACTGTGGGGGTCTCTGGGAGGATTTGCTGATACAGACTGTAGCGCTGGGGGTTTGGGGCTCTCCCCAATCCGGGTATCTGGATAGTGCGAGGGCGGTGTGTGCCGTGGTCAAACTCAGATCTTGCGTGGATCTCACTGGGTTCTCACAGGGATAGTGTGTATTTAGTGTGGCAGGCCTCACTGGGATTTCACGCATATCTCATGGAATTCTCACCCGGATTTCGACTGGATCTTGGATCACAGGGATCTCGTGTACTGTAACGTGGGGGTTAGCCATCTTGCCTGTCTATGGCTTTCCTAAATTTACTGTTTGCTGTTTATCTTGTATATGAAATACTGTGAATTGCACCAAACATACCCAATGCTTGGGTGGCTCCGTGGCTCCAGTGGCTGTGGGATCTCGTTTCAGGGGTTATGCCGTTGAGCCTGCTGGGTTTCCTCTGGGTCGTCTGCTTTCCTCCTGTTGCAAAAAAAATGCAGTTGGCTGAATTGTGCCTCAGAATTGCCCCTTAATCGAGATTCTCGGTCCCCCTGTACTGGATCAGTGATGCATTGATGGATTGATCGTTATCCAGGAAAAAGTGACATTCAGATCCATTGCTGAGCTGTGAGTAAGTGACATTCCTATGAAGCTGTTTCTGCATGCCGCTGTTGGCGGTCTGCTGGAGAGGTCGTTCCAGGCTCTGCTCCTCTGGATGGCGGTCTGCTGGAGAGGTCGTGCCAGACTCTGCTCCTCTGGATGGCAGTCTGCTGGAGAGGTTGTGCCAGGCTCTGCTCCTCTGGATGGCGGTCTGCTAGAGAGGTCGTGCCAGACTCTGCTCTTCTGGATGGCGGTCTGCTGCATAGGTTATGTCAGGCTCTGCTCCTCTGGATGGCGGTCTGCTGGAGAGGTCGTGCCAGACTCTGCTCCTCTGGATGGCGGTCTGCTGGAGAGGTCATTTCATAATGGTGTTGGAACGCAGTGAGGGTCTGACTGACAGCCGGTTGCAGTGGAAGCATTGAACAGAGGCTATGCTGTGATGCTGCTCTTCACCAGGCCCTTGGGGCCCCCAGCCTGGCAGACGAGGGGCCTGTCACTCAGGCGTCCCTTTCTGCCAGACCAGCAGGAGCCCCCAGCCTGGCGGATGAGGGATCTGACACTCAGGCATCCCCCTCTGCCAGACTCGCGGGGCCCCCAGCCTGCTGGATGAGGGGCCCGTCACAAGGCATCCCTTTCTGCCAGACTCGCGGGGCCCCAGCCTGCTGGATGAGGGGTCCGTTACTCAGGCATCCCTCTCTGCCAGACTTGCGGGGCCCCAGTCTGCTGGATGAGGGGTCCGTCACTCTGGCATCCCTCTCTGCCAGACTCGCGGGGCCCCAGCCTGCTGGATGAGGGGTCCGTCACTCTGGTATCCCTCTCTGCTTGGCCTTGCCAGCACAAAGAGGTGCCATGAAAAGGCTCACAACTGAGCCATTAGCATACAACTGCGACTGTGAGCGTGTGCGTGTGTGACTGCGCTGGAGAAGGACTTCTAAAGAAATGTAGAAATAAATATCCATGAGTCTGTCCTCTTGCTTCACATCGCCTTTTCCCGATGATGCCATTATCCGCTCGATGGCCACTTTATACCTGTTCGGTTGCTCGCTGAAGCAAGTATCTAATCAGCCAATCGTATGTCAGCAGCACAATGTGTAAAGTCATGCAGATACAGGTCAGCGGCTTCAGTTAATGTGCACATCAAACACCAGAATGGGGACAAAGGATGATTTAAGTGACTTTGAACGTGGCATGGCTGCTGGTGCCAGACAGGCTGGTATGAGTAATTCAGAAACTGCTGATCTGCTGGGATTTTCATGCCCAGCCATCTCTAGGGATTTCGGAGAATGGGGCGAAAAAGAAAGAGCGTCTAGTGAGCGACAGAAAGGCAGTAGTAACTCAGACAACACTCATTACACCCGAGGTGTGCAGAAGAGCATCTCTGAACGCACAACACGGTGACCGTGAAACAGATGGGCTACAACAGCAGATGACACGGGGTACTAAGTACACGAAACCGAGGCTACAGTGAGCACGGGCTCACCAAAACTGGACAACGGAAGATTAGAAAAATGTTGCCTGGGCAGATGAGACTCGATTTCTATTGCTACATTCAGATGGTAGGGTCAGAATTTAGCACAATAAACAGGAAAGCATGGATCCATCCAGCATGGCATGAACAGTTCGGGCTGCTAGTGGTGTAACGGTGTGGGGCATACTTTCTTGGCACAGTTTGGGCCCCTTAGTATCAACTGAGCATCGTGTAAATGCCACAGCCAATCTGAGTATTGTTGCTGACCATGACCACCCCTTTATGACGGCAGTGTACCCAGCTTCTAATGGCTACTTCCAGCAAGATAACGCACCAAGCCATAATTAAGGGCAAATTAAGGGCTAAGGTACTAGCAAGGTGTACCTAATAAAATGGTCAGTGAGTATGTAAAAAACAAAAAAAACTCTCTGTAATTCACTGTAGTATTTACAGGAACCATATACACATGTTTTTGAGTCAACCACTAGCAAACCGTGTTTGGCAAATTAATACCTCATCAATTTTTTCTCTCTAATTAAGCAAATTAATTGAATGGGCTGGTGATGGAATGTTATGAATACATGGAATGGCTGAGGTGCCCCTGAGGGGGGATTTGGGAACTGAAGCAGTGTGCATCTAGCCATCCAGCAAGGTGTGTATATATATATATATATATATGTATACACACACACTTACTACCCAGATAAATATCCTTAAACATTTAGCTGCGTATGACTTTTGCACAGCACTGTATGTAATTTTATTAAAAACGACAGAAAGGGAGCTGTGGAGGGTGGATGCGATTGGACGGCAGTGCAGGACACCCAGGGCTGGAGGTGTCTGCTTTCGTGACATCCTGGTCCCTGTCTATAGCGAGTCTGTAGTATCTGTATGGTGAAACTGCCTCCACTACTTCCCGTAACACACCGGCAGGAGAGAGGGGGTATCAGAGCGCGAAAATCTTCTGGGGCAGTATGTTCAACTTTTGTCACAGGACTCTATGTTTACATAGGGTACAGTTTGTATTAAAATAGTGTCTGATATTATAAGTTGCTGGAAAATACTCAAAACGGAATATTTTCAGAGGGAGAAAAAATATTTCATGTACGAAGTACAGTGTACAAAAGTACAGTGAAATTCTTACTTGAATGCCTTCTCCAGACTACAGACAGTTAACAAAACAGAGCAACATTACAGTGCAGTAAATACTAAGTAGGGCTGGGTGATGTGCACTATTAATATCGATATCGCAAGATCACATACACGTGCAATTCTCACATGGCAAGGAGCGCAGTAGGCAGCTGGGTGGAGGGCATGCTTTTGCATACCTTCATACTGTCAGGACAAGATCCGGAAGTGGGGCATGGAGGGGTCTGAGGGGGTTCGGCTGAAACATTTATATTCTGCCATAAGAAACGAAACTTTTTAATTATTTTTAATCATTAATTAAAATTTTAATGATTGATCCTTTTCAAGATTATCTAGACTATTTTTAAAATAATTAGAGTTTAGTGCTGCTCCGAAGGAGCGCTGATCATTTTGTGTGATTGTCTGTCTGCCCGCCTTGTAAAGCAGCATGAAACCCAGAGTGACTTCCGTCTGTCCGCGTTGCGGCAATGAGTGCATCACTGCGACCGGCAGGGGGAGCCCCCCGAAACTGGGGTTGGGGTCGTTGAACAGCGAAAGGAGTTGTTTCGGGTGCCTATGTCCTCCACCCAGCCCTCGCTCCTGTTTTGTCCCACCAGGGCAATCGATACCTCCGTTGACTAAATAAGGATATGATATTTCATACAAAGCAAAGAATGTATTGCCGGTTTGGATATTCGGTGCCAGATGCTAGCAGGATTTATCTCGTGCCGATAAGAATAAATCAAAAGACCACTGAGAGGCTTATTCAGATCTTCGCCACCTCTTTTGTGCCTCTTTGTCCTGATCTAAACCGAATCCAAGTGTATTTTTCCCTGGTGACTTTTGAAAATCCAAGTGGATATTAAGTGCGGCCCCAGGGGTCGAGCCGCCGAAACGTTTGCCCGCTGTCACCGTGTCTCGGTTCCGTCGCTCGCATGCCCTGCTCCTGGCCGAGCGTCCCCCCCCGCCGCCCGACGTGCCGCGTTCCCTTTGAAGCGCGCCTCTGAAGCGGTGCACAGCAGGCGGGGCGGGGCTCGGCTTAAGCCGCGCGGTCTCCGCGTGATTCCGCGTGAGCGCAGCCTCGCGCGCGCACTCCTCCCCGCCAGCTCGCGGGCTCCGTCCCCGCGCCGCGCTCCCGCTCTCCCGGTGCCCGTGCTGCTCCCTTCTGTGTGCTTATTTGCCGTGATGGCCTGGCATCCCTTCCGGGGTGTCCCCCGCCTCGCGTGCTTCCTGGGAGCCGCTCCAGCCCCGCTAATATCCAAACGCTTACGTTTAATTACCTCCCTGCAGCACTGTAACCCGGAGACAGCAGACATCAGTGTAAACACGCATTACCTGGAGTCACACTTTCAGTATGTGTTCTAATTGCGCCTGAATTAGCACTTCGCGTCATGTCAGGGGTGTCGTCCCGTCTCGGGTGTCCCCCGCCTCGTGCCCTCTGATGTCTGTACGCCTGCTCCTCGGAAGTCATCATGCACGGTGTATGGATCAGCAGTAAAGGAGCAGAGATTTGAAATAATGGGCATTTTTTGATTTCCTTTCTGAGGTGGCATGTTATTGGGTTGGTTATCGCCCGTAAAACCTCGTCTGCGCGTCTGTGCCTTTGCCGCGGGGCGCGGATTTCACTCCCCCCCCCCGTTAATGGCGGATGCTGAACATGGATTTTTTTTTTTCAAATTGCGTTCGAAAATTCGCCGGATAGCGAGAGCTATGTGAGTCGCCCCCCCCTTCTACCCCCGCTAGCACGGCCCCACCCGCCCCACCCCGTCGGCAGACAGCCCTCGAGTCGCCTTAAATGCCGAGATGAAAAGGGGGGGGGGCCAAGGCAGAGAGACAAGAGTAAAGAGGCTGCTTTCTCAGCTAGTGGGATTGGTTCTGCTGAATTGTACCGCATTTTTCCGTTACCTACTCTGCTCTCCCACTCGCCAGGGCAACAGGCGGGGTGTGGGGTGTGTGTGTGTGTGTGTGTGTGTGTGTGGGGGGGGGGGGGGGGGCGAGGATGCAAACAAGGTTGGCCGGGATCCCCCAACACGCGGTGTGGGATCTGTTATATAGACTTTGTGGGCACATCAGGATATG
>JAODKN010000134.1:25318136-25332231 GCA_026774425.1 Petrocephalus zakoni | reverse complement strand
CACAAATAAACCAAGAGCCCCGCTTTTATACATATAAGAGCTTTCAGTGTCAGCGGAAGAAGTCCGGCGATTTATTAGCACCTCCCTGATCCCCTCCCTCTCTCTGTCAGTGGGACGCCATTAAGTGGGATCTGTGGATTGACATGTAAAGTGGAGGCTGAGCCGGATTCTCTCCGTGCGATGTGCTGATCTCCCTCCACGAGGAGGAGGAGGAGCTTCGCACGCGCGCTGAGAAATCCTTTCATTTCTGCCAGATTAAAGCGCCGACTGCTTCACAGCGATCGACCGCGGCTCGAGCCTTCGGCCCCTTGTGCTTCCTCCGGTTGCCATTTTATTTTTTTGCTCCTTTGTAGAAGCAGTGTAACTGATTCTGAGAAGACCGGATGTTTGTAAATCCTCACGTTATCGCTGGCATACAGGCCTCCCGCTCTAAATTTAATGCATAGGTGTGCAGTCGGCCCCAGCTGCCGGCTTTGCGCTCCCCTGGAGCCCTCTTCCACCTCTGCTTCCTTGGCAACCGTTAAAGGTGGATTTCCCATAATGCACCTGGAGCGGCCCGCTGCAAGTCAGGAGGGAAGAACCGTTTTGAAGTAAAAACCATGACCTTTAAACATCTTCTGGATAACACAATCTAGCAATTAGTATTTTTAAATATAGACATTAAGGTATGTAAGGAAATTTTTCTTGGAGCTGATTGTTAGGAGTACAAAGACGTACTTGTGTGCTTTATTATTATTCTGATAAATCAGTAAATGCTTTGCGGAATGAGGCTTAAACTCAAAAAGCACTGATTGCTACAAGCAGCTATACTTTCCCGTGGCTGTTGTCTAAGCTTTTGGTTACAAGAGATGGAAACTGAGAGTTACACAAAAAGTAAAACAGGCAATAACAACTGTATCCGAGCAAAAGCAGCAGCTGTCGTCATGATTTAAAAATGCCACTGACCTCCCGAGAAGGGCAACCAGAATCCTCCCAGTACCATAAAACCTAACCGTCTCTCTTCAAAAGACCTGGTGATTATAAACACAGCACCCGAACTTGACCCTAGTTAGATTTTCAGATTGTGTACTCTAATGATTTGGCTTCTAATAAATTATTAAAGGAAAAATAAATTGGACCACAGTAATTAGCAAAGCAGTAGTGAGCTACGTCATTGTTGAAGGCTGCTGTGTGCAGTTCCAGTGAAAACAGTGCTTCTAGTCTCTCTGATTACCCTATACTCAGGCCATAAGCGTCCATGGTTCAGAATCTATGCACGCCTTACGTCTCCTCATCAGTTTCACTAAGATTTTGTATATCTAAGACACTTTGTATTACGCTCTCTGCAATGTTATAATGATTATATTCAAGTCACGTGGGACGAGAGTTTACAGAATCATTAAACGGGTGTATTTGGATAATATCTGCTTGTGGTTCATGTTTGCATCCAAGGGTCAGCAAGTCATTTGGAAGCCTCCTCACACCCTGGCGGTAAACCAGGTTCTCTGACTGATGATTTTTCCTGAAAAGGGGCCAGATGTCAAGGAATTAGCTGAATCTGTTTTGGGCAGGACTGCCCCATATAACCTGCAGTTCTGCCCAAAGAGAATAGATGAAACCAGCTGGTACCGTTTACCATCCAAAGATGACCGTGCAAAGAAATGAATATACAGTTACGGCAGCTCTAGAATATTTATGAGCATCATTCAGTCCAGTACTTTATATGAAAGCAGGCCCTATTTCAGTCAAAAAAACTGAGAAATAAATTAACTGGTTCATGAAGTCTGCTATGAATAAAAGCTCCAAATAAGGAAGTCAAAGCAGAATTATGCAAATAACCTCAATGATAATGAATTTCAGAAGACAAAGTACTAACGACCAAACCCCACAAAAGCAATTTGGGTCAAATTCCTGAGAAATATTGTAACTAATGGCATTGAGGAGCTGGTGGTTAAAGCAGGAAGTAAATTCACTCACTCAGAATCATCTGGTAGAGAGGCCATTACCGCTAACCAGCTGCAGACACACATACGGTAAATATCATTGTGAGTCAGACCAACATTTCCAGGAACATTAAGGTAAGCAGAAGGAGGGGAAAAACACTCAGGGCTGTATTGCAAGCGAGCCCTGAAGAGGATGGAACTTTGGTCAAGTTTTCTTCAGAATCCGACTGTGGAGAATTCTGAGGAGAATTCTGGTCAGGTAAAGGTGTTTGTGAAGCTAGCCTGACCAGAGAGAGAGAAAGAGAGAGCGAGAGAGAGAAGGAGAATAGGTATGGATACCTGCCACAGTCATGTGGGTGAGACAGCCACCCTACACATGCAAAAATAAACACTTGGATCATTCTTGTATCCATTTTGTGACACCTGCTGTACTTAATTGTGCATGTTCGTCATTGTGAAAGTATGCTCCGTGTTTTAACTTGGGTATCAGTGTGGGGAGGACTTCCAGGATTGTGGGATGACGTCCTGCCCCTGACTCTTTGTGTGGAATATTTTTATGAGTGATCTGATGTCTCTAGATGCCTGTAGCATGCCATAGTATGCTGTAGTGTACCATGGGGGACCGGCGTACCCAGGGTGTCCCCCTGCATAGGCACTGGGTTTCACGTTGACCTTGCGGTAGATATGCAGTATGGAAAAGAGGGATAGTACTTGTGTTTTCCTGTCTTTCCATGTAAATGCTCTTTTTTATTGAGCAGATGGGTACAGATATGCACACTATCTTTCGTCAGCTGCGATGGGTAACAGTAAATTCACAGTCATAGAAAGGGATTTATTGAGTTTAGCGCATCTGTGATTGTTAGCAGCTGACTGTCAGTGTCACCCTCCCCCCCGCTTCGCCGTGCAGATCAGCTATCAGAGCATCGAGTCGTCGGACCCCGGGATCAACGTGCCAGGCCCGCGGCGGACCGTGTCCAAGCTGCGCAACGAGACCTACCACATGTTCTCCAACCTGCACCCGGGCACCACATACCTGATCTCCGTGCGCGCCCGCACCTCCAAAGGCTTTGGCCAGACCGCCCTCACTGAGATCACCACCAACATCTCCGGTGAGCAGGGTGCCCTGGCCCGACGCGGCGGGGGAAACGTTCAGTGAGGCAGACGCACAAAAAACACGGAGGCAGCGAGACTAATGAAGCTAGAGCACATGGCCAGAGCGGCTGGCACGGAGCACGCAGGGTGCGTGAGGAACCCCGTTCCCCTGCCTTACCCTCCTCGCTTCTGCGTGAAGGAACTCCGCATTCCACTGACATGAATATATTTAAGGGAACCAGGAGCAGGAACTCCTGATACAGATTTTTCAACCCTATTTGTGTCTCAGTACCAGGAGTGCAGTGAATTGGACCAGGTCTCCTTAATTACAGACCTGGGGATTTGGGCTGCGGGATGTTGAACGAAATTTCCGCGAGTGACGGTTCTCTGCAGGAACACAGAGCCCTTTCCAACTTCTTGCAGAGTGACGTTACTGGGACGTGAAAGTCTGACTGATGGATATCTCGGGCTTTTAACCTTTTTTACGGCCGGTGGGTGCATGGGATGCGCGAGAGCGGTGTGTAATTCTGCCAAGACAGGCCTGGAATGAGAGAGGCGAGCCTGAGGCCAGGTATGAGTAATGCCATCTCCTTCCTAAAGCACGCTAACTGGCGCTTGTGTAGTGGCTGCCAGAACGTGCCAGCCGCGTAAATCCGACGTGATGTAAGTTTGCCTTTGTGGCGAGGCTGTGAAACGAGAAACGCCTCGTTAAACCGTGAAGGTGAGTATGAAGTGTCCTTAATTTAATGATAAATGGCTTTGACATTAGAGAAGGCAATTACTGTCCAAATATGCTTTAAAGGGACATTATGTGGACAAAAATAAAATGTGAAAATCTCAGGCTGAAAATGGAAGCCCTGGGGTGGGCTTTAATCCAAAATAGTAGTGTGATTCTGTGCAGTATATTGCTAAATATCTTTTTGCCTGCATTCCCTCTCTTCAGTGGAATAAGCCCCCCCCCCCCAGCAGTCTAAAATGCTAAGTTCAATCTTTTAGGATTGAACCATAATAACGGTTAACAAGGCAGGGGGAAAACGGTTGGATAGAATCGGAGGCTGACTGCTTTTCGGTGAAGTTTTTGTGAGTTTCTGGCTATATGTCAGGGTCAACACATCCCTCTCCGTCTGCCTGTACAGCCGATCGCGGGTGTCCTCAATCTTAATCCTTTCTTCACCATCCTTGAACCATTAAACACTCCCCCCCCCTCACAGATAATCACTTTTCACCACCCTCAGGCCTGCAGTAAACGAAAAGTCATTTCTGAAAATCCCTCTGGTTTTTCCCCCCCCTGAATGTTTGCTCATACCTCGAGCATCCCTGAGTCATTAAGGCCCTTGGTGTAAGACGTGCCTCATGGCAGTAAGCTCTCTAATTCCGCCTGTTGCTGAGGCAACATTCCTCCGTTACTGGCATTCTGCTTCTGCTGTGGATGGACGTCCGTTTCCAGGCAGCGTCCTGCCAGACCCCTCAGGCCGCTCAGAGCCAAGCCCTCAGTCCCAGGTCTTGCCATTCAGCCGCAGAACTGCCACAAATCCAGAACCCGTGCTGCCATGGCGCTTACCGCCAGTGCCACGCGGTTGGTTAGACGCTGACGCTTCCGTTAATGCGACCGCAGCCGCAGGCGCCTGAATCCAAGAGCTACGCGGCGTGGCGGGTGTTTGCCAGCAACGCCGTCACCGTGTCCACGCCGCGGTCTGGGGAGCGGGCACCACTGTCACCGCAGAGCCGGGCTGCAGGAACGGGGAGGCAGCAGTCGAGGCCTGTCCTGCTGCGGCAGGTGCGGGGAGACTTCTGGGTAATTATGCAGCAGAGCAGACCGCGTGTGCGAATGTTCTGCCGCGGTATCTGTTGCAGGAGACGTGGGGCCGGGATGGATCAGGGTCAGGGAGCGTGACGCAGGACGGGGGCTCGCTCTGCCCCCTTATTTTCACATTCCCCCTCCTCTGCCGGCACCGTTGCTGGGGTGGTTTCAGAGACTCAGCAAGATGGCTAGCTTAGGCGCTAGAGGCTGTCGGCACTGACCGGGGGGTGCTGTTGAGTTCGCTGATCATCTCTCATTTCTGCTGCCCTGTCAGCTGCACTCCGAAGCCTTGGATTAACGCCTTAATTATTGATTGCTTTGGATTCGCTTCCCCTCACTAATTGACTACCGATATTAAACAGTAATCAAGGTAGCTCTGCCTTATTGCTCTGCGCCGCTCGCTGGTGATCCGCGTGGCTCGGCCCACCCCCTTTACAGTGAGCGAGTAGCACCCGCTCATTTTAATTGCATTCTGGGCCAATTCCTGCAGTAGCAATGAAGAATTTTGGGATGTTAAAGGGAAGTGCGCAGTTATTTAAAGGGGATGTCTAGCAGGAGGTTTTTATATGACAGTCGCAGATATATGAGAGCATCTGCTCGTCCCCGCAGCTCCTGCCTTTGACTACGGGGACATGCCCTCCCCGCTGAGCGAAACGGAGAGTACCATCACCGTGCTGCTGCGTCCTGCCCAGGCCAGGGGAGCCCCCGTGAGGTGAGGCCAAGAGGTTGTTTCAATTCTCCTAGTTTTATTTCTGATAAAGTAATTTTCCGGATCCGTGCTATCACTTTCCCCGCGGTAACATTAGTATAAACTTTTTCACATTTTATTAGTTAAAAAAAAAATTATAAAAACAGGTTTCAGAACATGGAGATAACTGCCAGTATTTCATGTAGACCTTGATAAGGAAACTCCCTCCCTCATAATGAATAAGTGCTGTTATGTGATTACAGACATCTCTGGAATTAATGTCTCTGAAAAGTCACATCTCAAGGTTGTAAAACAGGAAAAATCAACTTGGCTGGAATTCAAACTTCAGTCAAGATACTGATTTAATTTCTCCCTTCCTTTTGCTTGGAAAATGGAATGTTGCTGCTCGTGTCTGACGGCACTCCCCCGGTGGTGCGCTGTGGCTAGTGCCGCCTGGTTCAGAGTCAGACCCGCAGGTGCCAGCATCCGCCCTCCACCTGTCTGTGCTCTGCTCCGTCCGCAGCACGTACCAGGTGGTGGTGGAGGAGGACAGCACCCGCAAGGTGAAGCGGGAATTGGGCCCACAGGACTGCTTTCCGCTGGCCACGTCGCACAGCGAGGCGCAGGCCAAGGGGGCCCCGCACTACTACACGGCCGAGCTCTCTCCCAGCAGCCTCCCCGAGGCCACGCCCTTCACCGTCGGGGACAACCACACCTACAACGGGTACTGGAACACGCCCCTCGACCCCAGGAAGACCTATCTGATCTACTTCCAGGCCATGAGCAACTTCAGAGGAGTAAGTAGCTGTTTGTAGGAAAGCGAGAGGTTCACCGCAGGTCGGCGAGAGCAGTTTGTACCTTTGTGTAAAAAGGCCTGACACAAAGCATGTTGGGAGATGCCAGCTAATTCACACAAGCCACTTCAGGATAGGGAGAAACCAAATAGTTTTGCCTTGTAAACAACTTCCAGTTTAAAAGCCCAGAAGAAATTTAAAATCCATTTTCCTTACCAGCTTGTACTATACAGGGAGCAAATTATAATGAATATTTTAAATGGAAAGCTCATTCTAATAAAGCATAGTGTTGTGTTTTTGTCCCCGTGTTCCGGCGAGGCGTTCCAGGACGCACGTTAGAGTTCGGGAAATAATTGCCACGGATCATTTTAAAACAGTGTGGGTTCAGAAAGTGTGGTGAACCATAATCTGCAGAGAACAAAGGGGCGTCTCACCCGCTGTTGACCGACCGTGAGCTTCTTTGAGAGCGGGGCTGCCAATAAAGGCAAGGCGGTCGCTGGCCCGCTCCGTTACGTGGGGAGCGCTGTGTGCAGGGAGCCGTAGCCGGAACGAGATAATTGGTTGTGTTGATAGCGGGATGGAGGCGTTTGGTAAAGAGAAGTGGGAACGTCATGTACCTTTCAGAGAGGGTTCTCTGCTCTAAAGTGTGTGCTGGTGGGTGGCTGGAGTGTTACTGTTTGGCCTCCGATGCATTGCTGAGAGGTCTGGCCTTGTAGTGGCTGTTGGCAACTGCTGGAAGCTTTGGACCAATCAGGAGAGTGCGGCCATGTAAGAGCTCCGCCCCTCTCCCGCCAATCCCACGGATGCTGGGGGCATGTAAGGGCAGCAATTCAAACAGCAGGGTTAATACAGCAGGTAGCTGCCATCCCCATGACCCCGTAGTCACATGACCCTGTAATCACTCCTGGAGCAGCGGGCGGGTGCGAAACACACGTACGGCCGGAGCCGGATTTGGCATTGGTGCCGGGGGCCGTGTAAATCGACAGTAAACAGAGGCCTGGTGGAATGGAAGGGGGGAGGCGGTATAGCTTATTGGGGATCTTCTTGAAATTCTCTGGACTGTGTAGTTTGACTCAAGTCTCTGCGTTCTGTGAAAAGGCTGCGCTGGCCACGTGTTGGCCATGACTGCCTGTGGAACACAGGGGTGCTCACCTCTGGAAAAGACGACAGGAAACTCGGCTGCGAAGGGCCGCCTCGAGTGTCGGCCTCGGTCTGCGTTCGATCTTCTCGGGGGCTTCTGCAGAATGTACCCTTCTGGCCCAAGGCGTCATGCTGCTTCTACAGCCTGGCCATCCTGCTTCAGTCTGGGGTCAGAGCTCAAGTGGGAAGAGCATTTAATGCGACGGTGCATATTTCACTTTATGCACAGAGCTGACTTTCTCTCCACGTGCCTCTAGCTGACATATTACCCACTCGCTAGTGCGCTTTGATACTGCGGGAGCTCGGAGCGCCTGTCGCTTGAAGCTTCCTTACCTTGGTGGCATTTGGGAGAAAGCTGCATTACTGGTTTGCTTCATTCTAAGCCCTCGATTGCCATTGACCTCAGTGACTCACCGGCTTGGCCCCGGGTTGTCTGTAAGTGTCTCTACACCAGTGGTTGGCCACAGGCACAGTGGTTGACACCTTGGCAGCCAAAAACACATTTTTCAACATCATGCTGCTCTGGACGGCTTCACAACAGGCAAGTGGTGGAACCCGGACACTCCAGATGTCTAGTTCTATACTAGTTTTAGCCTCATGCTCTATACCTCAGAGTGTAGCCTCTTGACCATTTACTGTAATGTATAACTCTAATCTCCCAGCTGCAAACTCAAGTCTCGCTTGTTATTCACCATTTTTGAATAAATAGTCGCTGATTTCTTGTGCTTTTGTTTTACTCCGCTAAGATTTAACAGGTTTTGCTCATCTAGCAGTGAAGCACTTACTGTCGTTTCTGTTAGACTAAGCGCATGGTTCACAGAGTTCCTGCTCTCTCGTACTCTCCGTCGTTTTTCATTCTTATACAAAAAACGCACATGAATACAGCTGCATTTATTCATGCATGAGTACAAATTCTCCGACAGTATGTTGTAGAATAACTTGACTCAGTGCCGCAGTCCGGAGGGTTGCTGCAGACTTCTGTCCATGTGTCTGCGTTCCTGGGCAGAAGGTGGGGTTCTCTACTGTGGCCCGCTCTGCCGGGGCGCCCCACGGCCTGGAGCCAGAGGCCGGCTGATTAACTCCACTTCCCGGCCCTCCTGGGCCCCGGCGCCTGAGTTGTGGACAGGAGCGGTGATCTGTCATCATTCAGCTCTCGCCCGCGCTGGCTTGTCATATTCTGGCTTGTCATATACTGCGAGTGCCTCTCTAACTGGGAGCTTTTTTTCCCATTTATTTATTTTTTTTGGCTTTTCGGCTGCTAACATGGGGTGTTTGTAATTCATCTGCTAAACGCGGGGTAGCCGACAGCCCCCGCCTGCGAGGGCTTGTGCACATCGGCTGGTGGGCTGTGTCCGATCAAGCTGCTTATTTGTCCCCTCCCATTTAATTTGTCTCTTTGTGCTCATAGGATGATTTACGTCTGTCAGACCCAGTGACAAAGTCACATGTATTCACATTTATCTATGTACATATTATTTTTCCCCATAAGTCTTCCTTTGAGTAGGATGGTCATCTGAGCCTGGGGGCTTTGTTTGGGAACAGGAGGTGATGGGTGTCGCTTGACTATGGGGGACTCAAGGCAGCTGCTTGGACTTTAGCAGGCCGCGTCAGGGTGTGGAAGCACTCCAGTGGGGTGTGGGGTCTGGCTTCTGCAGGAGCCTGCGGGTTTGGGAACGAGAGGAGACAGAATTCCATAGAACTACAATCACTCGGCTTTACCAGCTGTAGTTCAGCTGTCTTGTTGGTCACGTGGTCAGCCTGGACTTCTGGGAAGTCACACGCTTCCCTGCAGCTGAAGCAAACGTCTCCCAGGTGAAACTGGCTTGTGATCTAAAAATAAGGCAAATTACCACATTTTCAAAAGCTTTTCTCGTCTGGGGAGGTGCCGGATATGTATACCTCACAGAATTAGTGTGTCTGTAACGGGCGTTGGTGTGAAGCTGCGTCTCTGTGCTGTGCCCTGTGCCGCATTTCTGTGCTGTGGCCTGTGCCGCGACTCTGTGCTGTGTCCTGCGCCACGTCTCTGTGCTGTGCCCTGTGCTGCGTCTCTGTGCTGTGCCCTGTGCCACTCCAGCTTCTGAATTATGCCTGACTGCTCTTGTTCCTTCCTCTTTCAGGAAACGAGGATTAACTGTGTCCGCATCGCCCGCAAAGGTAACGCAGCTCCTCCCTTATGTAACGTGTTTGTATTAACACCGTGTTTTTGAGCTGCTTACACCACCCAAAGCATTCTGGGCTGCGTCCAGCCACCCTCCTTGAAAAGTCATTTAGAGGAACCATTTGCCACCGGCATCCAGTCCCCGATGGAAGATCAGCCCCCCCTGTGTAATAATTGGGTAAATTATTCCCAATGCCATCACGCAAAGCCCTCTTATGTACATTCTGGCAGAAAACAGCTTCTGTACGTCAGCCAGGTCTAAATGAGCTGCCCCCTCCAAAAACAAACTTAATGGTTGTGGCACCCCCCCTCCAACAAAAGGCTCTGTATAAACGTAATCCATTAACATGATTATTATTATTCTTACCACGAGCGTCATTATTGTAGCTGATCTGCTGGGCAGCCATCGTTATTTACAGGGCCGGATATAGAGCTGCAGGCATCGGGCCCCCGGGCCCCGCTGGGTCCCTGCCCATGTCCAACTCAGCTTTTATGTGGCTTTCATCTTTGGATGTGTGTCACCCTGAGGGGGTGCTCTGGCTGTGTCTGACCCGGGGGTGCTCGGGAACATTGAGTCATTCCCTTTGGTCACCGACAGTGAGAAGTGGGGCACCCTGAGATGGCGGGGGGGGGGGGGGTGCTTTTATCGCATCCGGACTTTGGAGGTGGTGCGCCGATGAAACAGGGTAATGGAGTTGTGAAAGGATCGTCCTGGGGGAGCAGAGACAGCAGAATGCCCCCCCCACCCAGGCCTAGCCATTAAAAACCTTTTCAGGCGACACCTGCGGCCCCCCCATCTGAGTCAGGGCCCCCTCCTTCTTTCCTCACTGCCCCCTAGGAGCTGCATGGAAACATGAAAAGCGGCACGTAAATTGAATTTGAGTCTCGGCAACATCAAAAGGCCCGGTGGCGCCGCGTCGCCGCGTAATGCCGCTGTTATGATTTCAACACGGTTATCAGAAGATCTTTTAACTGCTGCCTTTGCTGAGGACCGCTTATGGCACACGTGAGAAGTCGGCGACACTCCGGGGACGACGCGCCCGTGCTGTGAGGTGCCAGCCGCACCTCGTAGGCAGGCCGTGTGGCTGCTGTAATCTCTTAACATGGGTGCCAAAATGAGAATCGGTACTTTCCGCGGCCGTGACGCACGCGCCGTGCGTCCGCTGTGTTCCGGGCCGGAGGCGCACGGTGTATACAAAATATGGCTGCTACCAAAATCAGCATCCATCCTACTACCATCACTGCTGATCCCGTACAGGGTTGGGACAAGCCCTGAATCTGTCCCAGGAAGCCAGGGGAATGAGGCAGGGGGCGCCCTGGATGGGATACCACCAAAATATAAATTAAAGGTTGGTTAGTAGAACACAACTTCGAAGGAAAGACCCACATATCACAAAGGCAGATCTTTCCAATTGAGTGTTTTCTGTCCATCCGGATCAGTTACAGAGGATCGTTTGTGATAACTTGCTGATGAAAATGCAGTGCATTAGATGAAATGAGGCTCGTCTATTGATTAGTTGTTGGAGTCCAATAAATTGTCCCCCAGTATCCTGCATGTGTTGACAGTCCGGGAACCCTCAGTAAAAAGGTTTGGATAGTTCCTAGTTTGCCCAGGATAAATTGTTAGGTTGCCAGCTGATGCCTGCATGGCAAGTGGCTGCACTAAGTGATACTGAGACCACCTCCCCACCCCCATGTGCTGACAGTGCTTCCCTGAAGGGGACGTATTTGTCAGCGGGCAGTTTCAGAAACATAAGAACAAAGTTACCTGTATTCCAGAATCCTCTGCTCTGTGATGGACTGGCATCCCGTCCAGGGTGTCCCCTGCCTTGTGCCCTGTGATGGACGGGCATCCCGTTCAGGGTGTCCCCTGCCTTGTGCCCTGTGATGGACGGGCACCCCGTCCAGGGTGTCCCCTGCCTTGTGCCCTGTGATGGACGGGCATCCCATCCATGGTGTTCCTTGCCTCGTGTTCTGTGATAGTCTGGCATCTCATCCAGCATGTTCCTTGCCATGTGCCCTGTGATGGACTGGGACAGGCTCTAGCCCCCCCCCCTCCCACCCCCAAATCTGACCAGGGTAAGTACTTGAAAAATGAAAGGATTTCTCTGTTGTGTTGAGTTTCTAAAAGTGTAGAATCGGCCCACTGTCTCAACCGGATGTGACCTCACCCGGAACAGAGCACACATTTTTATGGTGAGGTGTTGGCCAAATGGGCCAGCATTAGCGGAGGATGAATCCAATTTGAATTGACCGACTTGGGTTTATCTGCTGAAGTCATAATCCACATGCTGAGCTGATTTGCTAAAGGCAGCTGATACTGGTCTGTCTGGGGCTCCCTTGGTGGCTGTGCGGCACCCTTCTTAAATGTTTTACTCTTTTTTGAGGTTAATTTAAAATACATGCAAATTGGATTACTTTTACACCCATTTTAATTAACTATAATTTTTAAATATGAGTGCTTATGTATTTCTAGAACTGTGAGGTCTGGTAGCTAAAACAGCAGGTCAGATCAGTCATGCTTTTGTAAGCACCAACGAACTGCCCATGAAATTTTGAAATTAAGTTGTTAGGAGGCAAAAAGAGAAAAAAAAGCTGGCAAAGAGTGACTGGTAGACATTCCTAGGGGCACGATTAAGCCTGAACCAGACCGTACCAGGACTGGGTCATGCTATTAAGCTGCTCAGAAGAGAAGGCCAGTCGCCAGTCAAGTCACATGAGACTCGCTACCCAGACAGAGCGGCGTCCCCTGTTGGCCAAAAACGGTTCAGCGATGTTCTCTCGAAATGCAATCAGCAATCCCCACAACGCCACAGCGGTCTCTTTGGAGGCCTGTGAGACATGGGTTATGCCTGAGAAATGTCAGCATTAAGTGGCAGACCCCCGGGCCCTCTGCAGTAATGTTGTCTGGCCCTAATGAACCTGAATTTAAATGCCATGTTTGGTGCAAGTCAAAAACACCCCAGGTACCGAAGTAAAGACCATTCGGGATGTCAGGCATGGGGGTGCCAGCATTATGCTAAGGACTGGATGTTTGTCGAACTCGTTCTTAGGATGGACGGATGCCAGTACAGGGGAATCCTGGAGGAGGAGGAGGACCTTTGCAGGAGATCTGCACTGAGCAAAAAGCTTACTCAGATAATTATATTTGAATGTAAAAATATTTTATGCAGCATGAATGTTCTGGATTTGCTATAATGAACAGGGGAAAAAATGTAAGTTTGTTGCATTCAGATTTTAAAGTGCGACTGAACAGAACGTGATGAAGGTGAAGGGTTAGGGTTAGGGTTCTGTGCGAAGGGTTAGGGTTAGGGTTCTGTGCGAAGGCTTTGCATATATAGGGTTAGGGTTCTGTGCGAAGGCTTTGCATATATAGCTATGTGTGTGTGTGTGTGTGTGTGTGTGTGTGCAGGTTATATATAAGAACAGCAAATCCTCATAGCGAGGTCGTTTTTTTCAGTTCTCTCTACCTCAAACTTCATTGTATAAAATTCTGTGACGACAATCAGAACAGTAAAAATGCCAAAGTATTTTGTTTGGTTACTTATGGTTAAGGTTAGGACTGGGTTGGGGTTAAGGGTGTCGTGACTGGGATTAGGCTTTTTCCCGTAGAAATGAATGGATGGTCCTCACTAAGAGAGGAATACAAATGTGTGTGTGTGTGTGTGTGTGTGTGTGCGTGCATGCCTGGGGAAAGATGTAATTACATATTGGTTGTCGAGGGGTACAAGGCGTACATCACTTTGTGCCGAGAAGGGCTGAAATGAAGCCTGCAGTGAAGCAGCCAGTGCCGACACAGCCAGTGCCGACGCAGCCGACGCAGCCAGTGCCGAGGCGGCCAGTGCCGACGCAGCCGACGCAGCCAGTGCCGACGCAGCCGCTCCCATTTCTGCCAGATGGGTGATCAGGAGAGGAGCTGCCTGCTGCAGGCAGTGCGAACTCACAGAGAAATCAGGAAGCCGTGACCTCAGGCACAAATGGGCAGTGTGAAAATGCACCCATTTACTGTTTTCTTCTGGTGGATAATGTACCCTGTCCTGCCCCCAAACCCACATATCTCCATCACCCCCATCAGCACCTTCTGCTTCCGAAAGAGGCCCATCTTAATATTGCTGTTTGTCAGCTTTCCTGTAACCCCAAGATTGCTCCACGGCTCCCATTTTCCTTTGCATTAGTGCAGTTAGACAGAAAAAAGCCTTGAGAAGAAAACAAACAAGGAGGCTGCACCCCTGCCCTCCATCCGGCGTCTTTTCCCTGTGTTAGTGATGTCAGCGCTCATGTCACACACACACACACCCCATTGCCCTGATTACGTACACTCACTCTTTCTGCTTTTTGTGGAAAAGGCAGATATTGATCTGAGTCCTACTCAAACTCTGTCACAGCTGGGAGTTATCATGGTGTCATTCTTAGAATGACGAGCTTTCCCATGCCGCCCTCGCCTGTGCTCTGATGAGAGTGACGAGCTTTCCCATGCCGCCCTCGCCTGTGCTCTGATGA
>JAODKN010000134.1:25303221-25314692 GCA_026774425.1 Petrocephalus zakoni | reverse complement strand
TGATGGGCTCCATGGAAAGGAGCTTCGCGGACCAGAGCACGCTGCAGGAGGATGAGAGGATGGCGCTCTCCTTCATGGACGCCCACAACTGCAGCACGCGAAGTAAGCAGACTACGCCCCCCCCCCCCCCAACCGTGATTACGCCCCCATGTAAGTCCCAACCACAGCTTGTCCGGCTGTATCTTGCTTTTGATTTAAAAAAACATGCATCTTTTGAGCAAATGCCTAAGACCGTAATGCTGGCAGCACTAAGAATAAACCTGTGAAGTATGACGTGCACCTGGTGCCGGTTATATGGACACTAGCTTGACCCAAAGTTTCATATAGTAGCGTATAGCTACTTGACAGAACTACAGATCTTTGGAGCGTAGATGTATCTCTCTCTCTGCCGCCTCCCATAGGTGATCCACGTAGCTCGGTGAACGAATCCAGCAGCTTACTGGGGGGGTCTCCACGGCGACCCTGTGGACGCAAAGGATCCCCCTACCACACGGGGCAGCTGCACCCGGCTGTGCGCGTGGCTGACCTGCTCCAGCACATCAACCAGATGAAAACTGCAGAGGGGTATGGATTCAAGCAGGAGTATGAGGTGAGGGCACTATAGGAACAGGGTAAGGCCCCCCCCCGCCATGCTAGAGATCTTCCCCGGTATCGGTCAAACCTCATTCATCAGGTTTTGGTCCAGTCTGTGGACAGAAAGGCCTTCAGAGAGGATAAAGCAGCTGCCTTGAATTAGGCAGTTTTCAACTGGGTAACAGGTTTATGTAAAACCCAGTAAGAGCTACGTGTAAAGTGGAGGTCAGCCTAAGCGGAAGAGAGCAGAGAAATAGATGCAAGGTTGTTAGGGTTGGATATGAGAGAAGTAGTTTATTCATACCAGCAGCCTGTGGCCAGATGATTGATCCTCTATGATGATGTTTGCACAGCATGAAAGGAGATTTTACTTTGAATTCCGGCTCTAAATAAAGCAACAGCAGCTTCCCGGTTGAGCAGTGGGTCCAGAGCTTGTCCTCTGGAGGAGTGACTAATCTCCATGGGGTTCAGGTAATCTGCTCGCCCTAGCGGAAGATATCAAAAGTGTCTCTTTTCCTCAGGCTGTGACCTGGAGTGGCTGGGAATCTGTTTACCGGCCTACACTGGCCTCGCCACAAACCCAGTCGCCGTGACTTTGAGTCTTCCGCAGCAGCTGCTCTTTTCATAGGAGATATCATCCACGTTTTTCAGCAGCGGGGCCTGAAATTTAGATGTTTGTTACCCGACTTAGATGCTGAGCAGGCAGGCATGTCAAAAACAGACACTGTGCCAAAATGTGTGATGAGCCAGAGGATGCCGAAGGACATGGCTGAGTACCAAGGAGACTAGCAGCCGTACTTCTGTCCTTTGGAGAGGACGTGCCAGTGAAGAACAGGAGATTCATGCCGACCATAATCACATTGCTCATGCTACACTTGCAATTAGCTGCATTAGCTGCATAATCCAAACTTGAAGCCTAAGACTAAAGTTTTGGTTTTGGGGCGTGATTTATGTCTTAGTCAGGAAAGGTTGTCATTGTCTATGTAATCACTCTGAACCACAGGCTACATTATATTTGATTGAGGGGCAGGGCAACAGGAGATAATCCTGACCTCTGGAAGATGCTGGACATCGTCTCAGAAAAATTGCAGCAGTGACCATGAGGATGGTTAAGGATTTGATAGCCTGCGTTCTTAAAAAACCGGCCTTTTGCGATTTTTTTGGGTGCATTTATTTATTTTCACATTCTCAACTAATGTAGGGTTACCATGGAAACCTCGTGTTGTAGTCGACTCTCAGCCCTCAAACAGTTCTTTGTGGAATACTTATCTTTGAAAAATTGGCTTACAGAGGTCTTCTTATTCTGTCAGCTTTATTTTATTTTTATTTTTTTTTTTTAGTTTAAGAAAGAGGACGTCTATCCCCGATTTTTGCGCTGGTAGAAGGTTCTCCCGCTAGAATTCGGGCTGCACTTGTAGACTCATTAAGCCGTTCCCCTTGGGAAGAGCGAATGGCTCACAAAATCAATATACAGGTCTCTGTATTCATTTCTCTCCTTCCCTCTTGTTCGCGCTCTTATATTTTCTGAGATCTCGGATGTGGGAATGAACAAGACAAAAATACCAGTGGGCATCTAATGCCAGGCTTTATGACTGCTGCTTGCCGGTGGATCACAGGCCCATTGTTCCGAATACTGGATCGTGTCTGTGACCCGAACTGCCCTCTGTGCCGTTGGCTCTCCGTGCCTCGGACGCACCGTCAGAGCCTAAAGAGCTAGTCCCCAAGGGCATGATGCAAACATTTGTAATCTCCCGTGGAAGGGCCGTAAGGCCCTGTTTTAGCAGATTTGAATAAAATACTCATAGTGAATTTTAGCAAAGCAAGGGTTTTAAGTGGGGAAGAAGGAATCTGAACAGAGAGGACAGTAAATGGCTCCTTTGAAGATGGGTATATGAAATACAATTATCCTCTCACCCTGAATAACCGAGTGGGAGGGAAGTACATTCTGGTCTTTTCTTATACATCTTATATCAATGGATATGACGCAGCTAAAAAGTCGCCAAAAAGCCAGGCAACACTGAATCAGAAGCCTGTGATGTTTTTAGGCACACTGCCATCCCAGTTCCCGTTTCCCCATCCAAAAGACTTCTCCGACGTCATTTTCCTATTTTTTAGAGCCTCTTTCATACTCTAAGAAACCTTTTTAAACAGAAAGAACTGAGCTTATATGGTGTAAGTCGATCATGTTATGCATTATTGTATTTAAATTTATTTAGGAATGCTAAAATAAAATAATTGAACTTCTGCAGTCTTGGCTGTAGAATTGTTATATATAAACTAAAAACCAGCACAATAGAACATATTGTTGCTGTCTGATGAAAAAATGCTTTTTGACAATTGTGATATTTACTATAGATTAAATACTCCATCTTGATCAATGAAAAGATGGTTCATGAAGTTGTCTGTTTAACTAGTATTTATGTTCGTACTAGTAAACATTTATATTCATGGTAGTCGTTTGAATGATTACTTAATTTTGCTGATTAGAACAACTTAACGTTGATAGCTAGATAACTTGCTACCTAAACATTGTTGTTAATTGTGCATATAACGTCTGTATCTTGTGGACACTATCATATTTTACTCAGTGACAACAAGTCCATTTAAAACATTAAACTGTTCACTGATGGCTGTGTAGACGTTATTTGTGTTGCTCTGGGTGCCTCATTCCGTTGTTTTAGGTTTATTCTGTGAAGTAGTTTCTGAATAATTTACTTTGGGTGACAGTGATTTTCATTGGAGAGCGCCGAGATCAAACCCCTACCATTTTGCTCCATCAACCATCTTCCTAGTCAGTAGTCCAGCATAGAGCATGCACGAGTTTCCCAGCAATACGCTGCTGCCCTATTGGGTTTGGGAGCAGGTCAGCAGGCCAGCGCACCAGTATGATGGTTAAGTGCTACATCTAACATTAGCTTGCGAGATTAGCTTTAAATAGTCAGACTGTTCTAGGTTTTACATTTGTGAGAACACACTTACTTACAGAACAATGGAGTAGTGGATATGTATTGTATGTACCACACATCTGATTTAATAAGAATGTCTTAAGAATAACATCCATCCATCCATCTTTTGAGACCATTTCGTCCTGTTCAGGGTCATGGGGGCCCAGAGTCTATGGGCATGAAGCAAGGAACTTGTCAGGATGGGGCGCCAACCCATCACAAGGTACACATACCACATACCATTCACTCACACAGGCATACCTATGGGCAATTTCGGAACTCTGATTAACCTCAGCACTGGACTGGGGGCGGGGGGCGGGGGCGGCATACCCGGAGGAAACCCTACGGCGATACGGGGAGAACAAGCAGACTCCGTACACAGGGAGCCCTGTCCCCAGAGGTGTGATGCAACAGTGCTAACCATTGCGCAGAGGTGCCGCCCCAGTTTTAGGAATAACATTTAGTCTGCTTATTATTCATATACTTACTTCACACGCAGCCTCGCCTTTGTGTGCTGCTGAACAAACCAGTGCTGTTATAAATTGGCGAGCTGGCTTGCAGTCTAGCTAATTACAGAGGCAAATCGGATCAGTTGTTGCCGCGGCAGACATTCTGCGGTCTGGGCGGGAATTGTGCCGCGCTAAAAGCTCGGAGCCGCTAATGGCCGCCTTCTGTGATGGCGCCACAGCGGCCTGTGCCAGGAGAAGCCTGACATCATTTATATCTGCCCCAGGCTAGCAGCTTAGCATCGAAGGCTTTAGCATTTAGGATGAAGGTTAAACCTGAGCAGATCCTGCATGCTAACATCCTTCTGTGTGTCGTCATTCTCGCACTTGACGTTGCTATCAGTTTGATGTCACTGTTCCTTAGCCCTTTGGGCGGGCATGCTGAGAGCTATCAGGGCTTCTGCAGTCGCTTGCCAGCTAGCGCTGGCACCGTTCTCGCCCGTGTTGTTTGTGATCATGTTCTTTCCACCCTGTTCACGTGTCTTCACTCCGAGACACTCTGGCCTCGATTGTCTGCCCAGGAATTCCAGGCCCTGGGAGCCATGGCCCCTCGTTCTCTGTGCTGGTGCTTGCTTGGTAATCCATGCCGTTTTTGGCTGGCTGGTGCTTATAGGCCAGTGCATCATGGGAAAGCCCATGTGACCTGGGGAGTACTAAGAGATTGGATAAATTAGGCGGTTTGAAGTAGACCTCCAACATGGAGAACATTACCAGTACACATAATAATATTTTCCAGTACAACAGAAGTTATTTGCCCTGTGTTCATTAAAAATGTCAATTAAAAAAGTCAAATTATTGAAATATTTTGTGTTACATCCAGAGATACAGAATGTAACAGTAACTCTGTTAGAGATCAACTGAATAAGAATATGCTTTTCTATATATGCATGTAACATTTGCTCAGTTACATTAAAATGGAATGTTAAATATTTTGTGTTACACCAGGAGAGAGAGTGATCTAAAATTGAGTTTAGAGGTAAATTAAAATTATGGCCCCCAAGTAATTCCTAGGAAATACTTGGAATTGCGAGAGAGTGAGAGAGTGATGTGGCAAGTAAGAGAGTGATGTGGCACTTACAGCACAGCGGCCATTTTGCAGTATACTGCAGAGTATAGTGTTACATAGCATCCCTTTGTGTTTCAGCAGCGATATTGATGCAGGGTATCTGTAAAGAGCAGTTAGTGCCTGGAAGTTTCTGGAAAGAGAATTTATGTGTGCTTTTCCTCCATGTCATCATCTACAAGGGGTAGAAAACGGATGCTGATATAATTAAAGTGTGAAGTCTGAAAAACTATGCATTGGGTTGATTGGTAGAGTCACCATTTGCATCATAAAATGGCTACTTGGCCTAATGGGAATTAATAAAACCCACCTGTCCTAGTGTAATATGGGGTGTTGATTGCTTGTATAATAGTTAATGGGCTACTTATTAAGAAGTGTGATTGTCTGCACGGGAGTGATGGAAAATATTATGCTTGGCATCTTACCTTGGGTGGAATTAATGCTGTCAATCAAACTGATGTGTGGCCTTGGAAAGGAAAACGCCCAGCATAATTCAATGCTGTCTAAGTGTGTGCTGTCTTAAGTTTGCTTGTAGTCTTGGCATATGCCTCTACTGGTCCGGACTGTCTGCTTGAGATCGGAAGGTCACCAATGCAAATCTCATGTTCGGTACTGGGCCGTTGGGCCCTTTAGCAGAGAAACTTTACCCAGAATGCCCCAGATCTTGCCTTCTCAGTTGTATGTCACTTTGGATAAAAGCATGTGCTAAACAAGTGTAAGAATAAATATAATAAAACAGGACCAGGAATGGGCACTTCGTTTGGCTGAGTCTGTATGCAAGGAGGAGGACACTCTATGTAACACATTGCTATCATGACATAGCTGCAAATGTTAAAGATGGAGTTTCTGTTCAAATATATAGAGGAAAATACCCCGTAATATAAAAGCTGTCAGTCTGTGTGGGTACAGACAATCTGTGCGGCCAGGCAAGGAGGTGCTAGATCCAAGATTGGCTGTCCAACACATTCGAGACATGTTCCACGTCTTCCGGGAGGAGAGACCGTGATGACACAAGAGTCACAAGGTGGGGAGGTGCCCCATGTGACAGAAGGAGTGAAGAAATACCTGTGGAGATATTGTAGCGTTTAATGGCTAGGAGCTGGGAGAGGGCTAGCTGGACGTTAAGTTTCTGCATACAGAGATCTCAGGATTACCATGGTGTTACCAGCAGGCTGAGGTCTTCATACCATGGCTCCTTATTCTAGTGATGCACGGGCAGGACCATGATACCGTTTTGTACCCCAAGGTACCCCCGATCTTCATCAGAGTCCATTTCTGTACCATAAAAGGTACATTCACCTACTGTACAGTTAAGATACAATTAGCAGAGCCTTGTGAGTACAGCCTCAGTGACAAGTACTTGTACTCTCAAAGGTACAAATTACAACTTCTGACAATGTGACCCCTCAGATGACCTGATCACTGTAACAGTTACTGAACTACTGCCAATTCGAGTTAGAACTTTGGAGCCAGGTTTCTCAAGGAACTTTTCTTCTTGCCCTTGATTCTCAGAGTTTCTTTGAAGGATGGGATGTCACTAAGAAGAAGGACAAGACCAAGGGAAGACATGACAGCCTCATGGGTTGTAAGTGGGCACTTTAAACAGAGGGCTCTAACGTAGTCAACATTTATAATTCTGTAACTGTTGTTTTCATAACCTTCCTCCAAGAGTCAGCTGCATTCATACAGTCAGTCAATATGCCTGCCAGATAATTGCATCCCCAATCCACAATATTGGTATTAAGCAATCCTAAGGAGCAGCTGATATGGTATAGTACTGTATACCTGTGTGTCTGTGCCATACATCGACTTTCCTCTTGGTTCCCTTCAGATGATCGCCATCGAGTCAAGCTCCATCCACTGCTGGGGGATCCCAACTCCGACTACATCAACGCCAACTACATCGACGTGAGTCTTGCTATTTTTTTCTCTGTCAGGTAATCCCCATGGTTAGCCGCATTGATTCCCATGGCTTGGTTGCTATGGCTGTAACAACATGTTTTTTCAGTTTCCTGGACCCATGTCTGCAGAGTTGGACATTTCAGAAAGTAAAAGACTAAGATTTTCAGCCAACCAGTTGAGTACTCTGTGACGGTGACTCAACTGGTTAATTGAAGCAAAATGCTTTCTGGCCCTGAGATGTCCACCTCTGCATATCTGCTCCAGATTCATTTCCACCGGCATGGCCCATGTGCCGATGTGGCCACGGGTGTACCTTTTATGTGCTGCAGTGATGTCACTTTAATCTGTCCTGCTTCGTGTTAAGGCAGGGGTGGGTTAAAAAGTGGATTTATTCTGGGTGGAAAGCAGCAAGTGCTGCTAGTCAAAGCTTAGCTGTGGATCTCTATTGTCTAGTTGTGGGCAGTTAGGTGAGGTGACACAGGAAATGGCTTGCAGTAACTTCACGGACTTAGCTGCTTGGCCGATGGCTCTCCTCAGATTGAGGGGCTAAACCGGCTGGTAGATTGGTGCTGGCCCCTGAGGAATTTTACCTCAAAAGCAAAAGTGAGCAACAATAGCTAAAATGTCTTGTGACATGAAGTAGCACACAGAGTGTTGGTGTTACAATAAGGTATTTACAGTATATTGCATCAGTAAATGCCCAGTGTAAGATATGTGCCATATGTAGGTCAGTGTAGATGAAGACATTGTTAAACCCTTCGATGATAGTAACAGTTGGCTACCAAACCACCTGCCTCAGTATAAAGTGGCCACCTGGCTCCTCCCCCTCCCAAAAAGGAAGCTTTAAATATAACATCTGTGAATCTCCCTCTGGAGAAATTTCCAGAACCCCCTAAAATCAGGGGGGAAAAACCCATCAACATAAAATCCTGTGACTCATGGCGCATGTTGGCGAGAGATTCTGTGATCCCTCCCTGTCACAGAACAGCACCGCATTCACTGGATCTGAATTCTGATGGGCTCATTTGCTCTATTCTTAGGGTGGGTCTGTCTGTACACTCCACCGGTGAGCCCCACTTCTGGTATAAGGAGCTTATCTGTATTAATATGCATTTGCTTAGCTGACGTCTATATGCAGAGTTGACTAACAGCTTTTAAATTTACGAACACTGTTGTTCATTTCTCAGAAACAATTTAAATGTCTTGCTCAAGGGTAAAACAGCTGCTCCTTCCTGGGACTTTCTACTGTTGGTCTTAAAGTCAAACATACAGCCGGGCTGTGATGTTGGGAGGACCCTGCTGGGGTCCATTAGCATTCATTAGCATTCAGCGTCACATCAGTTTGCATTTTGTGAATATTAGTTGCTAATATTCAGCTGTGAGGAAATGCTTCAGAACTTGCTACTGTGGACTGTTTTTAGCGTTGCCGACGGGGCAGGACAACTGGAGGGAAGTGGTGGGGGTTTCCATGATAACCAAACATGAATGACCATATTCTGCAGCAGTGCTTCCACGTAACACCCACTGAAAGGTGGTATTTTTGACAAGAAAGCCACGCCCTTACCCAAGGCTACCATTACATTAGCTCAGCAAACTTCATCCAGGACACCCAGGTAGAGTAATTGTGGAAACTTTTGAGAGGTACTCCCCAAAGAACGGGAGAGGAAGTGGAAATAAACAAGACTCTTGTTGTCGGAATGGTTGGACACATGGTGACCTGTTTGGTCACCTTTCCCGTCCATTTACTGGGATGCTGGGCAGTCAGTCAGACAGTCGGTCCCCTTCCACCCTTTGGAGATTCGCCAACAGCTTCTTAAACATCGCGTTAGTGCGGAGCTAGTCAGTTCTTAATCACCAAAGAGCAGATCACTCAGCTATATCTCTGAAGAGGAGGCTTTGATCGCCATCAAATACAAACACGCATTTTCATTACATTCATCCGTGCGGAAGACGTTTTCATGCAGAACAACTTGGCATGGCCATTAATGCAAAGGCACTTGCGGTCCGGACATCAAAGACGCCGTACATAAGTGGTTGATCACAGATACCGAAGTGTACTGGAAAGAGTCGCACTCCTGCTTTAAGATGCACTTCTAAGGATGTCTTTGGGCCTCTTGCTGTCCTTTCCCTGTTGTGGAGCTTGCTGCACTAACATTGTTTGTCTGTGCAGGTTGCCCATGGCACGCCTGTGACCTCTGACTCCTCGATTCCTCTTTGGCGGTCTTGTTAATTAGCTTCTGTCTCTTCTCTCCTCCTCCGCCCACACTGTCCCTCCCTTCTCGGCTTATCGGACCCTGTAGATTCGGATAAACAGGGAAGTAAGTACTTTGTTGCTGTATCTTCTGTCTGCTACCTCCCCGTTGTCCTATCTGAGCTGCCCGCGTCCCACCAAACCCCCGAAGCTGATCCTGTGGCTCCTGGGGGAGGTGTTTGGGTGGGGGCACAACCACATTTGGAGCTGGCACAAATTGGGGCTCTTGGGGGTGCCAGGGAGCTAAGTGAGATGGGGCTAAGGAGTATAATTTGGATTCCCAAGAATTTCTGAGCTATTCTGATGTGGTCCCCTGGAATCTCCAGATCTTGATTCCTCAGAAATGTTTGTCTGCCCTTTAGTGTGCCAGGTGATTTTCTTTAACACTAAGGGTTAGGGTTAGGGTTAGTGAGTGACGGCCATAACCTGTGGCTGAGTCATTTTGTGTTACTGTAGCATCTCTGGTGGCCAAGTCTTACTTTGTGCCAGCTGTCTAATTCTCAAGGAGCCCTGTAGAATGGGGGTCAAGGTGACAATTCTAAAGCAACGTAGTTGAACACCAATAGCTGTAGAAGATGCCAAATGGTCTCATTGGTGGAAAGACTGTTTTGTTGATCTACTTTAGTCAAATTGTTTGCAAGTGCAGGAGGTAATGCACCAGAGAACATGTTGGCTTCTCAAGTCACCATTTAGATTCATTCCTGCTCCTTCTCCAGTTTTCTCCATTTAGAGTGTTAGTTAGTGGAACTGCAAGGTGTGGTTGCCCTGGCGATGAGTCAAAGCCATGGCTATGCTCAGCCCTGTGTAGCTAGAGGAGCAAGGCGGGGGTGGAGCTTCCACACGCCAAGCGGCTGCCCTTCAATTACACTCTGCTCAACCACGACACAGCACATCACAATTGTCACCACGGGTTGTCTCTGGGTGACGGATGAGACATGTTAGCCTGAGGACAAGCCTCAATGGCTCTGCCATCGATTTCTTTGCCTTCGATTTTTTTCAGGGGATCATGAGCTGGTGAAAAAGCAACTCTGTTCCCCCTGGACTGACCTAAGAACCTAAAAAGAAATTAACAAAATTAACCAAAATTATGTCAATCCATCCATCCGGCCAGCCATCCATACATCCATCCATCCTTCCATCAATTCATCCATCTTTCAGCTTCTTGTTTGGTCAAAGTCACAGCCAAATTTATTTCAAAAAGAAAAAGTTTAAAATGCAGAATAAGTTACAGGTGCAAATATTTCAGCTATTCGTCCATTTTTTGTATGCAAGTTCACGCACCTGTGGGCAGAAAATGTAATTATTTGAAAAGTGCAGTAATTGCACCCGTCCTTCTGTAAAGAACAGCTTCCTGTTGTCAGAACCGGCCCGTTCTTTCAAGAAGGACCTTTCATGGCTAGTACGCTTGAAGCGGTGTCGTGCAGACGCCTCGGCGCGGCGGGACTGAGGGACCCCAGAGGCTTTTTTCTGAAGGCCGGGCCACAACAGCCGGATATCAGGGCAGCTCTCCTGCTTTGCTCGAGCGGCACAGATTCGCCAGTTTTGCTGTTTTCACTCATTAATTTAGTCAGGGAGAAGCGGTGTGGAAGATTCTGGGTTTGGATCTACGGGGACTAATATCCATGAAGAAAATTTTCCAGTAACCTATAATCCAGCCAAGGTCACAGGGTGAATCGTCAGAGCCTTACACTTACAAAGAGCTAGTGCTGGGAGGTGTCCTACCTTACAAACTTACCTTATTGTCATTAAAGACAGTTAATTAGTGTGTTTTGTAGCATTATAGCAGGTTTCTCTGCATTAGTGGGGAAAATGAGCATTCAGGGATTTACCTGTTACGTGAATGGCAGGCAGTCATTCCTGGTGTTCTGGGTCTCCTGGCCTTCGCGTCTTTTCCCATGGGAAACGGGGGCTCTGAAGCCCGCGGAGGTTTGACAGGTCTGAGGGTGGCATCCCGGAAGGCTCTGGCTTAATGCTGAAATCACATAGCTGGTCACACGCAGCAGGGCTCACATCCGAAGGCCGCTTCCTGCAGATATTCGGGGGAAAACATACGTCTGTGTAAAGACTGCTAATGAATGGCTGGGTAGTATAATGCATAACATCTCATCATGGTGCGGAGAAGAACTATTTCACTTCATTGCACTACACATTTCTAGAGATGAATCACTGGTGTAAATTGAAGGTTCTAACCACTGCTGAACAATATCTGCATTGTGAAGGAGCATGCTTGG
>JAODKN010000134.1:25271510-25283510 GCA_026774425.1 Petrocephalus zakoni | reverse complement strand
TAATGCCCCCCACCTGGTCTCTGCGGGGGGTTCCCTGGTGGGTGTTTTTGCAAAACTCCCCCCCCCCCCCCCCCCCCCCACACACACACACACACACACACCATTTCTCCACTCCATCCTGATCCACCTTCTCTGACAAAAGTGACCATGGCATGATTCCACCGGCTTCATCATTGACTCACGTTCAACTCTGATATTTTTGAGGAGGAGTCCATGTTAGTCAGATGGGGGTGAAAACCAGCTCCATGAAGTACTGCGACAGCGTGAGAGGTGGCCGAATGCGGGACTGCCCCAGTGGGTGGGAGGAACTCCCCCAGAGTGACAGCCACCAGTATAAAAACCAACACCCCTTTCGTTCAGGCAAATTGGACCAGGTTGTGGTCAAAAGGAAATGCAAGGGCGTTGAGAAGCTTGCAGTAAGATCTAGCCTGTGGGTGCTTATGGCATTATATGATAATTTGAGATACCCGATGACGTAACAGTCACTTGGGCTTACGTGAAAGGTCACGTCTCATGGTAAATTGTTCTTTCGACCCTTCTTTAGAACCCCAGGGTCTCACCCAGAAGTGCCTGGACTCTGACATTGAAGGAAAAGTGTGATTGTACATATAGATGTATATTTGTGTAATATTTTTGTGAATAGAATACTACCTAACGGCCAGTGTTTAAACTTTACGATACAAAACCGGAGAATGTACCATGGGCCTTCCATCCAATAGGATCATTTGCACATCTTCAGCCAGCCGTGGGTGAGTCTTGACAAGCCATTCCAAAGCCTGCCCAGATCCAGACCAGCCCCAACTCGCCCTGCAACAGAGACAACCCCCAAATGTCCTGCTTTCACTGATCAGCCTATATTAATCACTCCAAAGATTTCGTTCCACATTTTCCTTCCTTTCTCCGTATTATTGATATTTCGAGGCCTCATTGATATAGCATTTCGAAGTAACTGGATCTACGTGGACACAAATCTACTTTTATCATTCCAAAGTCCTGCTCCAGCTCTCCTGCCCTCGCTGTGGCTGTGGGGACCTGAGCAGGATCATCTCATAGGGGTTTCTCTGTTATACTAAACCAATGGAACAAGACTACTGTGTAACAAAGTATTTGTGGAGCTAGGTGTTATGCATCATTAACTTAAAGACCTAGCAAGATCTGAGGTACAGGTGTAACAATATATGTATTTTTGGGTGGGTGGGACTGGGAAGGTTTGTTCTTAAAACAAAGAAACAATAAATAATAATTTAAAATGTTCCAATAAAGCGTTTGTACCATTTGTACCATCTGTGTTTTGGGATCAAATAAAATTGGATCAGTGGTGGAATGGTGTGGGTGGAGTGCCCATCGTAAGTTATTGTTTACATGCACTTGAAGCATTTGAAGCAGGCTGGGGCTGCTATGCCTCTCTAACTCTTCTGAGGTGGCTTCCAAACAAAGCATGGTATGAGGACATTGCGAGGGTATGTCCCTGGCAAGGGTGAGATCAAAGCACAATTGCGGAAACACCTGGATGTACAGTATCTTTGATAATGAATAGTAAGCAGACAAATGTTGGGTTCTAACCAATGGGGAAACAGGAAAGGCATAGACATGATAATCATGTGATCGCGTGTGAATCCCTCTCTCCGGGGCTATTTCCCAATATGCATACCTGACCGTACTTGAGTTCTTGTGTTTCCATTTCCCATTGCCAAAGACCAGTTCCAGTACTTAAGAACATAAGTACGGTAAAAATCCCCGGATGCTGTTCTTTCCAGCCCCAAATATCAAGGATACACAAGTTGCATCCTCACCCAACACGACCAATCTCATGATCCATTGCGTCCCAAGTTCATTCTTGGAAGGCAAGTTAGCAAGACTGGTCTTGCCAAGACCAGAAATACGATCTTTACATTCTTGGTACTGAGAAACACCCAATTCTTCAGCCCCCCTGCTCCTCTAAAGCTGCTTGGAGGCGGGTGTACATGGAGAAAGATGTTGTTGTGATAGTAGCTGGGTAGAGACCCATCTCCAGCAGACCTGAACATGCAGTTTTGTGCATCAGCGAGCAGCTGGAACAAGGGTGGAGGGAAAAGTGATTCATGTGAAACGGGTTCCAGGGAGGGTCAGGGCCCGTTGCGGGCCTCCAGGTCGACATCGTCTGCTGGCGCCGTGGCCTTTGCTACTGGGGGCTTTAAGGAGAGGCTTAAATTCCTGCTGGAGCTTCTCGCCCCCTCGTAATACTCTTGTAAAACAGCCCTTCTCCTGCCAGTGATTTATACGGAGATCCCACACCACGTTAATAATTCAAAGCCGTCGTGATGTGATCCTGTGATTACAAAGAGAGACCGGCCTCATAAATTATGAAGCGAGATGTGTCTCGGTGTGAGGTCAAATGGACCAGAGTCTCCGAGTTTCCCGCTCCGCACCCGAAGAGGCCGTACCGAAGCAGCTCTGGTAAGGTTCTGGAAGGGAATGGTCTGCTGCTCTCCATCTGACAGCGACGGGCGTATTATACGTGTGTTAGGATGTTGGGAAATGTAAGTATAGACATCCTGTAACTGCAGAGAGAGAAAGATTATTTCTGAGTCAATAGATTTCAGCTATTCAGCTTATTAAAAGTTGCACTAATTGAAAGCCTGGCTTGAATTAGCCCACAGCCATCCATCTCTTTGTGAATCGAGGGATAACAGTGCCGACACAAAGCCACTTCAGCGAGCGATTTCCTGGGCCTTTATCCCAAGCGGCGTCAGTGTGGACGTCTGCGCGGGGGCTGAGTGGCGCTCCTATCATTCTATGCCACAAATGCAGTGTGCGCGTAGATGGAACATCGCTTGCTCATCACACTCTGTTTCCTCTTTGTTCTGTGCGGGAGAAGACAATGAGTTTCCATTACATTTATATTACATTTACATTTATTTATTTAGCAGGTACTTTTGTTCAAAGTGATGTACAAGTGAAGGAGACAATATCCCACGCTAATTAGTTTCCCACATTAATTAGGTGGAATGTTCCACTTAGATTGCCAGAACTGCTTTCCGTTTGTAAAAACCCTAAATCGTCATTAAAAGTGTTCCTTCTGCCCTCTTGTGTATATACGGCTTGCTGTGTACTATGTATATGTTTAGACACATCTCACAGATAGGCTGATTCCAATTTTGTTAGAAACTTAGATAAACTTCCCGTTACGGGCCGAATTAAAAATTCATTGTTTATTTTATATGTACTTTTTAATTTGGAGGTGGAATGAGAATCTTATCATTTAATTACCATCTATGGTGGGATAACCTTTGTTTTCTTAAATATCTGATTGCATAATTTCTTTTTTGCTGCAGCAATCGTGTCTTTGTCACCCAGTATCTTATTAAAGTCTCGATGTCCATTTCCAGCCCGTACCGGTCTGACTCATAGCCTCCGAAGGCTCATCCGTACCCCATGCCGCCTCTCGGTGAGGGCCGGTACACTCAGATCATCAGCTGCCTTTTCTCTCTCTCTCTCTCTCTCTCTTTCTGTCGATGCTGGACTTCAGTCCCCACTCTTCATTATTTGCAAACAAAACAACACGGACGAATACGATGCAGGAGCAGAAGGCTGGTGCTCGTCACCTCATCGCGCCAAACCCGCTGTCTCACCAGAGAGCTGCTCGTTTACTGGCCCGATCCAGCCAAAGATTAAAAAAATAAAAAAACTGCCAAAAAAGAGACAATGTCCATGGCATCCCCTGATTGGACAAGCTGTCCCGCCACCTGCACTTGTCTGGCTGCAGAACTTGGGGGATGTGGCCTGTGGTTTTGGCCATTCTCTGCCATTGTGCATTGTGAGACACATGTGGCATATCTCCTGTCACCAAACACATTCCAGGGTAAATGCCACCCATTGTGTGTCAGACAAAACTGGTCTTTGTTCGGGACACAATGCTAGATGTTTGGGGACAGACTCGGAGCATGCCAGTCACTCAAAAGAGGAGAGACGTAGACCTCCCTAATGCAGGCTGGGACACGCGATTGCTATCCTGTTTTGAACTGAGATTCAAATCGTTCCTCAGATTGTCCAAGAGCCCCCCTGCAAGTTTACATTCGAGTGTTTTTCAGTGGCGTAAACCTACCCGGCTCGTGAGCTCAAAGGATAACGAGCTTTGATGTGAGGGTCGGACTCAGTTCAGCATACTATTGGTTTCCCTGGCATAACATTCCAGTTTGCAAACCGAGCGTATCCATCACCGCCATCGCAACACAACCGGGGCTGTTAAGAGGCATAGTGCAGTGAAATTCAAAACGAAATAATCTAGGCTGGCATTTCCCTACCAGTCACAGTGAGAGAAATTCATTTGTGTCCCTAATTTGCCTCAGCAGATTTGATTTGTTTGCTTGTTTATTTAATTTTCAATTGGGTGACGAGTCCGTGCACACATTCCAATGGCTAAAGAAGGCAGGGTGGGCTGGACAGAAGCCCAGGCTGCAAAGAGAGGCGGATTTGCATACCAATGAAACTCCAGGCTTTTGGAAATGAATGCCCCCCCACTGGCCTTTTTCTAACACCCCCCCCAGCTTTCATGCATTCCATTTCTTTACCATTATATAAAGAGATGTGCCTGCTAATTAACTAATTAAATCCCTAATTATTCTTTTTTTAACAAAGACCGCACAGGGAGAGCACGCACCGCAGAATGGTCCCCTGGAGAGCTGGCTGGCAAAATCAGCTATTCTGGTAGCCATGTACCGGAGGTACTTCAGAGGAGCTCTGAGCCCCAGCGTGCCGCTGGGCGCTGATGTCAGTCACGTTTCCTGCCGCGTGCAGACAGCGGCTTGCAGCCGGAGCCGCGGGATGACACTGCCAGTCACCGCGCGCACGCATATACCAATGTGAGAATATTAGTGACCATGTATATATGACAGCCTGTACATATCAGTGTGGGAATGTTAGTAACAGTGTGTATGTGTAAGTGATGGTGTGTCTGTATCAGTGTAAGTACGTATGCGTCAGCAGGTATATATACGTGTGTGTTAGTGTGTATATATCGGTATATGTTTGAGCTTTTCTACTGTATATATGAGTGTGAAAATATAAATCACCAGTGTTTGTGTATGTTGGTTCGTGGATATAATCAGTATATTTGCATTTTAAGTAGAGATTTACACTTGAGAAAGTATAGGCAGACAGTCCTGGGAGTTGCTGCAGTTAGCTCCGGGGCCCAGTGGTGGTGACGTCAGACGCTGGGATTTGAACCAACAACCTTCTGAAGACAGACACGTCATGCTAACCCACTGAGCCTCACACTGCATGTAACTTGTTCATGGCACTGTGTGGATATTATAAAGTGAATATACTTTATGTAAATGATCACTATACACATATGATAGATTGAGGAATGTTCATATTTAATCATAGCGTGGCTGTGAACAGCATTCGTGTTTGTATTATCGGTAGCTTGTTGGGCTACATACAATCCAAGCAATAGCTGTTATCTCTTCTGCCTTTTTACCCTGGTCCTCAAAACCCCCACCCTTAGAAAGCCAAGGGGTGGTTGGAGGCTTCCCAGTCACTGGAACACCACCAGCCAAACCCCCTCACCCACGTGCCCTCTTGTCTGGAGGTGTGGTTCCTGGCCCTTCTCTACCTTTATCTTACCCAGCCCAGCCACGCAGGCTGACCTGCGATGTTTCCCCAGGTAGCTGGTGAAGCCTCCCAGCGCGGATGCATGGCCGGGAGCAGAAACTGTCCCGCTCCTTATCGCCCTCACCCGCTGCCCCACTGGGGCAAAGGGAGACCCACCCAGCTCGCTCCACGCACACGCTCATATTCCCTCCCGTTATCTGCTGGGTCCAGCCCTTGATCGATTGCGCCTCGGCCCAGTTTGCGCGCAGATTTGCTGGCCCCGGTTCGCCTGTTGCACATGGGCGAGCAGAATTTAATGCCGCCATCATAAAACCCCTATTTACATAACAGAGGCAGAGACAGGCTTATGAACTGGCACAAGTGCTGGGGGCTGCCGTCCAAACAAATTAAGGGCTTTCAATGAGCAGGGACGTTTCAAACCAGTCCTCCTCTCTGTTCCTCGCCTGGACTGTCGCACCAACATCTGCCGGACAATAAACTGCTCTGGTGCGTCGATCACAAAATCATTCCCAAACTGATACAGACTGAATCAGGCTTTATTGTCGTGCAAGTTATATTTTTTTAAATGAGAAAATAAAGCAGGGCATTCAGAAAACAATTTTCGCAGACCACTTGTCGTGTTTTATTGCATAAATTTCCTTCTTGTCTGGGTGGTTGTGAGACTGCTATGGTCCAAGCACATTATAATAATTCCAGATATTAGGTTAATGGCTTCAGTAGATCAATGTTTGCCATTGTTCTGCTGCTGTAAATGCATCACTTTCAGGGCAATGATAAAGATAACATTTAGCCAATTGGTCCAGAGTTGTGGAATAAGGCTGGTTATCTCCATGAGGGCTCTTGTGACTTTTGATGAGTTTTAGATATGCTTAATATCTAACACTCCGATGTTCCTGCTGCCAAATCGACACGTTTTAGTTATTGGCTCATTCTCTCAGCAATTTGACTGTACGGACATTTCTGCCACAATGCGACAGCTGTCTCCCCATAAAACGTCACATTATGCAAAGTCATGCAAAAAAATAAGAGGCAAAAGGGGGTACTTTGGGGCAGATCACTGAAACCCTAACCAAAACAAAAGCTGCAGACAAGATTTAGCTTTTCTTTGAGTATTAAAGCTTTTCTATCATACTTTTCAACACCTGAAATTTCTCCAGCACACTTTCCCGTGACATTGTTCAGTCATATTGACAGGAATTGAAGAGGTGTGTATCGCTCTTTCTCAGACAGTACAACATGATCTACAAACAGATACATAAAAGATAGAATTAAACAAGTCTCTGGATTTGTTTTAGAACATGCATGAACAAATAAAAGCGTGCCATTATTTTTTTTTATTTCACACTGTAAGAGCTACCGTGAGACTCCAGGTTGCTGAAGTTAATGATGTTGAATAAGATCATATTACAGTAATATGCAATAAAAGTGAGGCGGTATCGATTTGGGACAGCTTAGGGATTTTAGCAGATTTCCTTCTGTACTTGAGCCGGATTGGTGGTTTTCCAATCGATGCAGGCATAACAGACACTTTCCGAATGAATTTCCAAAGCAACCAATGCGAGGGACATGATCTGGGTCTAAAGTGTCTTCGTCCACAGAGCCATGTTTTGCTAGGCTATGTAAAACGAAAGCACGTCGGAGATGAAATCACATATAAGCCAATAAGAGGCCTGCGTTATGCTGACATCTTTCTCATTTTTAGCATTTGCTAAATATATACAGTATATGTGTCAGCATTCCTGGGTGGCACTGACGTTGGACGGGAGCAGTGCTAGTGGCAAATCGGAGATGATGGCAGTACAGGCTGAATGCTTAATTCGCTCTTCTGGAGGATGAAAATGTTTGTGAAAATGAATTACTGACATGGGAATGCTGTTCTAATCTGATTTGCGCTGATCTCTGTCGATTGGTGCGAAGTGTTTACCAAGTGGCACTATGAAATACAATTTCAGAGACCCAGAAAAAAAAACATTAAAGATTAGAATATACTGTAACTGTTTCTCCTAAGTGTAACTGTCCTCAAGGGATAATCACGTCAACGATTCAGACTGTATGCGGAATTCAAAGACTATCTCGAAAGCGCTGTCAGCACGTTGAGAAAAGCTGTCGAACTAATGCACTCTGATAAATGATTTTTAAAGTACATGTAATTATGTAACTCTTCCTAGTTGCCGTAACTATCCCAAGACAGCCTTCTGACAGACCAAAACCTGCCAAATAAATCCTGTTTCCCCTCAGTGCATGTTCTCATTGTTGGGGACACATTACTGTGGAACATCAGCACCATTGCAATATGTAAATGATTTGTTCAGCTACAGACCAGTATAGCATGGTGTAGTCTGTTTTAAGCATATCTTCTTTTGCACGGCTGCAGGTGTCGGGGCAGCATGAGTTGGTCCCAGTGGTTGGCACCGTTCAGATGCTGCAGGCTGATCGTTAAACTGCAATAAAGCCCTGCACAGGCGTCCACTTGGGATTCTCCTATCGGCTGAGCCTGAATAACATTATGGCCATTGTATCAATAATATGTTGTGGATAGAAAGTTCTTGAGGCAACAAATGGTAGGGATTTTTGTTGATAAGAGGACCTGACCCCTGATGATCCTACTGAAGAACCTCTGTGCTCTGCATATCCTGACCCGGGCACAGTAACCTCCACGTAACAATGGAAGCAACAGCGATGTTCCAGCGGAGGGGTATGAATGAAGGTAGCTAGAGAGTGTGATGGGACCACCTTGTCCATCCCCTGTCCATCACAGACTGTCTCTTCTGTCTCTCATGGAGTTCTCTATGGGAACCAACCTGCCTCTCCAGCTCCAACTCTCCATGCAAGGTGGCCTTTTTGTTTGTGGGACTCCTGATCCGAACACCTAGTGGGGCGAGTCAGGTCAAGAGGTGCTTCACAGCCTGAAAGCAGAATGTTAGAGCCTGTCCTTCTGGTCTCTACGCTGGTGCCTGTGGGAGAGATCGTTCCCTGTGCAAGTGGTCAGCGTGAGAGTGACACAGTGCCTTACTGTTTCCCTGGCTGGAGCTGACTGAAGCTGACAGACCATAATACCAAGTCCCTAATATGACCTCATATTTATTTTTTGAAGTAAGGACGTGAGGTCAGGATCCCACACAGGTAGGTTGAATAGCCCCAAAAATCATCTTGGATCAGGACCTTCACCATCACACCGCTGACAGGCTCGGTTCACACGATCAGTGAAATAATCAAATCAACCAATCACGTGTTCATTTGCATAACCAATTTCCGCAGGCGGCCAGCTACAAGGCTCTGCAGAGCAGATTCTCCAGGCATAACATTTATGAAATGCATACAGTACAAAACCCTTCAGTTTTTACTGATAATGAACAGAGATTAACAAGCGGGAGTTTGTTTCTTACTGAAAACGAATTCGCTCATGGGTATGGGTATCTTGATGGTCGTCTGATAGGACAAGAGGGAGAGGCGACCTGTCTTGAAGGTTCCCTCAGCCTGGGAGGTTTGCAGAGAGGATTGACAGTCCAGTGGCAGTCAGATGATGAATGAGGGCTAGGTCCCTCACAAAGGTGGTCCAGCATCCATCACATCCCCCTGCCATCCTCCCTCCAATTTACACAGTAAAAGCCCATCAAAGCCCTAGCCCTATGTCCCAGTGACCAGAACACTGCCTCTCAGACACCCTCGCAGGCAAAGCTGAGTAGCCAGGGTGTCTTTTTGGGGTCTTACACTTTCACAGCCTTTCGGCCGCTCAGGCCTGGTGCGGGCCTGGTGATCCATCCATTAGGGTTTCTGCCTGCATGGTATCCAAGGCCCGGTGGAGCTGCAGACATTAAAAAATGAACGATTTTACAGGTTACACTAAACGGTTGCCTGTAGCAGGAACCCTCTCTGTAAATGACCTGAGAGATTTTTGTCAGACAGAATTAGAGTAATAATTCAAAAGCATATTTTCTTGCACCTCCCACCTGACTCACTGCTCCCCTTTTCTGCAGGGTGAGACCAAAGAGGGAGGGTCAACTCTGAAAAAGGCAGCAAATACAGCTAATGAGTGGAAAATAAGTCTGACCCCTCACTCTATCCACTTCGCGGCCCCCGCAATCTTCCATCTCCGTCTGCGTCTCGTCTCGGTGGTAACCGCATGTCACACTGCTCACGCTCACCACTGCCCGTCTCCGCAAACAAGGCCTTTCATCATGCCAGGCAAGACTTAAATAATGAAATATTTTTCAGTTATTTGTTTTCATATAGGCCCAGGCATGCCTAGATGCATTTCGCACTGATTGATTATCAACAGACATAAGAATGATGGCAAAACAACATGCTAATGAGACTTTATCACAAATATTCATTAAATTCATTTGAATATAACTGGGAACAGTTTCAAATGTCATTTTAATTAGATTTATGAGTGGGGGGGGAGAAAAAGTCATAAGGGATCCTCCTGGCGTAATTCCAGAAGATTTCAACGAGAGGCCGAGTGTAGCACATTCAGACATGAAGAAGACCTTGTCAACATTCAGATGAAGGAGGCTCTGATCCAGTGGCCCTTTTTATGCACCTCGGAGGACTCGGCCCAGCTGCAGTTCCAGTTATCTCTCCTGTAGCGCGATTTAACACCGCCGCAAAAGACTAACCGAGTGTGCGGTTTAGCGCATTCAAATTTGTTTCCTCATTCTCTCTGTGCAGGAAAAAAAATATATATATATTGCCACACGTTTGAAGACATGAAACTGTATCAAAAGACTACATCTGGAAGACACTAAGCATCCAATTACTGAGAGGAAGAAATAACTAGTGTGCAAAGAGAGGGGGAAATCGCTTCATCTGTGCGTTTTGAAACAGGAGCTTGTTTGATGCACCCACAACCATGTTCCAAAGAGAAGGTAATCTTCTCTTTACTCTGGCTCAGAATTCTCTAGTGATTCACAGCACAAAGGCCTAGTTTTATTCATCGCAGAGACCGTTCCAAAATCCTAGAGTTCGATGAGTTGTAGAGATATGTCACAGGATGACTCCATTCTTTTCCTGTAATTATATCCCTTGTCTGAGCTTTCCGAGGAAGAAGATAAAAAGGAATTGAAGGAAAGATTTATAATCAGGAATGCGTTATATAGTCTTTCATCTGTCACTATGGAACCGTGCATTTCACTTTCAAAGAGAGGCGGCCATATTAGCTTTCCGCTCCATTTCGATGTAGTCCTAGCCAGCTGGTGCAGTGTTTGCTTGATTTTCTTGCCCAAATACTGCTCTAACTTACTGTTAATTCACTGCTGTTCCGGGAACTTAAGCTCTCTCTTCAGGGTTCTCTTACATAAGTTAAAACAGCAAAGCCGGTCCCCTTATGCCTTCTGAGCAACAGAACCAATGATACGTTGATTGTCAGTTCTGCAGCAGTGTGGAGTTTCACTGCAGCGGCTGAATCATAATCCAGTGTTACAGTGCCAGAGCACCAGGGATGTGGGGAGGATGTGATACATCACTGGATTCTTAGTCTCTGGCTGTACAAACCACACTGACTGCTCGATATTTGTCAGTGAGCTACCAGCAGCCATTGTGGGCAGACAGTTAGTGCCCAAAAAACAGTAAAGAAACCCCGAACAGCTGAGACACTGCCTGTGAGGCATGAGACTTCAGGCTTGAACTGCTAACTTTAGCAGCTTCTATCTCTGTAACTCAGCTTGAGCTCAGTCAAATCTCTGCTTGTGTTTGAATTGTAACCACAGTGGAAGAACTAATGTGGCACTATGTTTAAGATGCCAAATTAACGCTGCATCTACAGGTGAGCCGACCCGGTGACCTTCAGGCTCGGTGTAATGTTAAAAACACCTATTGCCGGCCAAGCTGGGCACTGTACAGTCACCAATTGTAGGGATCACGTAGTTATGTGGGTGTGGTCATGATGTCGACTTCCTTACTTCTAGAAGGAAAACCCAATCCTCAATAAACTTGCCCTAATCAAATCAAATCTCTGACCTACAGGTGAGGTGGGACCCAGCAGTAAGCGTCTCCATGGAAGCGACGATGCGTGACTCGCACTGTCCCCCGGAGGAGCTCTGGGGGGAAATAATGAATTGATCACATGCACAGGTCTCTCTTCATTCCGGCCGTCACTCAGACTCGATCCAGCGAGCAGAGCCTCATAAGAAAGGCATTTAAGAATTAATCGATGGCATAAAAATTTGAATCGATATTTAATTTAATGTTTCACAAGTGGCCACTTCAGTGGCTCTCGAGCTCATGCTTGGTTGTTTTCGGGCATTTTCTCCTACCGCCATTCTTTTGTCTGACCCATGGTCAAAAATTGTGAGATGATTTCCTCTTCAACCTGCTTAAAGCAAAACCAGTGGAGGGGGGGGGGGGGGGGGGGGGGGGGGGGGGGGGGGGGGGGGGGGGGGGGGGGGGGGGGGGGGGGGGGGGGGG
>JAODKN010000134.1:25257361-25267831 GCA_026774425.1 Petrocephalus zakoni | reverse complement strand
GAGGCAGGTCACAGACAGGATGAGGTGGGGCAAACGTGAGGTAAGGCGGGTCAGAGACAGAATGAGGCGGGGCAAAGCCGGGGCGAGGCAGGTCACAGACAGGATGAGGTGGGGCAAACGTGAGGTAAGGCGGGTCAGAGACAGAATGAGGCGGGGCAAAGCCGGGGCGAGGCAGGTCACAGACAGGATGAGGTGGGGCAAACGTGAGGTAAGGCGGGTCAGAGACAGAATGAGGCGGGGCAAAGGCGGGGCGAGGCAGGTCACAGACAGGATGAGGTGGGGCTTTTGTCCTGTCCCGCTGTGCCCTGTCCCCCAGCAGGCACCGGCCTGTGGTCATTGTCCCCTTCACGTCCTCCAATGCTCCAAAGTCCATTAGGCTCCATGGACCATTGAATATAGAATATCCCCCACATTCCCATTCCTTTTTTACGGCTACCCGCCATTCAGTTTGTGATTTTTATAGTTTATGGGCAGCACATGCAAAGATGATACCCCCGGTAATAGCACATGGTCACAGCCCCCCCGATATGGGCCTGTTCTGGTGTTTTACAGAGTCAGAGATTGGCGAGGTGTAAATTGGAACATAGCCCACACGTGCATGATCCCATTTTAATGAGAAACCTCCTCCTCTTTTGTACCACCTGACCCCCCCCCCCGCGAAGCCCTCTCCTAATTACCACCTCAGCTTGACTTTGCCGACGCTGACAGGAAGTGGGCCCCCACCTTACCAGGCACGAGAGAGTACAACATGTGGTGGAAGGGTTGGGGGGGGGTTGCTTTACAGGAACGGCCAATCAGAGGGCGTGGAATCGGTAAAAGCTCTGGTCATTGCAGAAAGAGAGCTGGCGATTATCTTTCACATTTCAGTCTGGGTTACTCTTCATGGCCAGGCCACAGCGCTTTATTGCTGTTTATCAGAGGTGCTAAAGTGTCCCTCACAAATGGTCTATTGCCTCCACCCCCTGCCCCATCCAAAGGGCAGGGAACCTAATTCCGAGTTCTGCCCACGGCGAATCTGTTTCTGTCAGCCCCGCCGCTCAGAGCTCTCGAAACCCCCCCCCCCCAATATGGCCGCGCATTTCATCCTGAGCAGAAGCTGTGCCTGCGGGCATGACATGACTCGCTGAATTCACCACATCTCATGAACTCAGCTGCCTGGCCCCCCCCCGTCTCATTCTCATCACACCGAGGCTCAGAGTGGGAATGCGACACCCCCAGAAACAGCCTGGCTACTCGGGGCCCCCCGGCGTTTGCTGCTCGCTCACATGGTGGGCAGAACATCTTTGACACCTGACAGGTGACACCTGCACTCTGTCCCTGGGATGAAGTAAAGCTGAAGATCAGCAGGACCACTGGCAGTCTGCCCTTCTTAGGTCAGTGGGGCTTCTGTATGTAGGAGCTAAGCCAGATGAAGACCATGCAAGTCTTCCCTGCTGCTGTGTAAATTAGCCCTTTACAGTATTAAACCAACTGGAGCGGGATTGCAGGAGTTCCGGAACACTGTTGGGCCAATCAGAAGACCTGATTTGATCAACTGGCCATTTGTTTTCTGGATCACCTGGAGCATCATACCATCAGACTCCTGTTTAATGTCGCCTGCTTATTCTTTGGACATTACTGCTGTATCAGTTATTACTCCCTCCACTCCAACACAGTGACAGAATTATCAGGCTGGGACTCTAGATACAGGTAGCCCTGTCACCGAAGGTCAGTGCCGACCCCCATTAACCCCTCAGAATGCCCTGGGCAGCAGAGGACACGGCAGTGGGCTTTCATTTTGTGCTGGGACCCTGTACTGCACCCCATCCCACAAGGAATTGGTAGGTGGAGGATCTGACCTTAGATGAATCCCATCACTCTGAACACTATATGGTGGGAAAAGAAATGTCAGAGCAAGAATATAGACATTTCACTTCTTGGCTGGTTCATAGCCCATAAATTACGTTCAAAGAGAAGAATGTACAGTATAGTTACCTGCTCAGTTATAATAGCAAATCGATATTGTTACATCCATTCACTGAACCGCTTATCACCGGGAGTCTGTCCCAGTGAGGCCAGACCTTGAGTGCCAGGTGAGCCTGCACGGGGTGACAGTCGTTAGGGGTTCAGAAATCACAGGCCTGCAGTCCTGAGTGATATCCACAGGACCGTCGTGCTGACCTAGTAAAATATAATATATGCACACATATTTGAAACATTTCTCACTAATTAGGCACCCCACTTCCCAGTACTGCTCGATATTTTTGCTGATGCGTGCCATTTTTCCTGAATAACGCTGTGCCCCTGACTGACCCCTTGACCCCGACAGGGATAGGATGCATGGATTTCTGGAGTGAGGCTTAAACAGCCATGTTCAGAGACGCTGTGACATCATGTTTCTGCTGACCTGCTAATTGGGAATAAGAAGGACTGTTGAGCTCCTGTACTCCCTCTCTCAACCTTCCTTCCCTCTGACTATTCACACCTTGGAGAACCCTGTAATAGGCCATAATTCTGCATGCTAACAGTAAGGATGACAGTGTGTTAGCTGTTCATTCGCAGAAGAGAGGGCGATAGGACACTCAGCCACCATTGGCAGATGACATGCCCCTCCTCCCACATTTTCATTGACTCTGAGTCATGTCAATGACATAATGCGAATCACATTATTCCCAAAGTCATGTATGTGACCCAACTATAATATTAGTGGTTCTGAGAACTGCCGGAATACACAACAACATTAGCCATAACTGTTAAATAATTTAAGAAATCACAGTGGTTGCACTTTGCGCTTTTTAAATACATTTGCATATTTTTGCACAAATTTGCAATACAGCTTTCGTTTGTGGATGCCCCCCCCCCCAAAAAAATACTGTTTCCCACCTGTGAGCCCCTCTGTGTCCCTCCTCTGAATGTAACAGAGCCACCCCTGGACACTGATCGTTAAGTGTAGCCGTGAAGCTGGCTGCTGTTCCCTGAGAAAAAAAGAGAATGCATAGGCTTTGTTTATCCAAGATAATAAGCAGATAGACAAAACGCCACTTGCAATGGGCAGTGTACTAATGAGGCCGACCTCTGATGGGCAGTAACTGGCAAGCAGGTGCCATCCCGATTAGCCACCCACGTGTTCAAACCATTAGCTATTAACCAATTAAACCGAGAATAATGTAATTGATATTAAGATACGGTTCATGCATGACTTACAATTGAGTAATGAATTTTAGGGCTTATACCAGCAAGCTACATTCCAAACAATTTAATGGAACCCAGCTGATACCACTGTGCTTGTTAAGTTTGCTGTTGATATTACAAGTGATTTTTCACAGCGGTTACTTGTACTTGCTGAGAGTTTTCCCCCTCCTCTTTATGGTATGCCCTGCAATTTAACGCAGGCAAGACACTCCAAGTCCCCATCTTGGCTGGCTGCCTTTCACATCAGTAATGTGGTTCAAAGCAATTGGCCCCAGAAAATCTTCCTGTAGTGTCTGAAATCTGTGGTAATCTGTCTCCAGTGCAGGTCCACAACTGCATTTGGTGTCCTAGAGAATCAAAATGCTAAATTAGGTGTAGCAACAGAAAAGGCCGTGCCTCAGAATGTCTTAATCCTAACACATGTTGTTTCCGGATATGGTTCTCATCATGCAATAATGGACACATTTTTATCTCTTGTCATTGTGGCTTAGACTGAACCATTTCTTCATTTGAATTGTGTACGGTATATGTTGTGCCACAATGACTTCCATTAAAATGTTAATTAAGTTCATTAAGTTAGCTGTGAGTAAGAGATATAACTTTAAACCACCTATTCATGTTATTTACTATTGTTAGAAAGACCAGGTTATTTGAGAACGCAAAGTGTCATATTATATTTTACCACTTAGTTACTTTTTATTGCAGGGGCTTTCAAATCTGCATAAGAGATATAGTAGGAAGTTATATTACTGTACGACCACATATGAAGGTGGGATACAGTACCATTAATATTGAAAACACAAGCAGGATTTCCTTGACATTTTACTGTTTAAACTAAAAATATTATATTGCTGACAACGTAGTGGAATGGATTAATTATTAATCTGCTGGAGTGCTAGTATCTGAGTAAGAATTCTGACAGACTTAGGTGAGCATCTGTACCACATCCACCAGAACTGTAAGATAAAACCCAATTTTGGTGCAATTACAGTAATTAAGTGCATTGTTCCGAAACCGGAAGATAGCAATCAGAGCAAGTGAGGTGTAAATGGGCACAATGGGCCAGAAAAATGGAGAGAAGGAGAAAGAAGGGCTGGAGAAGTAGGAGTACTGCTGGGTGAAGAGAGGGCTGGCAGGCGCAGAACAACATAACGAGGGTAAGCGTGCCGTGTTGGGGAGACGGGGAGATTCTTCCTATGGAATATGATGCTGAAATATTCAACAGCTTGGCAGAGCTATTTCATAGAGTTTCAGTGTTAAGAGAATGTAACAGCTATCAGATTTACTAGCTCTGATAAGTTACTTACATCAGTTAAGGAAAAGCTATGTAACAACATTACAAGAATGTAGGTATAGTATTTTCTGGCAATCTCCACATGTACAGAACTGGGGAGAGTGCGCAATCTCCACATGTACAGAGCTGGGGAGAGTGCGCAATCTCCACATGTACAGAGCCGGGAAGAGCACGCAATCCCCACATGTACAGAACTGGGAAGAGCACGCAATCTCCACATGTACAGAGCCGGGGAGAGCACGCAATCTCCACATGTACAGAACTGGGAAGAGCACGCAATCCCCACATGTACAGAACTGGGAAGAGCACGCAATCTCCACATGTACAGAGCCGGGAAGAGCACGCAATCTCCACATGTACAGAGCCGGGGAGAGCACACAATCCCCACATGTAAGCCTCCACATGTACAGAAAGGGCAGTGAATTCTCTCAAACCAGTACAGACACTGAAGGGCCCTGAAATCTGCTGCCCCAAATGCAATTAGAGCAGGAAGGATCATCAGTAGTCATGGAAATAAAGCCCAAATGGAAAGTATTTTTTTAAAACACAAGCAGCCACAATCCCATGCTAATTCAGTTAGCTACTGTATGTATCCTAACAAAATTACTACTGTAGGTTTGAAAGAACAACCAATCAGGATGTTACAAGAAAAACAGCCAAATTTAAACCCACACTGAAGGACAGGGGCAGGTTTATAATTCGTGAGGTTCGTAATAGATCATTAAAGGGTGATGTGTTTCTAACCTCCGGAATTGAATAGGAATAATCTTATCATTGCATAACATAAACACCACATCGATGGAGGAATTTCGATAAATAATGATAAAGTTTTACTATACCGCCATAATGACTCTAATTGCCAAACTTGCGGACTTCCATCTGCATGTGGCACTAATTGGTGTTGCACAGAGCCCGCGAATGACGGGTTGTTAGACCCACATCATTACCACATCATACATGCGCCACACTCCACACTAACATCAGAGGCATTACCTGACACGGACATGACTGCTGTCGAGCTGAGAATATATGATGATTTAATGACTGTTTCACCTGAGTAGACAAAGAAGACCAGGCCACATAGCTGGCCAGTGATATCAAAGCTGCATTTGCAGATATTACGCTGTTTTTAAGCAAAGGCGAACTTTAAGCATAATCTTATAGACCGAAAAGCTGATACAGAGGAGACAGATAATAAGAGTGAACACTGGAGCTGTGTTTGCCAATGACCCATGATGACACTGCACTGAATTATGCACTTTGATTGTTGTGAATAATAGAACTACTACAACATTTGCCTTTTTTCATAAAAGAATCAAAATTGTTTGTCGCATTTTGCAAGCTTTTGTACCTTTTGTGTTCACCCACGTTTTCAGAGAACACTGCATAACTGCGTGTGGATAGATTGTGCTGAATTGTTGAATTGAAGGCCCACTCAGCAATGGTAGAGATGACTGGAATCTACCCAGCTGGACAATTTTAATGTTGACAAACACATTGACAATGTAAAGAACGCATGGCTGTACCATTTCTTTGGTGCAAGCAATTAAACTCAGCATGATGCATGAGAATTATGTCAGAGAAATTGATCGTAGCACTGTTAGCTCCCTGCAATTCACAGTGATGGGAATAGTGTAAATATTGCCTTCCTGGTGGGCAAAGCAGCAATTTACCAACTGTGCTGCATTAACATTCCTAAATTGGAACAGGTAGCAGAAGTCCTATAGAACAAAGTGTGAGCAGATATTTAGATCTAGCTCACTCTCCCAGCACATTTCATCCAAGGTGTATATCGAAGTCATCAAAGAACTCCCACATTTCCAGTCTAAACAGAGTCCCCGCCAAAGCCCACACACTACAGGTGCCTCAGAAGTGGGATCAGCTAGACATCTCAGCGCATGGCCTGGAGGTAGACATTTTCTTCAGCTGCGAGGTGTAGATTAATGTCCTCGACTTCCTTGAGACAGCGGTGAAAACTTTCCGGTTTCATCATCCTCTGTTGATGACCCCGAAGAGAGTAGAGACTTCATTGTTAGCTGTATAGCTGTAAAGAGCAAGAAAAGTTCTACCAGCAAGCTGTAGAAATCCAAGAGTTTTAAGAAGACAAACCCCTGGATTCTAATATTAATAAGACTCAGAAGAGTACGAAAGTTCAGACTACAGCCTGTGGGTTTGACCCTGTCTACAGCAATACAGAAAGTTTACTAGAAAATAGATGCACTATTTTAAAGCAACGCTAGATACCTACAGTTGCTCCGTGGAGGACATTTTCCAGGTAGAGAAGGCAATTTCATGGTTCTGTCAAATGCATACATTTAAGAGGTGTGGCAAAATAGGCTGCTGACAATTAAAAGGGTCTGGCATTTCCATTCCATTCCATTGTTTGTCTGATCTGGGTAGGTGAGAGGACCCCAAAAGGACCCAAATTACATCTGGTAGCCTTAAAATAGTGCTCGAATTGTTAATTTGAAAAACGTATTAAAAATAATTAAAGCAGCCAGCTTAGTTTATAAGCATATTCTCAAAGCAAACAAATGCGCTGTTGTAGACCTAGAAATCTCAGGTGGTCAGGTGACTAACACCCTTGTAGACTTGCAATGATATGCGTTGACTTAGATAGGTTGGTGGGAAAAGTATAAAAAGGCTTAGTCAGTGATTTGCAAGAGAGAAGTAGAGAGTATAGGTCAAGGGTGCTCTGTTAAGGAAAGCTTTTTTGGTTTTATTTGACATGAATAGTCTTCATATTGTCTGTATTGTCTGAATATGGAATTTTTTTCATTTTTGAATTTTTCTCCTTGCTGCCATGTGGACTAAATAAATCACTGTATGTTAATGCTGTCTAACATCCTCTTTGTAATACCTCTGCCTACCTGTGGTGACACACAGCCACCCCCATCTCCCACACATAGCTTCGGGGGCGTGACAAGGGGAAATGACTCACACTGTTTCCGATGTGTCAGTGAAGAGAACTTTGTGGCACAGGGGTGGGAAGAAGGAACAGGGCGGGACTAGAGGGAAGTGAATGTTAAAGTGAAGAATGGAAGCTTGGAAAATAAAACAGGATGCAGGTCTTGGGAAGGGCTTCAGCAGCTTTGTGACCAGCCATCAGGTCAAGGAGATGTGGTCTGGGGTCTGGGAGTGAGGGTGTGGTCTGGGGTGGGGGTGTGGTCTGGGAGTGGAGGATGGTCTAATTGAGGGTGTGGTCTGGGGGTGGGGGTGTGGCCTGCAGGTGGGGGTGTGGTCTGGAGCTGAGAGGAAAAATAAAACCCCAATATTATATATAAAACTTTATTGTCCAGATAGATTTGGCATGTCACTCACTTTATTAAACACTAAATAATAAAGATAATTTTAGTTATTTATGCAAAAATAAGGCAAGTATTTTGAGAATATACACCATATATAGACTTATATAGAAGTGTTGGGGTACCGGGCCATTACACCTACAGGAAGTTTTATGACACCCCATTCTAAATCCATAGGCCTCAATATTGAGTTGGTCCCCCCTTTGCAGCTATAACAACTGCCACTCTCCTGGGAAGCCTTTGCACAGAATTTTGGAGTGTATCTGTGGGACTTTTTTGCCCATTCATCCAGAAGAGCATGTGTGAGGTCAGGCACTGATGTTGGACGAGAAGGCCTGGCTCGCTATCTCCATTATAGTTCATCCCAAAGGTGTTTGATGGGGTTGAGGTCAGGGCTCTGTGCAGGCCAGTCAAGTTCTTTCACACCAAACTCACCAAACCATGTCTTTATAGACATTCCTTTGTGAACTGGGGCACTTGGAAGCATAGAACTGTTCATAATGTCTTGGTATGCTGAAGCATTAAGTGTTCCCTTCACTGTAACTATAGGGCCTAACCCAACCCCTGAAAAACAGCCCCACACCATTATCTCTCCTCCACCAAACTTTCCAGTTGGCACAATAGCAGGTAACATTCTCCTGGCATCTGCCAAACCCAGACAGAGAAGTGTGATTCGTCACACCACAGAACATGTTTCCGCTGCTCCAGAGTCCAGTGGTGGCATACTTTGCATCAATCCATCTCACCTTTGGCATTGCATTTGGTGATGTGGGGCTTGCATGCAGCTGCTTCACCACAGAAGCCCATTCTATGAAGCTCCCGGTATACAGGTTTTGTGCTTGAAGTTTGGAACTCTGAATTTATCAAGTCAATAGCATGTTGGCGACACTATGCCCCTCAGCACTTGGCGACCCCGCTGGCTGAGTTTCTGTTGTTCCTAAACGCTTCCACTTTGCAAAAATACCACTTAGAGTTGACTGTGAAGTATCTAGCAGGGAAGAAATTTCACAAACTGACTTGTTGCAAAGGTGGCGTCCTATGATGGTACCACGCTTGAAATCACTGAAATCACAGAGCAACCCGTTCTTTCACAAGTGTTCGTAAACCTGACAACCTGGTTAGGTGGTTGATTTTATGCACCTGTGGCAATGGGTCTGAAAGAAACACCTGAATACAATGACTAAGAGGTGTGTCCCAATGACTGTGTCCACAAAGTGGATGTGGCAGTGGAATCAGAGTGTAAATAAAAATGTTAAAAAAGTGACGTACACTACAAGCTCATTAATGCAAATAACCAGCTTCTCCAGAGAGCAAATCGTCAGGCTACAGCTCGATATATGCAACATGTAAAACGGGGTCCGGAGGTTAACTTAATGACTGGTCACCCTTCACAGCGGCCAAGCTACAGGATCTATGTGAAATGAAGCTTAAATATGGTGTGATTATTCCTGCCAGGCATAGCGGTTCTAACATCTCAGAAACGGCCACCCTCCCGGCGTTTTCATGTACTACTGTGCCTGGAGTTTACAGACCCTGGTGCAATAAACAAAAACACCTGGTCTGGGGCATTTCGGCGGCTGAAAACACCTCGTTAATCAGAGAGGTCAGAGGGAAATGGCCAGACTCATTAAAGCTAACAGGAAGGCCACAAGTGCAGAGATAACTGCTGAGCACAGCAATGGTGTACAGAAAGGCTTCTCTAATGCAGAACTCATCTGAAAGCGGTTTTGTAACCAGAAAGGGAGTTCATACCTGGTGCCACATAGGTGTGCCTAATGAAATGTTCACTAAGCCTGCATTACCAGTGTAAAATATTGATTAAAAACAATTATAATATACATTTCAAAGATTAGAGTTTAGGTCCCAGGATAAGTGGGTAGAAATGGGATGGACGTCAATGGTTGATATGAGACACTTTGAGGGGCTATTGTAGTACATAATATAGTAGGTAATATGCCACTGGTCTAATGAATGCTGTGAACGCTTTGCTCTGGATGTGTGCGTCCCCGGCCTGCCCTAACCTAACCCTAACCCGAACCCTACACAGCACACACTAATGCGAAACAAATCAACAGGCAAACTAACCTTAAACACAGACAATGAATTTAGAAAGTTATGGAGAATGAATTCAAGCTTTGTCGGAAGTTTACTCTAAATACCGTGGGAATGAATGAGGACGGGATGCACCTTTTCAGGCCGTCTGAATGCATTGCATCCGGTTAGTCAAGGCAGGATTAGGCATAGTTTTATTAGAAGGGCTACACCACCGACAGTCAGTAATTAATGTGCTCCAGGGCTTTGGTAGGAGAAATCATACCAGATAACAGAGACTATGCAGGCATTGGATGAGAACTGCGTGAGGTTTATAGGGAGCTGAATCACAGTAAATTGCAGAACAGTGTGATGTTTATAAAGAGCTAAATCACAGAACAGTGTGAGGTTTATAAGGAGTTAAGTCACAGTAAATCACAGAACAGTGTGAGGTTTATAAAGAGTTAAATCACAGTAAATCACAGAACAGCGTTTGGTTTATAAGGAGCTAAATCACAGAACAGTGTGAGGTTTATAAGTTGCTAAATCACAGTAAATCACAGAACAGTGTTTGGTTTACAGTATAAGGAGTTAAATCACAGTACAGTGTGTGGTTTATACGGAGCTAAATCACAGTAAATCACAGAACAGTGTGTGGATTACAGTATA
>JAODKN010000134.1:25184541-25197118 GCA_026774425.1 Petrocephalus zakoni | reverse complement strand
ATCCACAAACGCTGCTCCTCTCCTCTCTGTCTCTGCTTGATCTCATTAGCATTAGCATCCGCAAACACTGCTCCTCTCTGTCTCTGATTATTGTCATTAGTATTAGCACTCACAAACACTGCTCCATTCCTCTCTTTCTCTGCTTATTGTCATTAGTATTAGCATCCACAAACGCTGCTCCTCTCCTCTCTGTCTCTGCTTGTTCTCATTAGCATTAGCATCCACAAACACTGCTCCTCTCTGTCTCTGATTATTGTCATTAGCATTAGCATCCACAAATACTGCTCCTCTCTGTCTCTGATTATTGTCATTAGCATTAGCATCCACAAATGCTGCTCCTCTCCTATCTGTCTCTGCTTGTTCTCATTAGCATTAGCATCCACAAATACTGCTCCTCTCTGTCTCTGATTATTGTCATTAGCATTAGCATCCACAAACACTGCTCCTCTCCTCACTGTCTCTGCTTATTGTCATTAGCATTAGCATCCACAAATGCTGCTCCTCTCCTATCTGTCTCTGCTTGTTCTCATTAGCATTAGCATCCACAAATACTGCTCCTCTCCTCACTATCTCTGCTTCTTGTCATTAGCATTAGCATCCACAAATACTGCTCCTCTCCTCACTGTTTCTGCTTGTGCTTATTAGCATTAGCATCCTCTCCTCATTGTTTCTGCTTGTTCTCCGCTCCTCACTGTCTTTGCTTATTGTCATTAGCATTAGCATCCGCAAACGCTGCTCCTCTCCTCACTGTCTCTGCTTATTCTTATTGTCATTAGCATTAGCATCCACAAACGCTGCTCCTCTCCTCACTGTCTCTGCTTATTGTCATTAGCATTAGCATCCACAAACACTGCTCCTCTCCTCACTGTCTCTGCTTATTGTCATTAGCATTAGCATCCACAAACACTACTCCTCTCCTCGTGGTCTCTGCTTCTTCTCATTAGCATTAGCACCCACAAACGCTGCTCCTCTCCTTTTTGTCTCTGCTTATTGTCGTTAGCATTAGGATCCACAAATGCTGTTCCTCTCCTCATTGTTTCTGCTTGTTCTTAATTTAACTGAAGTTTAATTATATTATCTGTATTGTTTGAGGTGGCGGGGTGCAAATGAAGCGGTGCCATTTTATCTAAAACAAGCACTGGTAGAACTGGGAGAACATGCAAACTCCACACACACACATGCAGGGTCATGCATCAAGGCCCCAACCCCAGATGCATGAAACCACTGTGCCCCCCTCATTAAAATCTCTAGCTGTATCATTGAGTAAGATTGAAGGTCACTCGAGTACGTCTGAAGGTCGAATAATGTATGTATCTTCATGCATATATGTGCCAGTGGACTGAGAGCTCTTTGTAGACTTGGGAAAGTCCTTATTTTGCTCACATTTGGTATAACAACCCAATATATAGGCCATGGAACACCTCTCCAGCACCTTGTCTCCTCCTGTTGCACTTATTTATCTCGGCCAGTCATAGCAGGGACACTCTGTGATGCCAGGCCTCTGGAAATGCTATTTTGCAAGACTGCAGTGTGTCTTCCGCGGTCTCATAGCTTACGGTTCTGTGTCGCCCGGAGCTCTTCAGGAGGCCTGGGAAGCAGCACCACGAGGCCTCACTGACGACGGAGTGGCGGGGAAGAGCGCGGCCACAAGGCGACACACTCGATTAATTTGCGAAATGGACAAGAACGAGAATAGGATTTAGAGGATTTGAAAGGTCGATTAAATCTGAGCTGTGATTTTTTTGTTCTTCATAAAAGCCTTGGCCCACTAATGATAGTGGAATACCTATGAGATATCAAGCTGTCACTACAAGGCATTATAATATTATACTAGGCATACTATAGTATCAGACTGTATAATATTACAATATGCCAAATGCAGCACCATACTACATCACCGGAAGATCACACTGGTGAAGCGAAACCCTTTTAGCACAGCAGAAAGCTGCTAACCTGACTTAGCTACACACACGCTATGCTCACACTGATCCCTTTGACACACGTATGTGCTCAGAGGAGGTTTGAGGACAGATGTTTTATAGGTGCCTCACAGACAATAGATGGATCACAAAAGTTAATCATGAAGCAATCACTTGAAATCCAGTTGGCTTATGATCAATCCTCTCTAAAGGTCAAGGGCAAATGGGGATCAAAGCATTGTCTGACATCCCTGGAGTATCCAGCTGCATGTTTTTTATTTAGACTCAGCCACTAGATGGCGTGCTTTTCTATCCCGGGCTGTGCGGTCCTTCCGCAACAGCATCCTTTCCAAGAGGTAATGCTGCTTTGTCAAGCCTAACAAAAGTATCGCTCCAACATCTATTCTTTCCCGAGTCCTACGGGCGTTTTTACCCAGAAGGCGTAACCCGATGATGGTCCCCATCCCACAATCTAATAGGTACCCGGCTGCTGACTCACACGAGCCAGTGTGGGCTACGCAGTAACCATCATCCCAGAAGCCATGAGTGCGGCGATGTCACCCGAGTCCGGAAATAAAACGAAGAGGAAATTACATTGTAATAATTGCCATGGCGGCCGTGCTGTCAGTGCGAGGCGCTGGTGCCACCCGCTTGACAGAGGGTTTAATATCAGCGAGTTAGCGTTGAGTAACATTGTTTGCTGCTCAATTAATTTTATTCAAGCCCAGAAGACAACACATGTTGTTCTCACATAATTGAACGACTCCGTAAAGGATGGCCTTCTTCTCCAGGGGCCCCTGCTGTGGGCTCGGTCAGCTGACAGCGCTGGCAAAGACACGTCACGCTTAGGCTGCTGCACGGGACCCCTCCTTGGGAGAGAGGACCCGCCAATGCGTCTTAGGTGGGCACTGCCAGTAACACCTGTGCAGGGAGGACAGCCAGGGAGTGGCGGTCTGGGCTGCACTGGATCTGACTGCAAGACACCATCCATGATTGTTAATAAGAAGATCTACGATTAATATGATAATTGTCATTAATAAGCAAAAGATTTTTTATTCGCTTTTTGCTTAAAGGCACACCTGGTAGGATTTGTATCCTTGTAGATTGAAAGGTATCCTTGGTTTCTGCTTGACAGAAGGATAGTTTGTTATCTTGGCCTAAGATGAGAGAAAATAGACCAAGTACAATTAGCAGAGCTGAGTTTCCATTGTGACACGTGATGTCAGTGAATCGAGTCTTCCTAGGCAGAGGAGCATCACACGCGACAGTAGAGAGAACCCTTTTAATCACCCTGAGATTGTACTGCGAGGTGCCATGAGCCACAGTACATTGAAGATGCCATTGTGAAAGGGCGGAAAAGCACATTCCCGGAACTGGCTGTTAGGGTTTAATGAAGCTTCTGCTCATTTGTGCTGCTAAGACATTTAAATTCAGTGTAAATGGTGGCGGATTTCTGTGCTGTCATCCTGTGAGAAAGCGTCCTCGCTACATGGCCAGGGCCCGTGACCACCGTCTGATGGAGCTTCGCGCCGCTGGCTAATCTCCTTTCGGACGCCCGTTCTCCGCAGCCGGAACAGGAGCGTGTGGGATGAGCCGGCGGTAAACGAGCCGGATTTGTCACAGTACAGAAACTTCATTTTGGTTGCCCTCCGCTTACTGACAATAATGCGCCAGTGCGGGCAGAGGCTCCGCAGGGGATGGGGCGGCAATGCGGCTGAAGGGTCCTGTGCATGGGCAGCCTCGCCAGCAACTCAGCCGCATAGCTGCTGGGCCCACCGTCCCAGTACTCAGTCCCCACTCCCCACTGCCAGCACCCCACCATCCCAATGAGCTTGTATGGCTTATTTACTCAGAGGGGTTCCCTCAGACACCATTTGTGGATTTTCTGTGCCATTGAGGCCATTCCAGAAAGCTGCCTTGGCTTGCCAGTTGGCTCCTTCGCTGCCCCGTGCTGCCAGCTTTGCACACCTGCGGCCTGCTCCCCTTCTTAGCCGAAATCATTACGCCTGAATACAAGGCCTAGTTATTAGCGTAGGGCTTTCATGAATGTTTCACTGTCACCTAATTTTACTTGGGAGGGTGGTGAGCAGTTGGCTAAATGAAAGAGAGCGCCATCGGGACACGTTGGTGAAAGACGTGATCAGGAGACATCCGACAGTGGGGACAGTGCTTTATGGGTTCATGTCCTCGTTGGGTGGTTGTCTGGGGGATATAGAGGAACTAGAGTGTGGAAAAAAAGAATGTTGCTACCATGAAAGGCATACCTCAAGCCCTTGACCACAGAACTGGTTTCTTACCTCTACAAGCACTGGAGCATCTCAGCAATTTATAAAAGAAAACTGAATCTGAAGCACTGGTAGATTTAGATATGGGCGACATACTTGCGCCTGCACAAAAAAGAAAAAATCAGAATGGTTTTTCTATCGGCTTGTTTGCGCGCTTCATCAATGATATCATGCCAACGTGTTGGTCAATTAACCTTGTCGGAGTGGGCGCCCTGATTCTAGTTTGTGAGCTAGACAGGCGACCACTCAGAAGTACGTGATAGGTGGGGCCCTAAGCAGAATTTGATCTGCCCCCCCTCACCACCACCTCAATCACCTTAAATCAAGATATCTGGACATTTCAAGCACTCTTGGGGGCCCCCTGCTGGCGTGGTTAGCTTATGCCTTGGGCCAGCTCTGGTGATATGGAGGGGCTGACCTCAGGTCACCCCACTGGAAGCCCAAGGTTGGGTGAAACGGGGGAATAACGTAACTCTAACTTTCTACAATACTGGTGCAATTAGTAAAATCAGTCACACTGCGAAATGCTGCAGAATAAACCACAATTCATTCATAATACTGTGAATATGTAGTTTCACAGACATACTGTAGCATTTTTTCTGGTTTGTGCTAAATCATTAAGAATAATACAGCACCAGTCGGCATGCAATCAAGCTGAATTGGTTTAGTCTTGACTCTTGGTTACCATTGTAGAGGGATGGGTGATGTATTGATGTTCGAGTGCCAAATTAACACAAATGGATAAGCAAAGGTCTAAGCCATCAGGTGCACAGTTTAGAGAAAGAGGAGAGAAGAGCAGAAACGCACAAATAATAAAGGTATGCATGTATTTCATCATCAACCTGGGCTTAAAGTGGGCTTGCGGGGGGGGCCTGGTGTAGGGGGGAAAATAGCGCCCAGGCTTCTCGGTTTCTTGTGTTACATTTATGTTCCAGTGATCAGATGTGCATAGACTTAAAATTACATTGTACAATTAATATTCTGAGTTCCACAATAATCCTGTTTTAATGTGTTATGTATATGTGTTATTCCATTAATTGTTTTGTTACTGGGAACAAGCTTAACAGCACCACACTAGTCTCCAGTTATGTTCAATACAGCTTTGACTTATTTGACTGTTGCTGCATCTTTATGCACACTAAAATATGTTACATATATTATCCCCAAAAATGAAAAAAGGCATTACATGTACATTTGTATATCATGCATATGCGACTGACAAGAGGGGGGGCCAGTGGGGGGGGCAGCAAATTTATCAGGAGGGCCATGCCCCCCCCAGCCACCAGCTGATGATGCCTGTGCCTTTGAGAGCAGAACCTCCATATCCGCAATGTTGGAATACTGTTTACTTCTGTATAGGGTAACCAAGTGGCAAATCAGACAACGAGAGGGCGTGACTAGTGGGGTCAAATCAAGGGAGGATCATGTGATGGGTAGGGACCAATTGGGGAGCTTGGAGAGTCTGTGTTTTCAGTCACCCACACTGTAACTCCAAAACAGAGTTTTCAGCAGTATATGGCTGTGAGAGCATTTACAAAAGCTGAAAACTCCAGGATAGGTGAAAATGGACACTAATGTCTACATTTTAATGAAAACGTAGCAGTGTGGACGTAGTCTCATTTTTGCAGCGGGACCAGTGGTGGAGTTCACCTCCGGCCATGCTGACGGCTAGCAGAGAGAGCGGGCCCTTGGAGGGGATTCCTGACAGCCATCACCAGTGATTGGATCCCATACCCCTAGCTAGCTCCACCTTCAAGCAGGACCTAATGTCACTCTAGCTAAGCTAACCGAAGCGTCAGCTACCGTACCAGTAGCCAGGCAGCCAAGTTGCACGTAAAACAGCTCGTGTGTTTGGTGATGTTTGTTGATCTGTGTTGCAATGTTGCATTTAAAATCGCCTACCGCTTCAGAGAAAAAAGCCACTCATTTATACGCTCCCCTTCGGTAGCTATAGCCAGTACTGTGATCACAAGTTTATCTGCATAGATGAACCCACTAAAGAGAAGGAAGGAGAACAGAAACGGGCATGTGGTGAGTGTGGGCGGGGCCATGGGCTGACCTCACTTTCTGATGTGTTGCGTATCTTGATGGCATCAGCTGGAAAGGACAGGCTGCAGCAGGTTCGCAGTGGTGTGCCGGCACAAAAGTGCACATTGACTGCCTCGATAAAAAAAGTGTGCGGCAGATGCAATTTGGGCAGAAAAATCTGATTCATTAATGTAGAATAGTGAGTTAAACCATTTTGCTTTATTAGTTTCCTGCTATTTATTTAGCTCACCATTGTGTTATTAATGTTTTCGGGGATCATGTCTTTTATCGCGAACCTGCTTGTATTTGCCTGCTTTCGTATCTATGTTTGCTAATCGCGCTATAATACGGCTCCTGGCCCATCTGACTTTTTAGCCATTCGATTGTTTATATGTTGAAGCAAGTGAAAATGTTAGGTAACACATTGTATGATTCCCATATTCATAAACCCTATTAACTTATAATTCATTGTAGCACATTCATAAAGTATTATAATGTTGCTATAAATATTCATAAAAAGGCATAACACATTATATCCATGTTTCTCAAGCATTTTGAATGCTCTATGAAGGTCTGATCTATAATGTACTATAAATACCTTCATATTGCATTATAATGGCCGCTATAAGCATTCAGGACCCATGTGTGTGAGTGTATGCATCTGTATGCAGATGTCCCTGTCTTCATAATATCCATTTTAATACATGTCTCAGTACGTCCAGAATCAGCCGTGGTGGGGACGTTATGTGGCCGTTCACATTTTTATCAATTCATCATCTTTCGAAAAACGCCAGCTATAGAAATGTGGAATTGCATTAAAATATATGATCCCACAAACATACATTTCCAGCCATTATGCAAGCACACAAGCAAAGGGTGGCTGTCAGAGGGAAACACAAAGACGGGGATGCGGCTTCGACCGGCGGGTCGCGGCAGGGTCAATACGAGAGTCCGGCGACTGCGATCTGGGAAACAGACGCACCGCGAAGTGAGACGCGAGCTCCGTGTTTGCGACTGGGGGTCATGGTTTGGGTGAAAAGAGACCACTGTGTCAGCCAGAGACTTCCTGTAAAAATGAAATGCATGAAAAAGACAGACTTCTTACCTTGATGGAAGACAGAGCTGCAGCTCCCTAAAAACATCATTTTGATGCATAATGATTTCCCTGCAACCTTGTGCCACTTCTGAGCTACATCTTTTATTTGCTTCGGTCTTACTTTTGCAAAAAATGGCAACAAAGGGCCAAGACTGCAATAATTTAGCACTGGCGTACTCAGGCTCACCGTGCTGATGTATAATGAAGGACAAAGATAGAAAAATAAGGCTTTTGTAGCTTAAGGAACTTAAGCGTTGCAAACTAAATCAATCTGGGCCTCCATGATTGTGCTGCTGTGCACCGATGGTACCCATGCGCATTGGATCGGCTAAAGGTTACCTTGAGTTTCCCTCTGAAAAATATCAATACTTTATCTTAAAGAATTTAAACTCCAACCCATAAAAAGAAGTCAATACGTATTTGAAGATGTGCAGATGGACCAAGCAGACATCATTAATCTGCCCTGTCAGTAACATCTTTGTATTTTGCATGGAGTTTGGCTATCAGATCAAATGGTCTTTCACTTTCGGCAACGGGGTTTAAATCTATACAGAATTCAATGTAATTGCACATTTTTAGAAGTTGATTTTAAAGAAAAACCAGACACATGCACACACACTCACACAGAGTCAGCCAGCTCCTAATCGCTTATTCTGGTCTGGAATCTATCACGGGGAGGAGAGGGCACAAGGCTGCAGTACACCCCGAACAGGATGTCAGTCCGCTGCAGGACACATCCACCATCCACCAATTTGGAGACGGCAATTTGCCAATTGACATTCCTTTAGATTGCAGAAGAAAAGCCACATAGCGCAGGCCAGAAATGCAGGTGTGCGGCTCACTCTGCCATTGCGGGGAATTCAGGGCATCCGTTATAGGAGGGTTTGATCATGTGAAGCCCGTTGCTCGACTGCAACAGATTTCTATGACTACTCCCTTCCATTCCTCAATTGCAAAGGAGCAGCTTTAAAAAACATTGAAATGATTGTGTAAGAAAAAATAATAGAGAAATTATGGAAAGCAATAGAAAATTGTCCTTATTTACTTTTGGAGCTGTCAGTCAAGTGTCTCTTTCTGCCCTATACAGTCTCCAGAAGTCTGCGCAGGCAGGGGTCTCTGACTGCCCTTTACAGTCTCCTAAAGTCTTTGCAGTCAGGGGTCTCTGACTGCCCTATACAGTCTCCAAAAGTCTTCACAGGCAGGGGTCTCTGACTGCCCTATACAGTCTCCAAAAGTCTTCACAGGCAGGGGTCTCTGACTGCCCTATACAGTCTCCTAAAGTCTTCACAGTCAGGGGTCTCTGACTGCCCTATACAGTCTCCAAAAGTCTTCACAGGCAGGGGTCTCTGACTGCCCTATACAGTCTCCAAGACTTCACAGTTAGGGGCATGGTAGAAACACCGGCCTGATTGGAAACCTGAAGGTTTAATGAAAGTAATCTCTCACTGGACAGATGAGAAAAAGAAGCATTCTCACAATACTCAGATGAAAGAAGAAAGCAGAAGTGCTAGTATGTATTTTCTAACCCCATAGCTAAGTACTGACAGACCCAATAAATATTTTTCCTTTTCCCTAAACGATAACCTCTTCCAGCCTCATTTTGTGGGTGACAGTGTGGCACTGTGATTAACAGGCACCTATCTGGGCATAAGAAAAAAATATCCAGCGCAATCAAGTGTTGAGAGCTTTAAATAGCTTGCCTGTGGCATTGATTATGCAGGGGGTGAAGAATACAGTGGGCAGCTCTGTACCTTGAGGGGTAGGGTTGTCTTTATAGGGTCATTGGAGTGTAATAGTGTGAGTGTGTGCCCTGTGATGGCCAGGGATCCAGGAAGTCAAGGAGGTGTTCTGTTTTGTCTCGGATAGATTACAGGCTCAACATGAGCCCGTGTCGCTTATGGAGGATATGAAATAGGATTCATTTCCATTCGTGTGACAGCTCGCCCTGACTTGGGACTTCTGTCATTTACTTTGCATCTCAAAGGGGACAAAGTTTGATTGATCCTGGAAGAAAAGAGAACGGCAACTGCAAAGTACCGCCGCTGACTTTTTGAGCATGACGGGTAAAGACCTTTTTGAAGCTGTGCTCTCTTGAATTGTCAACAAAAGTACAGTGGTGCGAAATTTTCTCCCCTGTGACTTTAAATACATGTCAGACCCCATAGAATCCAACTTATTCTAACCATTTTGTTACGCTTTCAAAAGGTGCTGTGCAGGTTTCCACTGTAGGCTGAAATTCCATTAAGGAGTGCTCAGGTTAAACTTGAAGTACGCACGGTATCTGAAGGAGATGTTTAAAACCAAATGTTCTTTATTTGTTTGTGTTTGCCATTTGTAGATCTTATTAGATCTTATTACAACTCGCTATGATCATATTGTGCCTTTTTGCAATATGCATAACTTGGAAGAAGACAGTTTTTTTTTGCTTGGCATTTTCGTTCCTGACTGGATTGCCGGCGGCTGCCGCAGCTCTCTTGACCTGGTCACGCGCAGAGACCCCTGCACACACCCTCTCCCTTCTTCCCCTTCCGCCTCACAAGCCCCCACATCCCCCTTACGAGGTGCCCCAGCGTGTACCCAGCGGGCTGACATTGCTCACCATGCTCCTACCATTGTGCTTCGTGACTCACAAGAACATGCCCGTGGCGTGCTTAAAAACAATTATTGCTTAATCCATTAATTATGGTGCCACTCCTGAAGACTGATTATTCTCCAGTGCAGGAGGAAGTACTTTGGGAATGAAAAAGATTAAATCTAAACATTGACCCAGCAGAAAATGAAAAGCTACGCTCAAACACCCATTGTTTGCCTTGTGAAAAAGCCGAAAAAAGCAAGCCAGAAACTGTTCAAATGGCTCCGTAATGAGCTCTTTCAGGTAAATAACATTAGGAAAACTGCAAGGGCCTTTAAATCCAGGTAGTCTTACTTAATACTGCTTCTAGTTATCGAACGTTTGCGATTCAAATAGGAAAACGTTGGAGCAAGACAAAAAGACATGGATGTGTAAATTCTTGTTTTTAAGTAGCTGGGTGAAAGGAAAATATGATTTGCATACTGCGTATGGTGACGTAACATGTGGAAAAACATTTCTATCTTTGCTTTTTAAACGTAATCTACAATCGGTTCATCTCGTATTCCCCAGCTGAAGGTCACTGTACACCTGGATAAGTTAAGCAAAAAAAGCTGATTGATTTGACTTAAATTTTCTGCCCAGATGTGTTTTTAAAGTGCTTCCCTGAATATATAAGGATTCTCCTGCATTTACTTATCATTTTCCTCTTAAAGTCCTTCTTGCTGATGTCACACATTTAACTGGTAAAACCAAAAACTTAACTACAAACTCAATACAATGTATAGTAATAGTTATAATGGAGCTTGGAAAAGAATTGTGATGTACGGACTTGAAGGGGAATGCTGCCCCTTCTTTATCAATCCATCCATCACCCATCCATCCATCCCATTCTTCCATCTTTCCATCCATCCATCTTTCCATCTCTGACAATCAGTGATTCAGTACATGGTTGCAGTGAGGGTGTGAGCCAGGGGACTCATGACATCCTTGGCACATACTCACACACTGTGAGAAATAGAGAAAGACCATTAATCATCCTTTAGCAGAATGTGCAAACCCTGCATGACATGCATTTACATTTATTTATTTAGCAAATGCTTTTGTCCAGTGTGACGTATAAATAAGGCAAATGTGACGTACAGGTGAGCCACATAGCACATTGCAAACATTTCACACAAGGAGTCAATTAGCTTCCAAAGAATGTCCAGTAATGAGTGTAAGCGGCACTGGAGAAGGAGCTACTCAATGCATTTCAACCACAGTAAGCATCTAATCTGATTATTCAAAGAGCAACACCAGTGCCTCATTTCCACCCACATGGAGCCAGTGCCGGTGCTGGTTCTGGGCTGGTTCTTGCTTGATGCCTTTTGAGAACCTGCCAGCATATCCACCGGTTCCAAAAAATTACGGAACGGAAATGTTATGTAGGCAGAAGGGAAAGTAAAGTAGTTCCATTTTTTTGGATTAATGTTGCTCCGTTTTGAATTTTGAGTGTTTTAACCAAACAAATATTTCAGAGTGTGACTCATTGTGGCCTGACTCCATTGCCTGTATGCACTTTTGTCTCATTAAAAGCTCCCCAGTCTGTAAGTGAGTTTAGTCTCATTCGCAGTTTTACTGCTGTCCTTTTAAGGATCGTGCAATAAAAGAGTCTGTTAAAAGTTGAACTTTGCTTTCAGCCTCATGATCTCTTTACCACTCGAGCGCCACAATATTTTATTTACTTGACTTGCAAATGCTTATAATGTATTATTAAATCTGGCCAAATCAATCTTTTGTTTTCCACAGAATAATAAAATGATGCAATGTTATTCCACTATTATTCCATTATCCCAGCACTGATTATATTCGACAAAACTATATTGGTTATGCATTGAATTTTCCGGGTATTCGGAAGGTTTGGAAGCGATAGCCTGTCCCACTTTCGTTGACTTCCAGGTATTCTGTGGTACCATGCTGGAGCCATCGTTTCTGGGCCAGGGCCAATTTTATGCGGTGGAAATGCACGAACTAGTTCCGGATTGTGAAAAAAGTCCGGGAACAGTCAGGGAACAAAATAGATCAGCAAGGGAACAGTTAAAAACATGGCACGGCTTGAGAACCTGGAGGACCCCCCACCCCCACACCAAAATGGGGAGAATATGCAAACCACACACCCAGGGTGAGATCTCAACCTTCAAACCCGCAGGTGCAAATCCACTGAACTGCCTTTCTGCCACACGAACACAGTCAAAATGTTCCTAATGGAAGTAACTGTGCTCTGCAAATAATGATGACTGTAATGGTAATAATAATAATGACTGTAATGGTAAAATAAACATCGCGCCTTTCTGTTCTGCTCTCACCGTGGACACCTCTGTGCATGCCGTCCCCTCAGTCTCACACGCCTGGTGGTTACAGAAAGCCTCCCGTTCACATTCTGCTGTTGTTGATGCGCCCCCATCTTTCTCGGAGCTGTGTCCTATGTTAATGATCCCACAGCCCCCGTTAATGTTCCTGCGCATGTTTATTTTTAAATTCTTCTAAGGGTACAAGGCAGTCTTATGTTGGGGTGGTTGTTGTCATTTTTAAATTATGAATATTTAGCTTTTACTATGGTAATATACACTCACCTAAAGGATTATTAGGAACACCTGTTCAATTTCTCATTAATGAAATTATCTAATCAACCAATCAC
>JAODKN010000134.1:25150467-25167245 GCA_026774425.1 Petrocephalus zakoni | reverse complement strand
CAGACTTACAGATTACAGACTATGGATTATGTTGTTGTGAACTGCCATGCGATTCAAGTAGCCTAATTAAGGGGGAAACCAAGCAGCTAGGGGGTGGCATAAGTGATTAATCAGTTAAGTGTAAGTACAGTCTTGTGATCCACAATCTATAAAGTGAAGTGTCATTGACTATTTAGTATTTTGGCTGTTCTCAAAGTGACACAACCACTTATCCAGGGCTGGGACACCCAGCTGAGTTCTGTCCACATCCCTGGTTACTATTTTGACAATGCCACATAAATGTCGAATTAATGCTCAAAATGCATCACCCCTATCAAGATCAGGAAGGCATATTTTTAGTTTTGAGATTAGCAACATTACAACATGATATAATTAAATAAGGAGAAGATTTCCACATGTGGACTGCAGAGACAGGAAGTGTTCATGGGCGCCCCTCTAGGGGGCACACTGGAGTCAGCTGGATGCTTGTGTGAGTGTTTGTGTGGGTTCCACCTCAGGACATTTGACGGATAAAACCAAGTGTTGTTTCTTTAAAAAAAAAAAATGATGTCATGAGCTATTATCATGAAATCAGCCGCAGCAGCACCGGTGGAGAAGTGGTTCTGTGTAGTGAGTCAATCCCCCTGCAGGTGCTCAGAATGGGGGGGTTTGGGGCCCCATGTAATGGCCATGCTGTCAGCTGAAGGCCTTTAGCACTTTTTCCCAGGAGGTGGGATGCCTTCAGACACGCACTGTTATTAAAAGCACCACACCATTGTGCATTTTCCCAATTAAATATGAATAGGGTGCTCATAAGCCCCTGAATCAAATGTGATTTTCATTTTCTCCGCTATGTCATCACAACCCTGTATTTCGAAAAATAGCACCCAATACTTTTATTTGAGTGCATTTTATTAAATAAAAAATAGCGAGGTTGAGATTAATTTGTTACTCAACATGTTTGTCTCTTAAAGCCAAACAGCATTAATATTGACATTAATTTTTGAGTACATGGCATTACTACAGAAGTATTAATCCAAACTTGGCTGAATAATACATACCCACTTAATAATGCATAACTATAACCCATACTTTTTAATATATCATGATTTTGTTATACTCCTGTGCACAAACGTCAATGTTTCACAAATTATTTAGCACAAATTATACCTGCATTTATATTTTATTAATAGACATGTATACTTATAATTTTCTAACAGCAAATACTTCTTGTAAGTGTGTAAATGTACTTTAAGTTAACCACCCATTTAGGCCCATCTAACTTTGTAACAGCTTATCCAATAGATAACTTTCCATACTAACCCCCAAAAATAATTATTGCAGAGACAGTTTTAACACAAATTATTTTAGCCTTTTAAAGTGCTTAACTGAGGGCTCCCATTTGTTTGTGACTAAGCACATTAATCGCTGTTTCCGGCAGGCTATTAAGGACATTTGTGCAGTCAAAACAGATCCGTCATCTATATCAGATACAGCTGCTCTAAATACAGGGAAATCCAAGAGGGAAAACTTAAAAGTTTACAGGAATAGATATTTCATAGCTCATTCCTAATAGTGCTCCTGAGTAATCTCATCCTACTCTAAACGCCCCTGCAAGATGGCAGGAGAGGCCCTGGGCATTAACATTTCATGTATACAAATATGGTCTGGTTTGTCTCCCCTCATGGGCTGCAGTCCTTCAATCTTTCATAAGTCTCTAAATCCAAGCATGAAACATACTCCTACCATAATGCTGCTAATCTTACAGCAGGATTAGTGTTATAATGGGCGATAGAACACATGAACGGAACAGGGTCGGGGGCGGGGGTGGGGGGGGGATGCTTCTGTGGCCTAGCAGGCCTGTATGAACAGAAGGATTCAGGGTGTTAATGAAGTGCATCACTGTGGTTCTGTGGTTAATGCTATAACCTCACCCTGGGGGCCTGATCTTCACCTCCAACTCTGTGCGTGCAATCTTCATGTTATCCATGTGTTCCTGCGGGTTCCCTTCAGGGTCTGTGGTGTTCAAGCCCAAATAACATAAATATCCGACTATAAGTGCATGTGTCCTGTTCTGGACTGGTATCCCGTCCAGGGTGTCCCCTGCCTTGTGTCCTGTGATGGACTGGCTTCCCATCCAGGGTGTCCTCTGCCTTGTGTCCTGCGATGGACTGGCATCCCATCCAGGGTGTCCCCTGCCTTGTGTCCTGTGATGAAGTGCCATTCTGTCCTCATGCCCTGTGCTTCCTGAGAAACTCCGGAGGCTCACACCAGTCCAACACTGGTCAGGGATCCATAACCTCAGCACATATTATAGATATACACCAAACCAAGTGTACTGTATATGGTGCATACCTTTACAGTGCATGCGGAAAGTATTCACAGCACTTTTTTTCTGGATGGGGAGTGTCAGGGCACAGCCGTGTTCAGATGTCTCCAGAGGTTCAATCAGGTTCAAGTCTGGGCTCTGGCTGGGCCACTGCAGGACATTCACAGAGTTGTCCTGAAGCCACTCCTTTGTTATTGTGGCTGTGTGCTTAAGGTCGTTGTCCTGATGGAAGGTGAACCTTCACCCCAGTCCAAGGTCCAGAGCACTCTGGAGCAGGTTATCATCCAGGACGTCTCTGTATATCGCTGCAGTCATCTTTCCCTTTATTCTGACTAGTCTCCCAGTTCCCTCCACTGAAAAACATCCCCACAGCATGATGCTGCCACCACCATGCTTCACTGTAGGGATGCTGCTGGCTAGGTGATGAGCGGTACCTGCTTTCCTCCAGACATAACACTTGCCAGCTCTAGAGAGTTCTGGTGGTTCCAAACGTCTTACATTTATGGAGGATGGAGGCCACTGTGCTCATTGGAACCTTCAGTGCTAGGGAAAATTTTTCTATACCCTTCCCCAGATCTGTGCCTCGATACGATCCTGTCTCAGAGGTCTACAGACAATTCCCTGGTCTTCATGGCTTGGTTTGTGCTCTGACACGCACAGTCAACTATAGGACCTTATATAGACAGGTGTGTGCCTTTCCAAGTCACGTCCAATCACCAGAATTTACCACAGGTGGACTCCAATCAGGCTGTAGAAACATCTAAAGGATGATCAGTGGAAACAGGATACAGCTAAGCTCAATTTTGTGTTTCATGGCAAAGGCTGTGAATACTGTACTTACGTACACGTGATATTTTTTGTTTTTAATAAATTTTACAAAAATTTCAAGGAAACCCTTTTCACTTTGTCATTATGAGATATTGTGTGTAGAATTTTAAGGTTAAAATTTAATCCATTTTGGAATAAGGCTGTAACATAAAATGTGGAAAAAGTGAAGCACTGTGCCAAGAATGTATAAGAATGGTGACACCTGGGCAGGTTTTACAAAGAGTACCCACTGTTTCTTAATAAATAAAGCTCTCGTGGATCTTGCTCTACAAATTGGAGCTGAATAACTACAACAGTGGGTCAAAATGATCCTTCTTTCATAATTTCATAGTGAATGTCATACCGCTGCAAAAACTGGCAGCAACATTTGCTTGCAAGGTTTCTAATATCCATACATTTTCTTGGTTTGACCAGCACAGATGGCTCAGTGAGCCAGGATGTCAACCCAGGAAACCCCAGACTCAGTGATGTGCTGGACAGGCAGAACCTGCCCTCACAATCAGCAATTCAAACACTAAGCCAAGTAAACCAGACACTTGGTTTTGTGGAGAAATCCCCAAGCAATTAACCTCAGGGAACAATAATGCTTTCTTGATTCTGATGTGAATGTGGAGGGATAATTCTGACTCTACACATGTGAGTTCCTTCTGGAATTCACTGGGACGCCTCATCGTCGAAATCAACAATACAAAATTCAGAATTTTGGATTTCAGAACATTCCAGACAGTTCCTGGCGTGCGAACAATGTGGAGAAACAATCAAAACTTTTTAAAAAGTGGAGCGCTTCATACATACTTATTCAAAAAGCTTTGCCTTTTCATTAGCTCAGGTAGTCATTGGGTGAAAGATGTGAGGATTTCTGCTAAGTCTCTACCACCTTTTTCTTTCTTTTAATCAGTTGTTCAAGCTCTTAGGGGTCCTTAATGGACAGACGATCCACAGATTCATGCAGCCAGAATCCTGAAGGTCATTAACATTCTTATTCCCAGGTCACACCAGAGCAGCCTTCAAAAGTGCCCTTTTCAAGGAAAAGCTTTTGGTTTACAGAAAGACACAAAAATTCGGAACTGGCACGTGCTAACTAGCACACCTGTGTAACTGTGGAGCAGCAGGTGGACTCATTATGACAGTGATTCTCAGATCTCTCTTTGGGTACCCCCAGCTGCTACATTTAATTGCTGTGTTCTGACACTAGAACACCTGATTCCACTCATAAAAGGCTTTGTGATTAGGTAATTGGCTTAATGAACAGTTAATTACTTGAATCAAAGAGAGGTTTGAAGGCTCCTGCACTGAGAAAGTGGACATTGTACCAAGATTTCTTGGCCAATATGGTGCCGTGCTGCTGGTCTTATGGAAAAAAAAAATTATAAAAAGAATCTATAGGGAAAATGGAAGCGATTATATAACATGCAGGCCTCTTTAACAAAAGTTGTATCTATACAAAAAAGAATAAGAATATCACAACAGGAATGATCAGTCATACTTCCATTAAACCATAAAAAATAACTACCACAAAGAGGGACATGAAATCAAAGTAAGAACTTTGGCCAAATGGGCCAAATTCATGTTGGGATTAAAACAGATGACCATCAATATTATGCATGTTGATTTTTGTGTATCTTCTTTCACTGCTGCTGATGATGCTTTATTGATCCCTGAGGATAAATTCTCCTTTTGCCTACCTCCATTTTAGTCTCTGTGACTCACAGACAGGTAAAAGCAGGGGCACCCATAGAGCTGGGGGTTAATGGGGTTCAACTCTGTTGCATAAACCACCTCTGAAGTGACTATAAGAAATATTACTATAAAAAATATAGCAGCGTATTATTTTAGAGATGAATCAGATGATTATCCTATATCTATGATAGGCAAATTAAGGGGGTTGAGAGCCCAGTGCCTAGTGATCAGGATTGTGCACCATTCAGAATTTACAGAATGCCCGACAAATTCTAATTCAATTTCTGAATTTGAGTTGTGGTTTGAAAGAAGGAAGTAGAATTAAAATGGAATTAAATTCAAATAAATTCATATACAGTGTGCAGCGTTTAACAATACAGCTTAATATTTCAATCTGTATTACATATAAACATGTTAACATACAAAACATATACAGTTATTATAAATAAATACCATTTATTCAAAATGAAAGAATGTTTGAAGTGTCAGCATTACCCAGAATGCTCTTCCTTATCCTAACACCTATAAAATGTAGCCAAGCGGACTTTTCAGAACACTCATGCAGTAAGCTTATGAAGCTGTATGTCCATGCCCCTTATGGTGAACGATCACCCACTATTACACCTGCATATGACAGTTGTCACGCTCAGCCCCGCCCTTCGTGTTTCTTCCCCTGTTTCGCCCTCAGACGGGGCTTGATTCGTCGCACCTGTCCCTCATTGTGCTTTGCCTCATGTGATTGCTCTGATCGTTTACCCTGATCAGCTGTGTCCTGTGCCCCTGGTCTGGTATTGTCGCTGCATGTCTATGCTCGCTGTTACGCTTGCTCTCGTGTTTACCCCGCAGCCTGCAAGTATGGGTCATTCCTCCCGCCGCAAGTGTGACAACAGTGCTGTATGCATGTACAGTTATTAGTAATACTATAAGAATAAAAACTACTTTAAAATGAACAATAAAACACTAAAATACATACTAGGTGAATATTGACTTTTAAGATTGCAAAGTGAACACTGACTTTTATAATAAATTAAAAGTGCATTTACAGGTATGTCGATGGAAATTACTACGTCTATTTATTAATCCTCCTCTTGCATTTTTAAGGCATTATTTTCTGGTTACGTCGATGGGGGTCTTGGAACCAACTAATGACGTAGGCGGGGTACCTGATGCCCTAGGCCCGCAGTAACTGCATATTTTAAAATGAATGATATTTATGTGTGCTTTTAACTGAAGCCTGCTCATTTCTACTAAGCTGACATGTTGCCATTTAAGGGTCTGTCTGTATTTTCCTAATAATGTTGCAAGGTCGTGCAGGTTTTGATCTCAATTAATTTTTTTGTGCTTTCTTTTAAAAAGTAATTGATGTAGAAAAAAGAAGCAAATGATTATTATATTTTTATATGGTAAAATAAAACATAATGTCTATATCAAGTGTCTAATATATATTTATCCCGAAATATTATAATCTATTGAATTTAAAATCATGCCAGCATATATGTGGTTCTGGAGCCCTTTGAGGAGCTGACAGTTAGGTGTAAGGCAGAGAAGGTGGTGTATGGGCTGACGGTTGTGCCACTAGAAACTGATTCTGAATTTGGCATATTTGAATTTGAATTGCACAAACTGAATCTAAATTGTGTATATTTGAATCTGAATTGCACAATTTTAATAATGCAGCACTCTATGCTAGCAGATTCACTTCTCCCAATTCAATTTCAACTCTCACAATTCAATTTCAAATTATTGAGACGTGCAATCCGGGTCCTGGAGGAAAAGTAATCGACCGCAGATTCACAACAGACCTCAACTTCTACAGTATGTCAATTCTGTAGGTCTTGGTAAAGTGGAACTTCGTCTGGGAGAAAACACTCAAAGCGTGTGCCGGGATGTCGCCAGACCAAATTCGGGATTCACCCATGAATACCTGGCTGCGGGAGGGACCCGAGAGAGCATGTGCTCTATCAGGACTAAGTGCACTCTCAAGCCCCAATAAGTCATTCCTAAAACGCCAATACACCATTCTGTAAGATGTATCGCTCAGGGATGCGTTTCCTAAAAGCTCCTGTTAGCAACTAACGTAGTTGGACTCATTCGGTTGCATGGTTCTAACTATGTAAGTTGCTAATGTAGTTAGCAACTATGCTTTTGGCAGATGCACCCCGGATCCGTTTTACTGTCCCTGACTGTAATTCTCTAAATGTGTGTGAGATGTCTGGTGTAATAATTTATAATTATTACATCGTAACGTACATGGGCTGAACAGCTCTCCTCACTACAAACAACACGTCTGTACCTTAAAGTAAACGTATGAATAGTTGTAGGTGACATAAAAAGGTGTCATACTGAAGTTATTACTTAGTTCATTTTATCTTGGATGAAATGAATACATTGTGTTAATAACCAGGTAAAATGCACAATTTATTCGAAATAATTCTTATTATTCTGAATGTTCACAGACTCCATTCCATACACTTGACAGCATACGGATAAAATTAAAACTACTTTTTTTTTTTTTACTTTACTTTGATAGCCATACTTTGCCTTGCGGTAACCCGTCTGCTTCTGGCTATAGCTACCTGAGGCTAATGCTGTGTGCACAAAAACCATGACCGGAATAAGAAGGTAATTTTCTCTCAGTAACAAATAGACTCATCAAAGCTTATGAGAAACTGACAAAGACGAGCCAATAAGATTCAGCAATGAAACAACATTGAGCTGTATTTTCTGTACTGTACTGCACTGCACTATAACGCGTATCTGAATCATACACAGTTCAGTAATTTAACTTGTACAGTACTGTATACTGTGTATAATTCAGATACGCTATAATACAGTCCGGACGATACTGCACATAAAATATCGCTTACTGTACTGCGGTGCTGCTGCACCTTGCTGGCTCATTTCTGGTAGCCCCAGGTAGCTACCCAGATGCAGACGGGTTACTGGAAGACAAAGGAGGGCAATCAAAGTAAAGTTTGAAATTTGAAAAGCGTTTGAAACAGCTGTAGTGTATTTTTTTTAATTAGACTGTTATCTGCCCAAGACATGAAAAGAAAAAAAAATCTATCATAATGATCAGCCGATTATATCCACTGTATTTATATATACAAGTATATGAACTGCGGTATTTTTCGTATGTTATGATACAGGCAAGATTATAACTGACACTAAATATACAGCTACATCTACCTTTGAGAACAGTGACAATAAGTTACTATCTTGCAGTCCCAGAACAATAGCATGATGGGAAATACGGAAGGATGTATTGGGGCTTGAGAGTGCACTTGGTCCTGACAGTTTGAACATTTTCTCCCAGACAAAGTTCCACTTTACCGCGACCTGCAGAACAGTCGTAAATGTGGAAATGAGTTCTGTGGTTGATTGCTTTTCCTCAAGGATCCGGATTATTGCGTCTCAATAATTTGAAATTGAATTGTGAGAGTTAAAATTGAATTGGGAGAAGTGAATCTGTAAGTATAGAGCGTTGTATTATTCAAATTCAGGTTCAAATTGTGCAATTCAGATTCAAATATACACAATTTAGATTCAGTTTGTGCAATTCAGATTCAAATATACCCAATTCAGATTCAGTTTCTAGTGGCACAAATATCAGCCCATAGTGGTGAACTTCAGCTTGGAGATCCCATACATTACAGGCACACAGCCAAAGGCAGGCAAATGACTGGCAACATCGAGTTAGCATCCATTCTCCAGGGATCCATTAAGAAGGTTCGTGCAAAACTGACGTTTTGTTTTGTCGTATCGCAATGACATTAAAGATAAAAAGTGTTGTTCTACAGATAATAAGTAGGAGAGACTACATGAAAGTCATTCTTTTAATGTTAAAAAATAAACAAACTGTTAATCAACAAACAATAACAAAAATATGTGACACTTGACTCAAATGCTACTGATGAGTGAAGTTACAGTTATACCAGTAACTGTGTCACCACTCTATCCATCTGACAACCCACGTACATTCATAAAAGGTAATATGCAAAAACAATAACGTGTATTACAGGACCAACATAAACCGAGTGTATATTCATAGATCAGGCTGAACCATATAGAATGTTTCTCCTTCACTCATGGGTTAGGGCCAATTCAATTCAAATTCCAATTCATGAATGGAATGCGGCATAATTCACAAACATTGAATTTTGCACGGCCCTGCTAGTGAGACCCCCTTCCAGCATCAATGACCACGAAACTGCTGATTCACAGCTCGGCTTTGTTTGCACCAATGCAATTACTCGAGTGGAAACGAGGACAAGTGCATTACTGCTGGACAGAAATCTTTGTGGGCCAGAACTGTGAGGAAAAATTGAAAATAATAAAGGATGTAACTTTTCCTCCAAGCTGTGGATGTTTTTAGTAGCATACTTCTACCCAAAATCTGATAGCAGTTCAGGCAAACCTAGACAGAAATTGATACTGACTCAGTCTATGAAAGATTTTCTGCAGAACACTTAACATCCTTCGGTCCGTGTGAGAGATTTTTCGAGGTCACAGTGGCCTCTGCTGTGAGTCGCTGAAGGTGAGGGTGGTTGGCGCACCATTGTCGCTCTCTTGCAATCCTACTCGATTTGTCACAGGCCGCCCGTGAGCTCTAATAGACGCACAGATGTTCTGTGTTTTATCGCTGGCATGGGAGAATGGAGAATGTCTATTTATCAAGGAGCAGGAGAACAGCATCCAAACGTGTCAAGAGAGACTGACAAGATTAATAGCGATTTCTCACTTGGTCTCCAGATGCCTAAAGAACATCAGCATCAACAACTCAGCTGGATGGAAAACACAATGGAGGCAAATTGCTCCGAATATTTTCTAAGAAGCCAGTATTTGGAAGCAAATCATGTAGTGTGCCTAATATTTTATATAAACAGTGAAAAAAGTGGTGGTTGTCTTTTGACATTACAATATTCATTTTTGACATTTGTTAAAACTGAAATTGCAACTTGGCAAAGCTGCACATACTGTCAAAGGGGGGGGGGGGGGTCTGAAGGGAACACAGTTCAGTTGGCAGTTTACAGCGAAATGGGACATTTATTCTGAACTGACACCAGGGCCCCCAACAGAAAATTCTGGGCCCCAAACTAAATTCTGCCACCCCCTTCATACTTATGTCTAGTAAAAGATTAGTAAGCCTGCCACCTCAAGGCAGGGCGCTAACTAACCAACTAACTAACAAACAAATCTATCTTAAGCCAACCTGACCAAATGCAATGCCATCTAGCAACTTGTATAACACCACTTGTTTACTAAAGAAAAATATGATGCACCAACATCTGCAGCATAACAAGAATACACAGTTTACACTATTTACACTGTAAATGGCTGTGATTTATTTTTTGCATGTCTAATTCCAACCTAAGAGTTATGCTGTATTTTCCCTACATTGACCCCAGGTGCTATGCTCCATGCTCATATACATAGATGAACTTCATAATTTAGATAATTGTACTAGATTTTGCAATTTCATTAAGTAGAACTAATATAATCATACTTCACTCTTAAACATTCTAGATAAAAGACCATAATAAAAAGAATATCACATAGAGTACTTTTCCTTTCATGAGGAAAAAACCCCCACAAAAATATAGCTTCTTTATTATATATTAATTTCAAAAGCATCACAATTGATATGGAGGGATGTTATAGCTCAATATGTAACAGAACATATTTCACACCCTTGCGAGGCCCAACATTCCAAGTTTTATGGCCTCTGAAGGTAGGTGAGATGAGATGGCCCCCTGAGATGAAGGCCCCCTGAGATGAGGGCCCGCCTGGTACCAGGGGTTCTAACCCGCACCCACACACTCAAGACCACTCAAAGCACAGGGGAGACCAGCCTTCTAGGGTTTATGGCTCTGAGATGCAGGGGTCCAGGAAGAAGGGCCTAATAATGGCCTGGTCCCAGCCAGTAAAGGGCAGATAAGGGTGCTTGGGAGTCCCGTAGCTTTGCACGAAAGCCCTCAGTCACAATCACCTACAGCCACCCGAAGAACAAAGAGGTTCCCAATACATGCCATATATCTTTATTTGCATGTATGTTTTTTTTTTTTTTATCAGCATCACTGTTTAGATTTGTTTGATCCGTACGTGTCTTTAGACAATCGTAGTGTGTATGTGTTAGTATAAATGTCCCATTGCATGTTCCCCACTTGGACATATACAGTGTTATATATATGAATAAGCATACAGATATAGTTACCCACTCCCATGCTCATGTCACTCTCTGAGAAATTGGGAACGAGTTACGGTAAGGTAACTATTTTAGAGTATTAGACTTACTCACTTTGTGGAAGCAGGAAACCCCCCCGTCTCTCTCTGCATGCCGGAGCCGGACCTTGAGGCCATACGTTCGCCAATGGCACTTTTTCCCCCTTTGTCCTTTACTTTCAACAAAGCAATGTCTGTTAAACTTGGGTATCAAATCCCTTTAACAAGCCAAATTTACCACAAATTATAATTTACCAGTGTTTAATTAATACTGTTATTTTAAGGGAGTAATAACAACTCTCAAACCCACCCACAATTAAGACATGCCATACAAACTGGAATATAACTTGCCTAAAAGTGTCATTAATTTGTGACGTGCAACATAATCATGCATTTTATGCATTGATGGTAGTTATCAGTGCGCACAGTGTAAATTAAAGTATGAATTAATTAATACAGATTGTACAAGGTTTGAACCTAGCCTGGTACGTCATGTTTGGTATAAAACTGACGGTAAAATTCTTCTGAATATGAATTTGATGACAGATTGTTATACAATTGGATGTATTTAAAGTTAAATTGGTTTAATGAAAAAGAACTCCAAAGTTGCTCTGAGACATGTCATAAATCCATGGGGCCACTAGCACAGCCCTGTGGCCAGTCCCTCAGACTGACGTTCCAAACTATTGGCCCAAGTGTCGAATTCTGGACCATCCATATTCATGGACCTTGGACCACAAAAACCAACACCCAAGACTCAGAGACAGGAAACCAGGGAAGCCAAGGAAGCTAAAGAAGAAGCTCCAAAGCCTCATTACTGGAAGTTTCCCCCTGAGAGATAGAAAGCAAGAGAAGGCTGAGCACAAAGAACCGCTCCAGAGATGAACCGCCCCCCCACCCGCTCCTCCAGTGTCATCACTTCCACCACTCATCCCCTTTTCAGTCAGCTACCAAAGACTCACTTCCATTCAATTTATCTGGTTCTGGTTAATCTGTTTTGTAGTTTTGGGTCGCCTTTTTAAATCCTAGGCTTGCTTTTGCAGAACAGTATTTTCCTTTAAGGATACCCATTTAAGTCTAATCACTGCTTTTATTTTCCATCCAGTTGGCTTGATTTTATTTTGTTATTCTGTGTATTGTTTTATGTTAGGTGTAGCATCTGTCCTGTATTAGATGTAATGTTAGTAATAAAAGCATGCTGTTTCACCTTTTAAATCTCTGTCTTACTGAGTGCTCATAATAGGTCACTTCATCGGTGCGAAACGTTACTAAGCTATTAAGTCCCAAGTTCGTCTTCAAGTATCGCAAGACTCTCTCTATGGCCGAGAGCAGAGTTGCTAGGTTACAGAGTGAAGCTGTTTACTGGAGGATGAGTCTACCGCAGACTAACTAGCGATACTGTAATGAATGAGCTTGATTCATATTCTGGACCTAAATCTTCCAGTAACTGACTAATTGGGGACTCCTGTAATAGACTTTGATACTGGAACAACTACTCAAGCATAATATTTCATAAATAATTATCAATTAATTAATAATTCATTAATAATGACTTTCCTTAAACCTTGGTGGAGACACACATTTATTTGAGCTGTTATTTCCTACAGCGTAAAATCTGTGAAAAATATATACAGTGTATGTACCATGAACTCATGGGTTTACCCGGAGATTTTACCAGTTACAAAAGTTTATCAGTAATAAAAATAAAAACACGGTAGCAAATACCCTTTACTCAACACTGACCTATATGCCAGATAAATGCAATAACTCTGCATGCACTCTCCGAGCCAATCCTAATCCTTTTGAAGGTACATCCTAATACAAACAAGTGCGACCAGAAACGAAAGAGCCGACCAAGATTGTTTTATCACACTGCCCCCCAGTGGACAGGACCTTTACTTCAACAGATTTGCATAAACTACGCATGTAAGCATAGTCAACACACTGCTTGCATTGCATACGCGTCACGTTACGTGCATGTTGCATGCGCTTTGGCTCTGCCACCACCAAAGCAGCAACGGATGTCTGGGCCCCAGGAAAGTAATATTTGGGTCCAAATATGCAAGTTACTAACAGGAGCTTTTGGGAAACACACCCCAAAACGGGCCACTGTGTATGCGGGTTCTTGCTCCAACTCCCTAATTAGATTGCTAACTAGAGGACTGATTGTCTCAAGAGTCCTCACACCTGAGTTTGAACAGCTGACCTCAAGGTTTTCCCAAAACCCTACATAGACACTGGCCCTTTGCAGAAAAGATTGCCCACCCCTGAATTAAGGCAACAGAGAAAAGGCAGGCACAAAAATACACAGGTAACTAAGACTATACAAGAAATAAGTAATGACCATTGACAATAAGGAATAATAGGGCTAGGAATAATAAGGAACAGGGGACAGTTGTAACCAAAAACGCTCTGTGGATGTTAGCTGTGATGGCTGAGTGGTTAAGCTGTTGGACTTGAAATCCAGTGGGATTTCACTGCACAGGTGCAGTAGTACCCTAATGGTTAGTCAAGTCTTCTGACTGAAAGGTTGCTGCTTTGAAACCAAGACCAGCATGGTACTGTTCCCTGGGTGTTGAATCAGCTGCCCACTGCAATGTCACAATGTTTTATATGGGGAAAATGCAAAGGTCACATTTTGTTGTTGCATGCTGTGGTGTGTTAACAATGACAATTAATTATTTTCACCTTCACCTCAAACGCTAAAAATGGGATGGCCTGCGACACCTGCTGACCAAACAGGGAAATGACAGACAAGACAGGACTGATCTCGACACATACTTCTGGGTTAAACTCATGAAATACTGAACCTAAGTAGACAATTACCTTTTCATCCCTTTTTAAAATCCTTTTTTAACCACAATGTTGACAGTCTAAATATATGTGTGACTTTTCCTGAATATGCATGTAAATCTGTAGATGGTAAAAGAAAAGTACTTATCTGGTACAGGGTTGAAAGGAACCTGGAGCCCTCTCCAAGAGGCATAGGGTAGGGACACGCTGGACATCACAGGACACCAACCCTAACCCACCCATACATCTATCCATTTTCCGTGCCTGCTTGTCCTATCAGGGGGCACATTAGCTTGTCCTGTAAGGGGACTGTGGGTGGGAAACCCGTTACGGGTGGTCTGTGGTCTATCCTGGAGGCTAAGGGCGCAAGACACGGAACAATACAGGATGGGGCATAAACTCATTGCAGGCCATTCTCACATAGCTACAGGTATGGGCAATTTGGAAACTCAGATTAACCTCAGCATGTTTATGGACTGGGGGGAGGGCAGCTCACAATGACATGGGACCTTCTTTCCGAACCGACCTCAGACACGCACAAAACAAACGGGATCAGAGCAAACATGGGCTGGAACTACAGGCAAGGGTGCGCAGAGGGAACACGAGCAAAAACATCTCCTACAAGCACGCAGCAAGGCGGGGGTGGATGATCTTATCCAGAAGGGGCCACTGTGTTCGTGGGTTTTCACTGCAACTACTTAATTAGATTACGAACTAGAGGACTGATTGACTGAAGAATCCTCACACCTGGGTTTGAACAGCTGACATAAAGGTTTTCCCAAAACTCTGCATATACACTGGCCCTTTGCGGATAAGATTGCCCACTCCTGAACTAAGAGAACAGAGGTAGATACACAGGTATATAAATACATGGGTAACTAAGACTAGACAAGAAACAGGTGCAGGCCTTTGACAATAAACCAAACACTAGGAATAATAAGGAACAGGGGAGGGTCATAACCGCTACAGTTAGCACATGTCAGCTGTGATGGCCGAGTGGTTAAGGCGTTGGACTTGAAATCCAATGGGGATTCCCCGCGCAGGTTCGAACCCTGCTCACAGCGACATAGTGTAAATGCAACACCTAATGGTGACTGAAAGGCTGCTGCTTTTAATCCCTGACCAGCAATGTACTTCTATTCTGCTCCCTAGCTGTGGAATTAGCTGCCCTCTGCTATGTCACATATTGGTTTGATCAGAGTATCCCAATCCTTGGGGAACTCTTCATACTTCTGCTTTCTCTCAGCTCCCAGCACACCTGTACCAGCTAGTCAGTGTTCATGATTGGCTGGGAGCTGGGAGGGAGCAAAAATGTGGACCCCCGAGGACTGGGCTGGGAAACACTGGGTTAGATGATATGTTATGTTGTTGTGTGCTGCGGTGTGTCAACAGTGACAATTAATCACTTTCACCTAATCATGTCAAACACTAAAAATGGGATGGCCACCAACACCTGCTGGCCAAACAGGTAAATGACAGCCAAGAGGGGGTAGGGACTGCTCCTGACATGACTGATCTCAACATACTTCTGGGTTAAAACTCATTCTGACTTACCAGGTTCACTGAGGTTATTCCTTGCTGTTTAATACCCTGCAGTTCATTTAATCAGAAAACATATATTCAGAACCTAAGAATATAATTACATTTTCATATCTTGGAAATCTTTTTTTTTTTCACCCACAATGTTGGTGGTCTAAATATATGTGTGAGCTTCCCCAGACTAAGTACGTGAATCTATAGCAAACCCCACGATGACAAAGGGGGAACATGCAAACTCTACTCATGTTAAATCAGGTGGGGACTCGAACCCTGGTCCCAGAGGTGTGAAGTAACAGTGCGGACCACTGCGCCACCATGCCGCCATGCTGAGAGGCGCTATGCTGCCCCAAACCTTTAATCACTACGGACAATTTAACAACATCAATGAGCCTAAAGTGTTTAGATTACAGGAGGAGGGGGACACCAGCGTGCCCAGAAGGAAGACATTTCAGAAACAGGGGAATATAATTTGGGTGCTTAACGTCCTTTATTCTGCTTAATGAGTACCGCTGATTGAGCTGTTGTTGAATTCCACGCAACAGGGCAGCTAAAATCAACCCCAAACGAAATGTTTGCTGATAACGAAAGAGAAGAATGTGACATCTGAAAAGCTTAAAAGCTCCAGAGCCTCCCTTAAGCTCTGAAGGAATCTGAAGCACACGTTCTCTCCCACATCTGAATTTAGGTTTTAGATGTGCAATTATGATAAAAGGTTAAACAATTACTCACAGCTGTCAAGACGGCCATACAGGATGGTTTCCCAGACACTTGAAGGGTGATTCAGTGTACGGGGAATGGTAGGGGCCACTTCAAGCACACGCAGTCTCCATGTTTGCTGCTTGGATATTATCTATGAGTGTACTGACTTTTTCCAGAATTCAGTTTTATTCCATTGGTACTTATATAGATGATTAGCCCAAACTGTTTAACAAAGATCTTGTGGCAATATTACAAATTGATCTGAAACTAGCTGAGATAATCATGTGCCATAGCATTTGAATGCTACTTATGCCATGCCATTATGATGCGAATTTTATGTTTAGGGGATTGGTGTCTATAAGATTGCTGTTAGTGTCTGACATTGTTGTATCCTGGACTATTCACTAGAGAAGTAGGTCTAGGTAAAAAAAGGAAAATAGATAGCAAAGAAACGAGGACAGTGGGACAGAGGGAATCAATATTTCCACGGTGGGTGTAGATGTCAGGAAATAATGGTGCGGGTAGAGAGGGTCGTCGCTGTGTTCATCAGAGCTGTCTGTGGGTGGCACAGCATAAACTCTGTGGTCGGAGGTAGGATTCAGGGCTTACAACTCCCCAAATTTAAAACTCATTTCAGGCTTCAAGAATTTAATGCAAATGACAAAATATCTCTGGCCCAGGGATCATCTCTACCCCCCCCGCCCCCCCC
>JAODKN010000134.1:25139026-25150367 GCA_026774425.1 Petrocephalus zakoni | reverse complement strand
CCCACCTCCCTCCACAACCACCACATTTCATATGTCTCCAAGGTCCGTGTAAGCTGAGATAGGCACAAATACATCAAAAAGTATTTTGTTACAAATTGCAAATAATGGCTCATGAAACCTAACAAAATACAAAATACAGGAGTAAGAAGATGCATTTAATTAAAATACAAGTAATTTGTACTTTAAAAATACAAAATTGCATGCAAAATAGTAATGGTACAAGACGAATACGTGTCCCAGTACTGCCCTAGTAATGTCACCCACAGCCGTCACACCCACAGAATCGGTGCCGGTGGCCGACAGGGCTGCCAGTGTGTGTGTGTGCACACGCAAGGAGGCACACCAACGCTTTCTTTACATAAAGACCTAAAATTCCCACTTTGTCGTACAGTATGGCGGTGAACATGTGTAAACTCGAAGAATACTTTTTTTTTTGATATATGCTTAAAAAAATTAAACCAGCGGCTGTGACGGATATAATATTCAACATCATGTTCACCAGTTGATTCTTCCTTTTACACAGGCTCAGTGGCTATAAAAACACCTACGTTTAGCTGATAGGAATTAATTGAATCCTTAGGAACAAGCGTGACTAGCCTGCTTTATCTCTAATGCAGTCAATAAAGCTTTATATGATAAACCACAAGCTGCCACTGCCTGAGCATGCCTGTTGAAATGAACTAGAATACCAATAGCAGGGTAGCAAGTTAATTCACAAGTTATAGAGCACAGCACGGCGATTTGCTCTATTTTTCTGTCCTATAATGACAATTAGTGAGCAATATCTAATGCAAAATACAAATTACTTTTAAATATATTTAATTGAAATACTGCCCATCTCTGTGTGTAAGGATGATGCTTGTAGGGTTCCTTTGGGTTAGGAATTCTTGTATCTATAAGCTGACCTGAAACACCTGTCTGCCTCAAGAACACAGCAGAGCACCTCTAATAAAGGGCACGGAAAATAATCCTCAGCTCTCGACCACCCTGGTGACCCCTGAGAGAGACAGCAGCCCAGCTGGTGGCAAGGAGATGGATGAGACGAGACGGAAAAGCAACAAGGTCTTCATCTGGGGCACGGTAACAGAATCGAAGATGACCCCCCCCACATAAGTCAAAGGGAGAAAAAAAGCCAAAAGAGAGAGACTGCACTCCACCTGCCTGGCTGGACAGAGGTCTTTCCTCTGTCTTGTCTTCAATCAGAACAAATGACAGGTCAAGGTTGTTGAAGATGTAACCTGTCCAGGAAAAGTACAGGGTGAACTGGAGCCCCAGTCTGGATCAATATGATTATAATGTGTTTTTGTTGGAAAGACCCGTTTACCTTTCTCTGAAGGTCTCTTGTTTCTTCAGACATTCAGGTCACTTGAAGAACATGGGCACCATTGCTACTGAGCCTGAAAAATGACTCCTTGTCGGCTCTCTCAGGCTTCAGTATTAGTCTGTTTGCTGGGAACCTCCAAGATTCTCTAAATTATGAGCTGGCGTCCCGGGGCTTATTTTGTAGGGCCATATGGTGTGTTAGTGTGTTCCCAGATTTAGTAAATTAGCCTTGATTGAGAGGTCGATGTATCACAAAATTTAAATTTAAATTATGATGGAAGGAATGCAGTCACTGAGGAAGCAGCATATTTTTTTCTCTCTATAGTAGTAGAGTGTACAGTAGGTGTTGGCTGCACCATGAGGGTGTGAGTTTGAGACCCACCCCAGCTCCGTATGAAGTGTTTTGCCTGTATTTGCATTTCCTCTCAGAGTGTGGTTTAGCTGTATTGGTGTCCCAGATGGCCCTTAGTGTGACTGGATGTGGCTTGTGACCTGACCTCCAATTCTGGTTCCGCAGAGGGCTCTTGGATCACCCTGACTCTGTATTCCATAAATAATTATGGAGGCTAGGTATTGTAGGTGGATAGGTAACACAAAACTTTTAAATTCAATAAATATATTGTAATTATTGTTGGACTAGTATCCCATCCATAGTGTATCCTGTCTGTGTTTTATGGGACTGAATCCAGATTTACAAATCTTGCACAGGATAATTAAATATGCAAACTGATATATGGATAATGTTCTAAGGTGATATTCAAAGTGATTTACTCAGTAGGTTACTTAACTGGCCAACTAAAAAATAATGTATTGTTTTAAAGAAAAAATAATGTTTTATTTATAAATAAGTCTACTTAGTGTTAACATTACATTACATCACGTCATGCAATACTCAAGATTTAATTGTGGTTTATCATGGGATATAATGGAAACATTAGGTTAATGAACTTTAACATGATTTAACCTGAGCAATTAATTCAATAATAATCCAAAGTTACATAAAATGCCTGCCAGGCAGAGACTCAAGCCTAAGCACCACACTGCCTCGCAAACCAGTGTCAGAAACACGAGAGAGGGCCACACTGCCTCGCAAACCAGTGTCAGAAACACGAGAGAGGGCCACACTGCCTCGCAAACCAGTGTCAGAAACACGGGAGAGGGCCACACTGCCTCGCAAACCAGTGTCAGAAACACGGGAGAGGGCCATACTGCCTCGCAAACCAGTGTCAGAAACACGGGAGAGGGCCACACTGCCTCGCAAACCAATGTCAGAAACACGGGAGAGGGCCATACTGCCTCGCAAACCAGTGTCAGAAACACTGGAGAGCGCCACACTGCCTCGCAAACCACTGTCAGAAATACTGGAGAGCGCCACACTGCCTCGCAAACCACTGTCAGAAACACTGGAGAGCGCCACACTGCCTCGCAAACCACTGTCAGAAACACTGGAGAGCGCCACACTGCCTCGCAAACCACTGTCAGAAACACTGGAGAGCGTGACGATCTGATGTGTTTTGTACTCAACATCTCCTTCTTAATGATGCCGATCTTTTCATGGTGCTGGATCCCTGTCTGCTTCTTGACCATATTTACATCCCAACAAGCATGCCTTGCTCCCCCTAAATCCAGGGATAATGGCGGGAAGAGCATCACGACCAGGTGCCGTGCCTAACAACCACACAATACTATACCATTGAGGTCCTCTTGAAACTTACACACTTGTTGCAACTGCTGGTTTTATAGAATACATTCTGAAAATGCTCACCAAGGAAGTGGTTTTGTAGATAAGAGCTTTTCGCTTACTGTTACTGTTCTGTTGTTACATTATTTGATTGCTACCCTTCTGTAAAGGGTATACAGCAGTGTGTGGCTGCTGCTCACCAAATAGCTTGTTACCTGCTAGATATTTTTGCAACTCTTCAACCTAAGTGCTTATTTTAAGGGTATTTCATGAATTCCCCTTCTGGGAAATTGAAGCCGTTTCTAGGGTCGAGCCATTCAGTGTTGCAACATGCTGATGAATTTTCAGAAGATGCAAGCAGCAGGTGGCTATAAAATCCCGGACTCAATTTTTCAACTAAATTACAAATGCTAGAATCACTCGCCATCAATTCCACCACACACAAAGACACATACTTAGGGTGACATTCTGCTGACGGCCATTTGGATGCAATTAATCCAAAGTGCAGAAACTCAGAAGCACAAGAATGTTTATAAAACAGAAATGTCTGCAAGTCTCACCCAGCAGAGCATCTGCTTAATTAAACTCAGATTCATAGCAGGATGTAGCTTCTAAATCATTGTTCCCCAAACTAGTCCTCAGGGACCCACAGCTGGTCCATGTTTTTGCTGCCTCCCAGCTGCCTGCCAGACAATCCACATTTTTGCTCCTTTTTTTTGCAATCCACATTTTTGCTCCTTCCCAGACACTCCATATTTTTGCTGCTTCCAAGCTAGCTGCCAGACAGTCCACATTTTTGCTGCCTCCCAGCTGCCTGCCAGACAGTCCACATTTTTGCTACCTCCCAGCTCCCTACCAGGACCTGAGAGGGAGCAAAAACATGGATTGTCTGTGGGAAACAGTGTTCTAAATCATCATCAAATGCAGTAACATGTAAGTGACAGCAGTTCCTTACCAGGGTCTGTGACCAGCAAGGCAGCATCACTACCATGAAGCCAAGGGAACCGACGCTTTCTCCAGACCCACTGTGCATCGGCATTTGTTAAATGGGTAGTTTTGTTTATAGTGTGGCTCTGCTGTATCTATCAGAGCTGCATCCTGAACTGAAGAAGTGTCCTGCCTGGAAAACAAAGAAATTCATATCAATTCTTTTTGTGCAATCAATCAGAAAATTGAAGGAAAGCGAATACTCGCCCCCTTGGAATTTCACATTTTTCAGCTAAGCCTGACATTCTAATGCGTTTATGTGATCTTTTTCTCATCTGTTCACAACCTACTAAAATAAGCAAAACAAAAAATAAGACTTCACCAAGTAAGAGTTCATCCTTTGGCAAAATTTATCCCCTTGGATATGCCGGGACGCTTTTAGATAAGGTCAGCTGCATTTGGATTGCTTTGGAATATGCACAAATTACATGAAGTTTATATTTGAATTTGGAGTGAAAGTTATTTGCATTATTTCACATTAAATGTAACAGTCTCAGTTTGGTACTGAATTCAAAGTAAATGTATTTCCATATCCAAGACCAAGGTGCTTTGAAAACAGCCTGGGGATAATGTGGAAATGAACCGATCGGAAAAGGGCAGCGACAGATTTAAAAGACATCTGCTTGCAGCTAAGCAAATGGGTACGAATGGCATTAGTGAGGGGACGCACTGAGGCCTATTGATGTCAGCAGTTGCTCAGGTCATCTAAAAGCCGACCTGCCTATGAAACCGTAAGTAAGCCTTTTCAGAGGAGGAAGCCAGCATAAAATCTTAGCCCCTAAAAATGTAGCAAAGGATCCTGTCACCCAATGAAATGGGAAGCTTCCTTAGGGCAATCATAAAGGCATCATAGCTAATCGCCCAGGTAGCTGTGCTTTTACTCTTAAATCTTGGTGGCTGTGGTAGCACCACTGTGCGGTGATGGCAGTTAAGTGCAGTTATATCCCGGAGAAAAACATACATCCATCTGTAAATGGGTTCGCAAAATGATTGACCTTTCGAGGCGATGATGACCTGTACACTGAACTAGCTTAAAAACCCACTAGAGTCTACTTTAGAATCAGCAGAAAGAGGTGGAGATTGCTCTCTACCAAAAATCTTCATCCCATTTGAAAAGGTTAGAACAATTTTGTCAAAATAGGGTGTGCAATCTAAGTGTGCTAAGCCATTCTAAAACATTAGAAGCCATAGTGCCAAGGGTCTACCAAACAATACTAGGGATCTGTGATGAATGCTTACCTAACCAGGGCAACCATTACAAATCCTCTTTCCTTCCTGAACTGTTAAATGCAGCCTGCAAGCCAAAGACAAAAATCCAATTTAAATGCATCAGAATTTCAAGTCGTGACACAACGAAATATGAAACACATCCAGGGTGCGTTGGGTGTGTGTGTCTGTGGGGAGTGGGGGGGGGGGGCACTGTAAGTATCATATGGCTCTCAGTTGCAATCCTAGCGGTCAAGATAGAGTGCTACTACCCACAGAGTATTTTCAAGGCTTTTTGTGAGAAGCAGGGTGCGATTGCAGCGATAAATTATTAAAGGCAATAATATCTATAAATCAAAGCAATAAAAGCCCCACCACGTTTGGAAAAAATAAGGAAAGCGGATTTGCGGTGGCATGCGGCATGACGTGGCATGCGGCATGACGTGTCCTGCGGCGACATATGCGGATTAACCGGGGAGCATTTGTCTGCTGCTTGGAGAAAGGTGTCCCCCACCTAGGCTACGGGGTCACTCTCACTCTTACTAGTATATTAGCAGAAGCTTAGACGACATTAATGCATTAATCTGTGTGGTGTTCTATGGTTAATTAAACTGATTTGCACTGGGCTGCAGATCCTTAGGCACTGCGCCACCTGCAGGTATACTGAAGAACACATCGCTGAGAGACTCCAGCTGCTGCAGTTGTCCCTGATCCCTGTCCGCATTGTAGTGGAGGCTGGGAGGTAGCGGCTGCCAAAATGAGGTTAAAAAAACCAAATTAACTAAATGAGCAGGAACAAAATAGCTGAGCAGCACGGGGAACACCGAGATGGATGTGCTTTGCTCTCTGCACGCGGAAATTGCTTAATAGCATTGTTTTGTTGGATATATTTTCATCATTTCCATTTACGCTTTTTAAAATCAGATCCTAGCGTCGGCTAACAGACGTGTCCAGGAGATGAGACTTAAATTACAGGTGCTGGAGTTAGAAACGGGATCCGTTTTTCTCTGAGCCCTAAATTGAAGCATTTTTCAAAGTGAATTTTATATAATGAAGACCCCATCCAAAGTGTATGCTGCAGTAATTGTTAATGATTGCTGAACAGGGGACATTTATTTCCTAGACCTGCAAGAGTAATTTCACTGACTGTACTTCAGGAAAGCAGTAAAAAAAACACTAAAGTACACATCCTCCTTTGCACGTGCAAATGCCATTATCTAAGTACAAAAAGTCCAAAATCCATCCGTATTTGATACTAATTTCCACAAAGCAATCGCACACCTTTTCTTTTTCCTTCCTATAAGAGGCACACTCAGCATGCAGCCTCACGCATTTGATCTGTAGCAAAAAGCAAATGTGTTTTAAGGCCCAGTACCCATCATCAAAGGCCTTTCCAGCCAGGAATGCTGCTGGGATCCCAGGCCAGGTACGTAGCGCTGACAGATAGCATGCATTAGTATAACTGTACAGGCAGCATGCACCCTCTCCACATCGCAAAGCGAGGGCGTGCTGACGAGCAAACGCTGCCCCTGATGGCCAGTCACAGTAGAACAGGCAGTGATATTTGAGTCCCACCTGGGTGCTGTTAGCTTACCGAGTAACAGCTCTCTCACACTAACCTAGAAGGTCCCAGTGGGGTGGGGGATCACAGTTATGGCACTTTTCCACTGGCGTGCAGGAATCAAGCTATACCCGAGCTGTACGTGAAGAGACCCTAGTTACAGCTCGGTTCCAGCTCGCGTTGCTTTTCCACTGGCATACAGGAACCCACCTGAACCCGAGCTGTACGTCAAGAGACACTAGTTAGAGAACGGTTCTAGCTCACTTCTATTTTTATCCGCTGGAAGGTTGGCTCGGTAATAGCGTTACCGGGTTTGGAGAGTGACAGTGACCTAAAACCAAAGAGACGCACCAAAGAGTCGCTCGGTGTACATCACGATTTACTAATTGCTCATTTCTGCTAGCACATTGGTGACAGTCGCCATCTTATGTTAGCATCAAAAACGCTAGCAGAATGAGCATTAGCTAGTGTGAATTTGCATTGCGAATCCATTCAGCCGTTCTACAGTACTTTTTCAAGTAGAAGGTTGGAAATTCTCAAGTTCTGAGTTATTGGGAATGCACCAATATATTGCGATGTGCAATAACACTAATAGTGAATAATATAAAGAATATGGGCTTTTTACCTTCAGATAAGCCATGCATATCGATGTGGATCAGTTTTTGGTGGCAGTGGAAAAGCATCTTTGGGTCATGACAGACTGAGCTGAAACCACATGACAGCTGACATCTGTGTCACCTGTGGCCTCTGACTCATTCTGTGAATGCCAATAACACAGCAGAACATAGCGCTGTAACCAAGGCTCGGATTTGTATACATGCATGTGTACGTAATACTCACCCACCATTGCTGTAACACCTTTAGAGAAGCTAATGGTCTCAGACACTCGCATGGGTTCATTCTGAGCATCTGATCCCAGTAGCGGGGGGGGGGACTAGAAACAAGGGAGTGTCCAGATGTCACGCTGTCATTTTGATCTTTAGATCACATCGCCACCAGTTGTCTGTATCCTAGACAGAGAACATGCAGCTTTCAGGAAGCAATTTTCAAGGTATAAATCACTTCTACTTCCACGATATTGATGCAAAATCACCACTATCCTGGATTTGTGCACCTGCCCCACATTAAATGCCTTTCAAACTGAGCAGTTTCGAGATGCCAAGCGAGCCCCAACACATGTACACATATAAAGCACTGGCATTGTTTGCCAAGGCTGTGATTTGTGCTGAAAGGCAGCAGCTGAAACACAATGGAGCTCCTATTACAAAGCTGGGCTCCAACCTTATTACACGAGTGACTTTACATAGCGCTGCTCTCCATGCCACTCTGAGAAAACCATAGCCAAATTCCTGTCCCGTTCCCAAACGCCGGGGTAGTGTGTGGTTGTGTTGACCTTGGAGTTGCGCAGAGGGGGCAGAGGGTGTGGGGCCTGGGATTCTCTGTACGGGACACTTACAGCTGCACACTATTTTAGGGGAAAGAAACATGACTGTTATCCATTTTAGCTTATTCAGTATCCAATATAGATAAACCTTATCCAATATGACCATAGCCCTAATCACAATATAATACAAAGACACAGGCACACTGTGTAGGATGAAATTCTGGGGGAGGCTCTGTAATTGTGCTTAACCTCAATTACAAAATGTCAGCCTACATGACCTAAAACTAAATCCATATAAAGGGGTTTCATTTAAAGGTCAGTTTGGAGAAAACCTGAAGAATACCTTATAGGTATCGTGCTTCCAATGCTAGCTACTTCTGCGAGGTGTGTCAGATGACACAGCCCCCCATGCTACGCGTTAGGGGCTACGCGCGAGCGGCGGACAGCTTGGCAGGGGAATGCAGTGCACTCGCTGCGAGCAGCCGCACAGCAGAGCAGGCCCCGCGCCATGACTAGTCTCCCGCGTGTGTCCATTCCTGTTATCTGTTGCCAAAAAATACAAGGCCACAGGTACATCTGAGAGTCACCAGCACCATGATCTTGTGGTGCTGCAGAGGACTGGGGAAAAGTAGAATTCAGGATAAATCAAAATATGGGTAGGAACACAAATTACAACCTGTCCTGTTGTCTTTCTAATTTTCCATGCTATCTCCATGCTGGCTTTTAAGATCAGACACGAAGCCAACAAATAACTCATAACAAACTGAAACGCAGAGTACAACAAGCACGGCACTTAGAGCTCACATACTTGAAGTGGCAGGGTAAAAGTACTCACCATCTGGGTGCATCAGCAAGCAAAATCAATAATCTCTGTTCTTCAAACAGGCCTTACTCTTGAGTCGTGAGCTCTCATGAGCTGTACCCTAATTTACTGCTAAATTAGGCAATTACTACTGAGTTTCTGTTACAAATCTTTAACTTGATAATACCAAAAGTAACTTTCAAACAGGACTATATGGAGGAAAATGATACATTTAGTCATAATGTAGCAGGTATCCTATAAAAACCCCTCAGGGTCCTCTGTTGGCACTTTACCACTGCCATCAGGGACCAAGCTGTACCCAAGCCATACCCAAAGCTGTACCTGAGGTGCACCCCGGCCGTACCATGATCTGGCGGTTCTCCATTGTAAATTATCCAAGCCGTACCGTGAAGAGACGTAGTCCAGTATGTAACCAGTATGCAAACCATTTCTGAGCTGAATCCGCACTGACAAGGCCTTGCTTACTCACAGGGCCGAGAACATGACCAAACCAAGCTGGCTGCATCACCACCATCTGACTGGTGGAAATGCACGGAGCTGCTGATGTTCTGCTGATGTTCTGCCCATGGATCATCTGAAGGAGAAAAGGGCATCTTCCATATATCATTCGTTATTAGTAGTATTTCACATCACAATGTTGCTGTGTTCCGGACAACTCGGGACTTGAAAATTTCCAACCTCCTTCTCATGTGTCTGTGCTAACGGCTAACCACTCCCGGCCCCCTTAACTGCATCCACCTCTCCTATATGTGCAGCCGTTCCCCGCTCCCAGAGCTACCCAAAGGCTCATGCTGATATGAATCCTACTGCTGGCTCACTTTAAGGCTGCTCTGTAAATCCGGCATAAATATTTACTTTAGGAAGCATTTGCAGTTCCAGCGTGAATGCAAAAAAAAATCCTTCACCCCTTGAATGATTTTCTTTGCAATGTCACCCGACGTTGTCTCCATTTAAGCCTTCATCTGTGTAATAGACCTCACAGCCACTTTGACACCACAATAGATCTCGTTCCCTGGTCCATTAAGCATCTCTACACGTTCTGGGCCCGGGTGTTAATTGTGTGCATCTCTCGAATTTGTTGTATTTCTGCAGAAACGATGCAGAGCACCTCAGGCGAAAACACTCAAAGTGAACAAAGTTGCAGAGAGAAAGAGGTAGATTATTCTATTTTCCACCCATCCATTCATCTATCCATCCATTTATTGGCAATCCCCACTATTCCCATCCAGCCTATCCCAGGAGCCAAGGCAGGGAATAATTATTCTGTTACTCCTTTTCTTATACACCATGTGACACATTGATGTATTGGCACGATGAAGTGTTCGGTAAAGTACGTTAAAACGAAATACAGTAAAACCTCGATTATCCACCAGGAGTCAGGCCCGAGGCCATGATGGGAAAGGGAAAAGGCGTAACAGCTGCTTTAAAAATGATATACTGTAGTTTAGTTTAGCAAATAGTCATATTTAATTACAAAACAAAACCTTATTAACAAAATATAGCATTAACAAAATTTATTAATATATTAAAACATAATAGAATTTTAAGAGAAAATTACAAAACAGAAGCAAGCAAAAATAAACAAATATATGCATAGGTGGCTTCGTCTTTGAGCAAACCACTGATATATGACAATGTCCAATTGGTCATTTTTAGCATGTTTCATTGTTTTGTGATTTTTCACATTTTCCAAAAAGCAGTTTGCAAACCACGCAAACTATTTACAAGGTAATAAAACTCTTACATACATGTACATTTGTGCGCAGACTTGTCTCGAGTTGAAAATCTCATGCCAGCCAGCTGACCAAAGGTAGCAACCCTTTTTATAAGGCATAACAATGTCCATCCGTCTTCTGATACTGCTTGTCCTATTCGGGGTCACGGGGATCCGGAGCAGAGTTGAGTAATCCAGGTTCAAAGAGTAAAAATCCAGATCAGGATTTTGTTTCAACCAAACAGTTAAGTATTGAGAGTCTCAGAGAGTGCTCCACAAAAAAAATCCTGATCTGGATTGTTACTCTTTGGACCTGGATTACCCAACTCTGATCCCCAACCTATCTGCACAAGACAGGGAACAACCCACTATGGGGCACCAACCCATTGCAGGGCACAGTCACACACCATTCACTCATGCATGCACACCTACAGACAAACCCCCTTGATGACACGGCGAGAACATGCAAATTCCACACACATGGTGGAAGCCCTGCTGTGAGGCATGGTCCCAGGGGTGTGAGGCAGCAGTGCTGGCCACAGCACCGCCATGCCACCCCCTGCCATAACAAAAGAGAAAAGCTGCAAAACTGGTAAAACTAAAGGTACCTAACTGACTGTGATTTCAAAATGTGGGGTGACACCTGGTGCTGGGGAAGGAGG
>JAODKN010000134.1:25094418-25118365 GCA_026774425.1 Petrocephalus zakoni | reverse complement strand
CCCATGTAAAGCGCCCTGGGACAACCCTGTTGTGAAGGGCGCTATATAAAAATAAACTGAATTGAATTGAATTGAATATATATACACCAATAGACACACAGTGTCTGACAGACACACAGACAGACACTGACAGACACACACCCACCAACACACACATAGACACTGACAGACACACACACACAGACACTGACAGACGCACACCCACCAACACACACTGACAGACGCACACCCACCAACACACATATAGACAGACACACACACACACACTGACAGACGCACACCCACCAACACACATATAGACAGACAGACACTGACAGACGCACACCCACCAACACACATATAGACAGACACACACCGATGCTGACAGACACGCACCCACCAACACACATATAGACAGACAGACACAGACACTGACAGACACGCACCCACCAACACACATATAGACAGACACTGACAGACAGACACAGACACTGACAGACACACACCGACGCTGACAGACACGCACCCACCAACACATATATAGACAGAAACGTTCTTTAAAAGTGTTATTTAAAGGGTTTGAAATTCAAATGACAACAAGTCACCCCCCCCCTCCCAGCCCTGTACTTAAGCGCAATCGTTTGATTCATGTTTAATTATCCGTGACGCTTCAATTTTTTTTTTCCGAGACTGCAGGAAAACACTTAAAAATCCAGCGCGGGGTAATCATGCCTCTGTAATGTAAAATTAAGCACTCCGAAGTGTATCCCTAAAAGTCAGGAAACAAATGCATAATTGAAATACTTTGACATTTCGCTAAAGTTGCACTTGCCTCTGAGAACTACGAAACTGTGGGGCGCTGAACCATTCATAAGCTGAACAGGGATGCAGAAGCCCAATTTTGGAGGGAATCGGGGCAGCACTGACTATGAAGTACCTTGGGGGGGGGGGGGGAGGGCTATGGTCGGAAATAACAAGCATAAATAACCCTATTATGCACTGAACGTGAAGAGTGCTCCTAGCATCTGGTTTTCTCTCAAGGATATATGTAATTAATTATCATAAAGGATATAAATAGCAGCCTTCCACCTTAAGGACTAAGCATGAATGTTGGCAGTAACAGTTAGGCCCAGGCCTTGTTTACCAGCATCACTCGCATCCATCGTGGGAAGTGATGCCAAGCTCTAGGAAGAGGGACTGGTGCTGGGCAAACATGTACTCAGACCCCATGAGGTCGCGGATTTCAGACGGATGACACGGCCGCTTTCGGCTGCTGAGTCGCTGAGACAGCGGATTTGCAAACCACGTGGGACTCAAGTCGTGACGGCTCATGTCAGAATCATGTTGTGAGACTGATGTTAAAAAAAAATAATAAAACCCATGTATAGGCTCAGTTATTGATCTGTCTACCTTCTGATGACATGGAACTATCACATGGCTATAACATTGATCATCTGAACCAAGTTGTAACAGTGCCCATAAAAATCATGCAAAACTACATAATCCATGTTGGAGTGAAATGCAAAAACCGTATAAAGTTAATGGCGTTGCGGACTTGGACATCCGGGCAAGTGTTTGGGGTCAAGTTGATTTTGATCAGACATCCATGCCTCACCAAAAACTGGTGCTGTAACAGTGTAAATTACAATGTACGCCTGTAGTGGATTATAGTGTTGCTGTGGTGGACAGATACTGCTCCCGGATGTGTCCACTTCACAGTCACTTCAGACCTGTTGACCTTCACAGTCACTTCAGTTGTAAATGACCAAGGCAGCTCTAGCAGGGCAGACGTGGCAAAGACGGCGTCCTATGATGGTGCCAGCTACAATCAGCCATTCTGCTGCTAATGCTTGTTGGAGATTTTGTCACTGTGTGGTTAATTATGCACCAGTGTGTCAGCTATGGATGTATCTTTATTAGACAAATTTAGGCCATTAATTCTCTCTTTTCTCTGTACACAGTAACACTGGTGCCAGTGCTACACTGGTTCTCACTTGGTGTCTTTTCTCTGTACAGAGTAACACTGGTGCCAGTGCTACACTGGTTCTAACTTGGTGCCTTTTTGTAGAACCGGCCCACATTTCCACCGGTTTCAGAAAAGGATGGAACGGAAACATTATGTAGGCGTAAGTGAAAGTAAGGTACTGAGATCAGCTCTCATGTTGCTCTTTAACATTGTGCCTCGTTCTATAAGAAATATTGTTAGTATTTTATGAGGCCATTCGCGTTAGTGTATATATTTAAGTAGCTGTTTGTCTCATCCTCACTAGTCCAGCCATTGCTGTCATTCCTCCTGTCAGCCCATCTCTGTCCCCGTTCTCATCCTCTCGTTTGACCCCTCGTGATCTGGTTTATATCCAGTTCTTGTTTTCTTTTTGCTTCACCCTAACGCCAGCCCCCAAGTCATCTGTCCAGCATGTCATGACATTGTTAATGTGGCAATTAGTACAACAATTAGTATTTTTTTGTGTATTTGGACACAATAGCTAGTCCCACTTCTGCTAACGCTGCATTTCCAAATTTTGAGGCCAGATTTTCAGTGGTGCCATTTCCTATGGCCCAGGGCCAGTTCTTTTGCAGTGGAAAGATGCGGCCTCAGTTCTGGATTGAGAATGGGTAGTAAGTGTTTGTTCTATGTCTGGTTACACAGCGTCTGTCTACAGGAAACACGCAAATAAGCATATTATTGTATTAGTATTGTGGTAGTGTAAATTACGGGAAAAAAAAATCAGTCGTAATAGGGGTGTGACTTACTTTGAGTCATATGACACTAGATAGATTCCACAAGTAACGAGTTTCCTGATTTGACAATATTTTACCATAGTGTTCAGATTAAAATACACATTTTAATTGTAAGTGTTTATTATTGTGTTTATGGTAATCCCTATAATGGAAAGTGTTTACCACTCATTACCCCGTGTAATTTAGGTCATATTAATGATAGTGATCCTCAAGAGCAGGTCAGCGTTATTAAAGATTTTCCAGTTCAATTACTGGTTTTAATTGACTTGATTTCTCAAAATCACTGTTCCTTCTCATGCAGAGGGTCTGTATATAGAACTTCAATGTTTGTGTGATTTTTAGTCTAGGCACGGAAGTAGACTGGTCCGGGGATAATGCCTCTTTTTTTGTTGTAATCCCTCTGACTAGATCAGCCAGCAATGTTCAACCAATCAGATTTAGTCGAGTTCCACTATGCTGCAAGCTGTTCAGCTAATGGGGTGGAAATGGGATGGAGTCACCAAAAACAAAGTCAAATGTCTTATGTGCATGGTCCACCTGGGGAGACAGCGGCTGGGGCTGTGCAAGATAGACTCAATATTGATATTCTGTTCACCTACACATATAGCTCCCATATTTCCTCGCGCTGCAGGGTATTTGCAGTCACGCTTTGCAGATATAAGGTTACTCCAGGTTTCTTCCATGTGCATGTCCTCCAAATATTTACGTTTATTTAGTAAGCACTTTTGTCCATCACAGAGGACGCCTCCCGCCCTTCCCACAGTCTGTGTTCCCTTTCCGCCCGGCAGGAGGTACTGGACTCCAGACTCCACACAAAGAGTCCTCACCGCCATCCGGACTCTGATCTCTTTGCTGCCCCCTACCCACAGATTTGGACATTACACTAATGTTGCCCACCTCTAGCACTTTGTCACTTTGCTGGCATTTGCACTTTAACTGCACTGTTACAAGTATTACTTATCTCTGGCATCTCTGGCATTTATTCACCATTACTACACGTTACTGCACACCGCTCTGTTGCTCCGCCATTGCCCATTCTATACATTCCCTCATTGTTTTGTCTATCCATGCATTTTATCTATAGGCCTATATATGGTACGGTGATCTGGGGAACGTTATTTGGCGACACAGTATGATTTGTGCTGTATATTGCTTGTGTGACAAGACTTGCAGTGAGGTAAATAACAAATTACAAACTGTCAAGGAGTAAGTGCCTAAAATGACTGCTACAATCAGGAGAGAAAGTGTAATACAATCAGCATAAGGGAACATTATGTGTGGGCTAGTAGACGTTAATGTTAACGTCGGTTTGCACTCTTACTGCCTGACTGTGTTTGTGTGTGTTACAATATTACTCGACAAGCCATAAGAACACATACACTTGATCCATATTATCCCCAGTTACATGTCCTGTCTTTTAATCACTTAATCAGTTACAAGGATATTACGCATGCTTTGCACTGCTGATGATCGACTGAGTGCGACTATTGTAATACTTAATTAGCAAGTACTGTAATGCTTGTAATATCGTAAAATATCACAATAATGTACTACTTGAGAGTGAAAGTGGCCTTTTCAGTTAGCGCCGAATATGACTGGAGTTCTCTAATGAGCGAGAAGCTGCTACATTGTGTTGTCTTTAATCTGTTCAATATGAACTCGTAAACAAAGGCGGGCTCCATTTGTAACGATGTGTCCCCGTGTGGAAGAGCTATCGCCCCAGGGCCTTGACATTATTGTTATTTTTTTTTTTCCATAGCACTTGTTAAAGGCTCATCCATCATTTAGCCTTTAGCTGTGTGAATATCAATTACTGTGCTTTACAAGTCTTTATATTCCCTGTTTGCTTATGAATAAAAGATTTCACGGGTTATCATCTCAGTGGCGGCACTGCAGAAATATATATGCTGGTGAGGAATCAGGCACGATGTTGTACGGCGATATGCCGTTTGCTGAATCAGAATGGAGGGCAGCTTCATTTTAATGCTAATGCTAAGTGGAACGTCAACAGAAAATGATGATCCAAGTAGCACAAGTTGCTGCATGTAGCAGTATGTTCCATCTATTAAGGCGTGAGTGACACCCTGTGAAGGAGACACAAATTCCACTGGAGGGGCAAGCCAAGGCAGAGTCAGGGGTTCGAATCAAACTCTCATGAGGCATGATCCCTGGACAGGATGCTGAAATATACATGTCATGCAGTATATCTCCCAAAAAAGGTATTACCAGATTCAAAATGACAAAGCATTCAACACAACAAGTGACCAGTCTTGCCCGGTCTGTACCTCCAAACTCTATGTGCTAATGCTGGAAGATGTCACAGAGACATCCTTTTCAAGATATCACCTTCTATTACAATGCTGGGTCCTGGTAACTGTTACCATGTTAAGCATCAGCTGGGCGTACAATCTTTCTGAACAATATAAAAGTGTTACAGTTTGCAATGTTCTGGTTGTGGTGCAGAACTGACAGCCTATATTAACTCTTATTCAACAGAAAATGATTCATTTAATTATAGGAAAATCACACTAATAAATAAAGTGGCATGCAGTTAAGGGCTACAAAGTCAGAAATTCTCTTTGGCGAGTTTCTCGAAGCTTGTAGACCAGGGGTGCCCAACTCCAGTCCTGGAACACCAGAATCAAACACAGTTTACATTAGATTTCCCTGCTCAAACAAATCTTAATAAGCTCATTACCAGGTTTAATAGGTATGTCTGATGTCTGAGCAGGAAAATATGCAAACTGTATTGGATTCTGGCCCTCGGGGATTGGAGTTTGGCACCCCTGGTCTAGAGGAACCCAGGAAGAACATGAAAATTGCACAAACACCGCCTGGGGAGAGTTGTCCACCACCCTGGCATGTGAGGCTACATCCCACAACACCAGATGTAATTATTTATCCAATACAGTTTAGTGAGAAACCTGGATGCTCTCTCCACAAAGCACGGGGCACAAGGTATAACACATTCTGGGTGTAATGCCTAGCGGAGACCCATATGACCCCTTTCTGGGGACTCCCCATTAATTTCTATGAGACTACTGTAACCTTAGTGCCAACAATGACGCCCTACCCAGCTCTAACATTCATCATAAGTAACCAAACGAAATACTTTCAGCATTTTTACCTTTTTGATTGCATTCATAGATTTTAATTAAATCGAGCTTTCCTTTGTGGGGACTGAAAAAGTGTCCCCACAACAGCAAAATAATCACATTGTTGGGACCATATACTGCACAGTACATAGTGTGACGGGTTTGGGGTGCTAATAAAGCTGAGGTCACTTTTCCAAAGCATCGCTGTCGATTGTAATGGCACAGAAAGAAAAGTGCAATGGGGGGAGGTTCAGGGAGCACACAGCTCGATCGATCATACAAACTACGCAAGCATGTGTAGGTAGCTCCGCCCCCCTACGTGAGCCAGCGTCTTAAAGGCACACTCCACCATCTCACCTATAACAATAGCCTATGCACACACTCACACACATATGCAGGTACACATGCACGCACACACAGATAAGGTTACAGTGCTAATCACTGGCCACCACGCTGCCCCTCTTGTACTACTAGACTGTGGAAACACCCCGAGAGGCCTGTAGTGCTGGTACTGCTTGCCTCTGGTGCAGAGTGGTCTTTGTTTTACTCTGGTGTGCAGCCATTTGTGTGCGCTAATTAAGCGGTGGTGTAGGAGACATGCACTGTTACACCCCAGCATCAGTGAGCGTAAAGCTTGCGCCTTCTCACTCTTAAGTTGAAGTAGGGAAAGTACCAGGCCACTTTCTTGTATTGTTGTTCTGAACCCTCACCTCACAACCTGAACGGACCCTCCGGGACAGACAGGATTCAGACGAGGCCCCAGGGTACCGTTTGTAAAGCCTGTTCTCCTTGGTTGGGTCCCTGCGGCGTGGCTGGGTCAGATGCGCTCTCTTCTCATCCCTCTGCCGCTTCCCCCGTCTTCTTGGCCGGGAAGTCACCGTCATGTTCCGGGAAGCACCTCTTGCAGACAATGGCCTCAAAGATATGTCTTCATCGCCTCCCTGCTCCGCGGTTCTCTCTCACTGCTGAGAGGATGTAATATTTCACCGTGCCGGGGATGTATTGTTTCTGTGAGATTTGTTGCTACCCTTCTTACTTTGCTCTGTAACCAACAGTTCCATCTAATCAGCCATCCTTCTCACTAATTGGAGTGCAATGCCCCCCCCCCCAAAAAAAAGCCGACAGGGCAGCTGTCGGTGATGCGGCGTTTCACCAATGCCTCCCCTTGGTATGCCTACGCGTCGCTGTGCCTGCTAGTGTGCCACGTAGCCTATTGAGGGTATGCAATGACGTTACTTTTTGGTGTGGTCTGCTGGAACATGCCCCCCTCAGACAAATCGAGGGGTCGATTTTACTCTGGGAAACTGCGACTCAACCCATTATCTGCCTAAATTAAAGGTAGCTGGACTTGACAAGGATCTGCCTCACTTCCTCACAAAGAACCAGTGGACCGTGGACACTGATACGTGGCCATGACTTGGATTTCCTGACAACATATTTCCTAAAAATGTATAAAGCTATCTGGCTGACTGACTAATCTTGCTTTGTGGGCCGGTTCTGGGTTTGTCTTGACTAGTTAACATTGTCTAACCATCCCCCACTTTGTTCATAGATCACAAGACTTATCATCATGGACTAATACTGACAAAAACTTTAGTTGAACAGATATAAATGAATGATCCTAAATATTTCATTGATAGGTAATCAACACAGCATGTAACTTAAGGTGTGATTTTACCCAAAAATCCAGAATACCTGACACCGATGACAAATGCAAATCCATGTTTTGCAGCCGGGATTCCAGGTGTTTCTGCAAATTGCAGACATCATTAACCTCTCTTTACTTTACTCTTCAGCAATCTGTAAAAAGATAACTTTTGTTAAATCGCTTTGTTTTTGTTAAATCGTTTTGTGCAATCAGCCGCACAACAGCTCTTTCCCAACGCTAACGCTAAGTGGGTCTAACGGCAATGACGTCACAGGCATACCCCGTGCATTCCCACATGGGGGGCAGGAGCCTCTGCAGCTAAGGGCCATGTTGGGTTTTAGGTTAATCTCAGTAGCTAACAAAATGGCTGAATGACTGATTTAGGGAAGCGTGTCGTTGTGTCTCCATCTTAAGGTGTAGATCCATGATGGAAAGTTAAAGAAACACGCAGCTCCCAAAATTCCCAGCCCTAACATTAATAACAATTAACAGCGTTGCACCGTGATCACATCTTCAAAGCTGTGGCTTTGAATCTGACCTCTGCTCTGTGTCTGGGGACTGGGCCCATGTCCTTCCGGTGCTGTGTGACTTCCCACACTCCAAAGACATGTCGTTACGCTAGTTGGTGCGTCTGAATCGCTCGTAGAGTATGCTTGTGTGTATGTACACGCACCATGCGATGGATTAAGTGTATTCACTTAATCTTGATGTACAAGTGAGGTAAATAGCAGACTGCACACATTCATGCTGTGAAGGAGTCAACTACGCATCAGAGTATTTAGGCTGATCTTCCAATGAATGCCCAGGTACAGGTGGAACAGGATTGGAGCAGGAGCTGCACAACAATTACACAACGACCTGTAACAAAGCAAGAACCTAATAAGACTATTCAAGGAATAGAACTGCAATATAGGAGCTATTAGGGAATTTAGAAAGGTATCAGGGTAGTAGGCTCCAGACCTTGCAGTGACCCTGACCAGGATGCCAGGGGTTAGAATATGGATGGATGGACAATAATTATTAGGATGCATACAGTCAGGACAGCACTGTACCTATTAAAGCTGAGACTGGCCCGAGTTCTGCCAGGGCTGGCTTTGTCAGCCTGCTTTGATGTGTATCATGTCACCATGATTAATATTAATCGCTAATTTTCATGCTCACAGCAGCTATCGTGCAGATGTCAGGGGCGATTCTTCACACCGGCTGGGGGGCTTGGCGTGTGGGCAATCAGCACATTTGCAAGTTGGGGGGGGGGGGTCATGGTTCACTTTTTCACTTTAAATCATTCAACTAATTAACTAATGAAGCACAGAGTAGGTAGGAGATGTTGTGGAAACTAAGTCAGCTGAAGATGAAGTTGTGTACATGTAAGGAAAACAGAAAAAGGTGTAGATGTCTGCTCCATGAAGAGAATTCCTTCTCTGGCCCACCGGCAGGATCCGGATCTCAGAGGAGCACAGAGCTGCCAGGTGTCAGTGAGCTTATGAACCGCCGCTCTTTCAAAGGCGCAACCGCAGCACTGGGGGGCTGAAGTCCAAGATTGAAGTTGTCCTTTTCCTGGAAGTGGGACGAGCTGTAATTGCTGTCAGAGCACGGGGCTGCATTTAAATTGCACCTCCTTTATCGGCTACGCCCAGCCGTAGCTCAGGCGCATGTTAACATTCACTTCACGACCTGGTCCATTTACGGGGTCAATGCCACAGACAGCCGACGCATGGAGAGGAGGCTGAGGCATCGCATTGAAGTAATTAGGGTAAAGCAGGCTGCCTGCATAGCGAGCAACTGTGACTTATCAGGAGTCTCATCATGCTGGGAATGACGACACTGCATCCCTGATGGAGATGATTCTGTCACAATGAGGTCTCAGCTAGGTGCCTTTACTGCCAGTGAATATCACGTTAGGGTAATTTTCCTGTGAGTAATGATCACGTCAAGGTGGCATGCCCATGAGTGATGATCATGTCAAGGTGGCATACCTGTGAGTGATGATGACATTAAGGTGCCATTCCCGCGAGTGATGATCATGTCAAAGTGCCATACCCGCGAGTGATGATCATGTCATGGTGGCATATCTGCGAGTGATGATCACATCAAGGTGGCATACCCATGAGTGATGATAATTTCATGGTGGCATATCCACGAGTGATGATCGCGTCAAGGTGGCATACCCATGAGTGATGATAAGGTCATGGTGGCATATCTGTGAGTGATGATCTCATCAAGGTGGCATACCCGCGAGTGATGATCACGTCAAGGTTGCATACCTGTGAGTGATGATCACATAATGGTGGAATATCCGCGAATGATGATCGCGTCAAGGTGGCATACTCGTGAGTGATGATCATGTCAAGGTGGCATACCCGCAAGTGATGATCACGTTAAGGTGCTGTTCCTGCAAGTGTGATCACTTCAAGGCATTATTCCTGTGAGTAGTCATCATGTCTGCTAAGTCAACAATTATCTATTTTGCAAACACAAAACTTAAGGAGTTTCTGTGAAAGGCATCCAGTAAAAAGAATTACAATGCATGAATACAAATATCTCTAATTCAGGCGGTTGGCATAAATTACAATCTCTACCGACATCTGGAAAGAAAACACAGTATGCAATGCTAGCAAGCTCATTTTGTCGAGAGTCAATGACTGGCTAAGTGTTCAGCTGAAAGTTATTTTGTCCAGCTAGCTAGCCAATATTGTATAATAATAACTGATACCCCACTTCATTAAATCCCCATGTTGGAAATTCTCCTTTTTACATCGTCCACCTTGGTCTTCAGAGAGACATGGGTGAGAGTGAAGTTTGGAGTCAGTCAGTGTTCAGCACCCCAGAGTAGTTAAGTTTAAAGGTCTTACTCAAGGTCATGTGATTGATCTGCTGGGAGCAGGAATCAAACTTCCAATTTTTCAGACACAAGAGTCATAACCCCAGTGTGTGTGTTTAAGCCATAAAATGCTCACGGTACTTGTCTTTCTCAAAAGCAATATGTTGTGATTGTACTGTGGAGAGCCCCAGTCATCCTGTACGTTAAAAATAAAAGCCAATTGTAAGAAACTTTGTATTTTTATATGCATATTCTTTGGTTGCAGAACCAATTTTAAATGTGCTGAGCAGGATACAGTCATACGACCAGTAAGGTTACAGCGAAATCAATAAACACTGAAGGATGCAATGGAGGTGCCGTTCTGTTAATTTTGTGTTTGACAAATCATTTATGTTTTAGTTGAAAACAATTATTTCTTAGTTGGTGGTAATTTAAAAGTAATTGTCTTAAAAAATCTGAGATATTTATTTAGCCTTAATAGTTTTTTTAATTAAGTATCAAGACTTTTTTGGGACTCTCTCTCGTCTTGGATTCACCCCACAGTTGGATTTGCTAACGCTTTGGATTTGTCTTGCTGTTGGACTCTCTCTAGCCTTGGATTTGTCCCACTGTTGGACTCTCTAGCCTTGGATTTGTCTCGCTGTTGGACTCGCTCTAGTCTTGTATTTGTCCCGCTGTTGGACTCTCTCTAGCCTTGGATTTGTCCCGCTGTTGGACTCTCTCTAGCCTTGGATTTGTCCCGCTGTTGGACTCTCTCTAGCCATGGATTTGTCCCGCTGTTGGACTCTCTCTAGCCATGGATTTGTCCAGCTGTTGGACTCTGTCTCATCTCGGATTCGCTATCGTCTCAGATTCACCTTGCTGTTGGACTCTAACTTGACTCAGATTCGACTGAGGTGAACTGGAACACAACACAGGAGTCTCCCTCAAAGATCTTTCCCCCAGTGATATCCTATGGACTGGGCCAGTTTTTATACCAACGACAGACCTGGAAGGAGGACAAATGGAGAAAAAAACAGCATGGGAGCCAATTCATCTATGTCGCCCCCCTCCTTAGAAATCAATGCCTTGACCTGTGCATATACACAGAGCCCAGGCAAAGCATCACTGGCCTTTGACAGGACTTTTATTTCTCATGATCAGGGTACCATTCATTTTCTGGCTGGGCCTCATGAGGTGAGACATTCATTAGGGATGCAGGATGACATTCCGAACGCAAAGCCCAGCTGATAGCAGCAGAAGATAAATGGGTCCACAGATGGATGGTCACATAAATACATCAATCTACAGCAATTTGTCTCCAGCTAATATTGTAAAGTGCCGTTGGTCCGTCCCTCTGGCCGAGCTGGCCCGGGCTGGACTACAAAGTGAGCCATCAGCGACCCTGCAATGCACGGTGGACCACTTCCTGCAGCCGCTATGAAGCTACACATTTGTCATTCAGAACACGCTGATACCAGGAACAGAAACCACATTAATGCCAGCTGAGATGGACTGCTAAAATATACATTTTCCCAAGGAAAAATAAGAAAAGGAAATCAGAAGAATCAAACAGAATCAAATATAGCGGGGAAATTCCTGCGACTGCGTGGCCTTCAGTGAGGACAGCTTCCTTCTCTGTGATGTTGCTGTATTGTCCATCCTTCCGTCCATCCATTTTACAGCATTGAATACCCAGTACAGGGTCACAATGAGCTCAGAGCCTCTTCCAGGAGCTGCCAAGGAGACATCCAGCTGGGATGCCAGTTTGTTCGTTTATTATTTATTGGTGATGAATTACAATGAGGCGACTTTTGTGGGGTTTTGGATGCTATCGATTATGCTGTCCTATGGAGTCCTGCTGTTCCTCCGTTTTCTTTCCCATACTTCTTCCGTCCTCTGTTTGCTCTTCGTCACGGTGGGTCGCGCTGTCTGCCTGCCGGCTCTTCCCTCGATGGGAGCAAAGCTGCCTCCGATGTGTTCATTAACCCCTCGCACCCGTGGGTTCCGCACCCCCGGCGCCGTCAGGTCAGTTCCATCACGGGCCCTGCAGGGGGCTGTTGCCCACATTTCGTGGCGTGGAGAGTCCAAGCGGGGGTGAGATTAAGCCCCCTCTGAAGGGACAGACCCCCCCCTGTCGTTGCTCCACCGTCCCGTCTCTCTCCCCCCTTCGCCTCTCCATCTGACATGCTGGCCTCATTGTGGTTCAAAGGAAGGTTTTATCGAAACGTAAGCAACCTTCTGCACTCAAAACCCCCAGGAGCTTCTGTAATGTATTTCAAATCTGGAGTGGAGTTTGCCTGGTTTACAGCTTTGTTAAAAAAAAAAAACTCCAGGTCTTTTTGGTGACATAGAAGCTTAGTTAACCATCCCATTCTGCGGTATTACATGTAACACCCATCCCATAAACTAGTGACAGCAGACTAACACATCTGTTTCATTAACTAGGTAACTGGTGAATTCCCAGACTACACAACCCAATACAATGACAGTGCCTCCCCTTCACACAGGAACAAACAGAAGAACCCCCAAGGCCATAGATTTCGATATGGATGGCAGGGACATGTCCATACCAATATTGCTGGAGTACTGTGTGTGGGTGTGGTGGGGGGCTTGAATATCTCTCTTAAGACTTTAATGATACACTTAAAAGTGTTAATTATTAACATTACAAACACCTGACCCTCTAGAATAATAGATCTGCCAAAGGTATGGGAAAGGCGACAAATGTAATATTATGAACACTAATGAGAATACATTCATACACCCATAAGGATAGGTCATCAGGCTGCATCCACGGCAAAAGCAAGTGAAAAATCGTTTGCATTGTACGTGGACGGGGAGAGGGACACCGCTCTCCCCTGGTACAGCGCTGCCTTGGGCGCTGAGTGCCATCCGGCTTTTGCCGCTTCGCCGCGCCACTCAAAGGTTAGATCAATTGAACTTTGACCTAGTTTTCTGGCCTCTAGCAAAGGGGCATCCAATCAGATATAATCTTCGATTTGTGATGTGTCGGTTCAGCAACTTGGAAACCAAACTGCTTAGCAACATGGAGAAACTAATAATTCCAGCGTACCATGAATTACACAGGAAAATAAAGATTTTGCTACTGGAAGTAAAACATGTGATTTATGTGAAATCAACTGTGCCGAGTTCAGATCTGCACTCAGAATTTTCCTAGGACGCCCAGATCTTAGGTTATAGGCATAGTATTGTTTTGCGATTCTCTGTTACTTTGATACACACATTGTTGCATGGCAACGTAACAGCTGTTTTTGTCACGTGTGTGCCCACTATTGCCTCGTTTGAAACACGTCTCCTGCTTGCATCATGCTTCTGCATCATCTGTGCACATTCCCACAGAGCACACGATGTAGGGCGAGATTCGGGGGCCGCCGCCGCACGCCTCGCACGTGGCTCACGCCGAGTGTATGGCTTGGCGTCATGTGCTGTGTGGGTTTAGGCATGTCGGTGCGCTGATTTCAGCTCAGTTCAAGTCAAGATGGGCCACAGGCCACTGTAACCCAAACACGATGGGCGGCTACTGTTGGTTTCTGCAGCGGGCAATGGCGGGCAACAACGGGCACTCACAGGCGCAAAAGCCTGTGAACAGTATGTTATGTCTTGATTTAACGCTTAGAGCCCGACTAACGCATTTTGCGTTCACTTTTGAATAACTTCACAAATAAATGACGCACATGCAAAAAACACATATTGCTGAACTCTAGAAGACTTATCCGATCCTGTCATAGAGGTCGTAGAGGTTTTATTTGGTTCATTCTGTGTTAAACCGATTGAAAACGTGAGAGAGATTTCGAGAGAGAGATTGCGCTCTGCGCTTGGATAAAGTGGCGCTCCTGCGTAAAAGCGCAGTCACTGGCAAGCAGCTGCGGGGAAGCGATCGCTCTGCTGGCTCTATTGATCGAGAACAGGGACATTTTATTTCAATCATGCCGGCCAAAAAGTATGCAGGCAATGCGAGAAAGAGGGCACAAGGATGAACACTTCATGGCAACGTGCACGCTGGGATGTGCCACTCAGTGGATCAGCCTACAGGGATTGCTTCAACAAATGGCAACTTCATATTTTATTATGTATAATATAGTAAACATTTTATATATGTTATAGTCTAAGTTATTGTTTCTGTATTATATTTTATCATATTTACTATTATTTACTATTTGTGTATCTGTCTATTTATATATAGAAGTTTATTCTATTTTTATATTTTAGTATATATATCTTTATATGTTATATGTTAGTGTTTGTAGTATTACAGTGTGTAACCTATTTCTGTTTTTGAGTGTCTTTTGTAAATGGTGTTTGACTGTATTCCAGTGGCCTGATGACTTCCGCCTGGTAAAAAACACATATTTATTCATTATAAAATGAGACAGAATGCTCCATGTTGGGAAAGTTGCATAATTCTGAGACAGGAACCATACCATAAATCTATTTCTAAAGTTATATCTGAACTGAAAACAATATTTCTTATGCTAATAAGGCAAAAAGTAACAAAAATCTAAAAGTGAAGCCAAAAATTTGCTCATAAAAGTGATTGTATTAGCTTTGCATTGCTATATTCACATCAAATATATATATAGACAAGTAGCTCTATCTTTCCTGCAAATGACAATATAAAGCATGTATGTGTAGCACTTACTATTACAATGCTATAAGCCAATAAAAAAATGGGGTGAAAAATGGGCCAAAATGGCTTAGGGCTCTAAGGGTTAAGTCTCAAGTGAACTTCTGTTTTTATTATTGTGTCGCAACAAATGCATTTTCAAACATCACAGCACTGTAAGGCAAACTTTTCTTATGTATGGTACTGTATGTCCACAACAAAAAAGTTATTTTTGGTCCTGCATGCATAACTTAAGATACTGATGTGATAGACAAAATGCATTTTCAGAGTTCAATCTAGCGCACTGGAATTAATGTAGAACACATGGATTAGACATTAGTAGCAGACAGAAATTATTTTTTGTGATTCAGTGTTATTTAATGACACCTTAAAGTCATATAGAAACTTAATGAATCAAACCCAGACAGGACTACACACAAGACAGTTATAACAATATGGTGGGCCTGATTCAGTAGGAAGCACTATCCCTTCCTCTTCCTGTGGCTGTGAGCTCGTTTCCCACCCCTGAATCTGTGTTTCTCTGGAGTTAGTCTGTCCTTCCCATGTTTGCATGTTTTGTTTACTCCTTCAGTCCAAAGCAAAGTGGTTGAGGTGGCTTGGTGTCTCTAAGTTGCATGTGCTTCATGTGGACCGTTTGGCGTCCAGGACGTCCCCAGCCTTATCCAGGATTAGGCCGCAAGGTCACTGCAGCCCTGTGCAGAATATGAATGTATGAATAATGGATGGGTATGATAATAGTATTATTTCTGCAATAAGGCCTCATCCAATGCAGCTTCATAGCTAACACTGTTGACTTCACACTTACCGAAAGCTCTTTTCCAGGAGCAATGCCACTTAATTCCTTATACTGACGAGACAAAGAATCTGCCTCAGAAAGACACATCTGCCCGCCTTCACGTGTTTGAAGCGGAACGCTTTGTACCGCATGTTCCTCTCCATAATGGCCACGTCACCCGCTGCCCTTTTTTATATACGGGACCATTTCATTTGCGTGAAGGTTACGTGTAATCACAGGCCTGGCACGTATTCTCTGAGTTTTATGGTTTCATTTGCAGAGATAATTCCTGGGATTTATTCCAGCCTTCAAATTGCAAGCCGTTGTGAAATCCCGCGAGCTACAACAAACCGGCTCCATACTGGCCCATCATACCAGCGACGTGGCAGAGTGTGAGGGAATGCACCCAGAGTCAACTCATAGATTATTATGGTTATAGCTCAGTGGATCATAATTTAATGGCCTTATCACTGGATTAAATCCCAAAGCCATTTTACCCAGGACTGCCCACTCGAGACGAACCAATGTTCTGCCTAAGCTGCTGGCTACATGAAATTTTGAATATGAATTCATACATTTGTGGTATGTCTTCTCCAGTCCTGTAGGGGGGGTCTAAGTAACATAGCTAGTTTGTCATGGTTGGCGACTGTAACCTACGACCAGACAGAGGTGTTGCTACCGGAGATCTCCTTTTGCTCTAATTAGTGTTTGACAGTGCTTAAGCTCTGGCTTCTGAACTATACTTCCATCCTGGTTTCTGCCTGCGGTATTGTCACTCTTCAGCTCGGCAAATGGGATGAGCATGGCAGGGTGTCTTTAATGACCTTGAGGCTCAGCTGATGGTGTAGAACATTGGCTACAGTATCAACTCTACATGACCTGTAGTATCAGCCTGTCAAATCTCAAGCATAGTTTGCACCACATGAATCTTTCGCATTGTCACCTTCACCCCTATCATGGATAGATTTCTTTATGGATCACTGAAGAATGGCGTGATAATGGCCTTCCAAATTCCTGGCTCCTCTGCCGTGGTCTCCGGCCAGTATCCAGTGTCTCGATCATATGAACAGAAACCTCACCAATGCAGTAATTAAATGTACAAGCCAGGTCAACCCAAAGGAGGCTCTCCCATGTGTATGAACATGAAAGCCCTTTACTCAGTCTCTCTGTCTTGGGGGTAGTGGTGGTTGCTGTGGGTAGGGGTACTGCTAGAGATTTTGGGCCCCTTCTCAAGCCATCTAGTCTGCTTTCTCCAGCTGCTGTACGTAGACCTAATCTTCTTCTACCTCTGCTTCTTTCCCTTATTCCCTTGTCTGACTGTCAGCTTCTTCCCTGGGGTATGTAGAAGCCGCCATTGAGCCCGTGTGTGAGTAATCTATTCCTGAAATCGTCCCTGGAGCGAATAAACAGTGTGGTTGGTTATTTTAGCTGGAAACCAGGATCTTTTGTCTTGATGAGATTCTCATATCTTTCATCTTTGTAGCTAAAAGTCATCTCAGATGGACTGAGTGTCCTTGGTGTGTCAGTAAACTCACTTCCCCGGCTGCCAACATGGTGAAGAGACTAACATTGTTTCTTTCTACGATTTTAGTTATGTTCGTAACTCTACAATATGTTTAGGATTGTGTTAATGTAACATAAGTGAATATGGAGGGGAAGTGCAGGACCCAAAACGTTTTTGTGGACTTGGGATTTCCCCGGTAACAAAATGAGCTTCTCTTAGTAAAGCTGTGAGATGTAATTACTGAGAAAGGTGACCAATATTTCAGTGAAGCCAGAAAATCTAAGAGAACTTTATAAGCCTTTAGAAATTGATCTGAGCTTCCTCATTCACCAAAAGCGCTAAATCACCGATACACAGGCCGCTATTGATGGATAAATATTTGGAAAGAATTGTTAGAGCCATCCACCCTCCTGTGTTTATGTCAAATGAGTCATGTTTTTTGCATGCTTTTTGTGGCTTGTTTATAAATGACTCTCCCAAACATAGGTTGTCAAGGTCTTTGCAGATTCTGCTGCACTGTGACATTAGGTGGTGGGGGGTAGGGCAGTATTTTGCTGAAGTCAACACACCCTCGCCCATGCTATTTGTCATGTAATCCTGACGCGTCTGAGCGTTTCTCTCTTTGACGCTCTCTGTTTCTAATCTGCTCTTCATTGTTTGGCAAACATGATTTGCCAAATACAAGTAAGATAATTAAAGATAATGACTCTCTCCCCACTAATTCGTTCCACTAATGGAAACCGCAACATGGATGGAGGTAGCAGAGAGGATTTTCGTGTCGTATGCTGACTTTCTAATGGGAGGGAATAATCCTCAGCTTTTTTCTGATGAAATGGGGAATGGGAGTAGGACATATAGACAAGGGAGTTTGTGTATGGCAGTAGCAGAGAGCACAGCAAATGATATATCTATTCAATTCAATTTATTTTTATATAGCGCCTTTAACAACAGAGTCGTCCCAAGCTACTTTACATGGGTGTGCTGCGATACATTACAGTATAACAATGCCAAATGACAACAGTGGAGAGAAACCAAAAATCCCAAGTAGGGAGAAAAGAAACCTCTATGGGTCCAAGGTCAACTGGCTGCCCACCCCCCCAGGCATGCTAACATTATAGCTATCCATCTAGAGGTGGACTCTGGATGGATAGATTATTATATTATATTATATTTATCCTTCTGTGACTGTGACTCTTTATACTCAACTGGTTGGTTGGAACAACATCTTGGTCTGGATTTTTACCTTTAGGACGTGAACTATCTGTCGCTGTGCATCCATCATCTGAAATGGATGCACAGGGAGGTGGGAGGCATAGTGGACTGGATTCCGGGTCATCGCAAGGCACAAGCTCACACACTGCAGACAATGTCAAGGCACCTGTTGACCTAAAACGAACCTAACTGCATGAGTAAGCAATGGAAATCAGCACGCACTCTGCACTCAAACAGCTGAAGGCTGGGATCTAACTCACAGCTCTGGAGATGCAGGGCCAATACGGAATAATTATATATCGTGGCTGCATTTTGCATACGAAAGCTAGTGGGGAAATCGGAAATTCCTCACGGTATGCTGTGGTTTGTCTTCCTTTTGATCCAGGGTGTTATGTGATCCGCCACTGACGCAAGCGAAAGATTGGGCCAGTGGGTGGTCAAAACAGCTGGGGGTCAATCGAACTGACAGTCCAATGTCCCAGCAGCCTCAAAATTCCCTTCATCACCTTACCAATATATTCCTTATGTTGCTATTTCAAGGTTGTAGGTGGACGGAGGGGGCATGTGAACATGTATGACATACGGACAATATAACTGGCACAGTCAGAGAGTGGCACATCTCATTAATTCGGATGTATAAGCGCAGAACGTTTAGGAACTCCTTATCTAAAAACCTTCTGTGATCAATTGACATCGTGGAATATGAAGGAAAACAGCGACTGTCCTACTTTCTGCCAGCCGCCGCCGCTGCGGCGTTTTCCGTAAAGCCTCAAAGCACATTCAAAGCCAGCTGACAGAAAGCAAATTGCATTAGGATGAAAGGAAGGAAATACAGGGATTTATTTGATTGATGGTAGGGACATGCATTTTTCTTTCTCCCTATTAGTCAATTCAGGCCAATTTTAGGGTGTCTTTAATGCCACAATTTGTTTTCAAGCCTTGTGATAATGAGATCAGTTCAGATTCAATTTCTATTTAAGGGGTTAGGAGAGAAAAACAGAATGTTTAAGGCTTTTGTGAGTTGGAACACTCGCCATTGGATCTAATATTTTCAACTAGGAAATGTTATTGTCTTTCAGGACATGCCAAAGACGGCGTAAAATGGGTGAGTTTTAAGGACATACCTAAATCATGTAGTATGACCAATCCATTCCCCTTTTCAGCTTGTAGGTAATTGCTTTTCCTCGAGAATCACCAAGAACTATGCCTGCTAAATAAATCAGGGGCTCTGCTAGTGCATGAAGAAAGGGAGGGAGGATAGCGCAGTGATTCTGTATTTTCTGTGATGTGGTTGCTGGGTATGTCGCATGCCATTTTATACGCTGACCCTCATATTTTTGCTAGCCCTCCCTCCCACCCAGGCCAGACTGTCCATCCCCGGTCCCACAGAGCTCACGCACAGAGCTCCTGCAAGGCTCATTCCCCTGCATATCAGATAAATACAATAATCTGCTTGTTTTTGACAAATGAAGCACCTGTCAGGAAGCTCTGCATGGTGTATAGTGTCAATAATGCACTGACCAGTAAGTCCTCTCTGAAAGACACTTTGCTTTATCTGTTTTCCTTTGTAAAGACACCTGAAAGATGCTGCATTTAACCCACTGACTTCCAAAGACAGTTGGACAGCTAGCAAATGACTAAGCAAAGAAATCGAATTCAGGAACGATAACAATGCAGTAAGAAATCTTGCATATAGCCAAAAAAAAATAAATCCCAGTGAGGGCTGTAACGAAGTGCTATGTGAGACTTATGAAGAATCTGAAATGCACTTCAGTACCCAGAGACCTGGACACAGCGTGACCTGGACACAGTGCGATTTTCATGCCCACTGATGATGCCCCCCGAAGACTCATGACAAGCTCAGCATCTGGGTACATTACTTTTTGACCAACAGACTCCAGCTAGTACAAGTGGGCTAGAATATCTCATGGACCCTCACCCTCAACATGGGTTCTGGGCCCTCTGCTGTTCTCCCTGTATACCTACAATTGCAGGGACTACATTCGACTCCAACGACAATGTCAAGTTTGCAGACAATGTGGTCGTGGTCGGCCTGATCACCAATAACACCGAGCAGGCCTACCTAGAGGAGGTGAAGAAGCTCTCACCATGGTGCCAGGACAGCAGCATCCTCCTGGGTGTGAACAAGATAAAGGATTGGGAGGAAACAGCAGAGGACCTAACCACCACATCAGGATCAATGGCATTTTGGTGGAGAGGGTGGGCAGCTACAGGTACCTCAGTGTTCAGTGTTCTCCTGACCTGGTCTCTGCACCCTGACTCTTTAGTGAGGAAGCTTCACCAAGGCTTGTACCACCTTAGACATATCAGGCTACACTGCCACCATTGGAAGCATCTTGGCAAGGAGCATCACCACCTGGTTAGGGAAAAGCACACAGCAGGACCGTAAGGCCCTGCTTAGAGTTGTGTAGCGAGCTGGAAGTAGAATCAGACATGCACTCCCCAAACTCCAGAACATTTATACCAGAAGGAGCAGGTCCAGGGCCACGAAGATTATTAGGGGTCCTAATAATAACAGCTTCTTCTCTGTGCTGAGGAAGAGCTTCTCTCCACAGGCAATTCGGGCTCTAAATGAGCACAGCGATTAGGACCTGCACACCAGTGTTCTCCACACCACCACCTTCTCACCTCATACATGTACATATGTCTTTAACCCAGCACTGCCTCCACTATCTGCCAGTGAAATTTATGATGATTATTTAATGTATAATGTTTGTTAAAACATCATGCCCCTCAAAGTTAAACTGTACTCAGTATTGTGTATGTGACAGGTGAAATTTTGAATCTTTGAATGGGGGAGGTCTTCAAATGGCTGCAGAGACCCTGTCCTGCCACTAGGGGGTCACTGGAAATCTGGCATGGGAGAGTTGGATGGAATTATGGGTGAGAATGACCTTTGCCTGGAGGCAGAAAAAAAATTCTCTAGGCTAGCCCCAGGGCTGATGATGTGAACCAGCATGGGACGAAGGAGAGGTGGAGGTTAGTTTCATTTTAGCAGCACAAAGATGCTAACAAATGTCTACCCAAAGGAAAACATACATCAAGGATGGCTGTCTGAATTAGAGTGCTTTTCAAAATGACTGTGAGGTAATGGTTTTATGTTATAAAGATCAAGTAGACTCTTCAGTGTCATAGACTGTAATTAATAATAACTCAAAACTGAGACAAATAATTCACACATCTAATAAACTCTTCATCTAAAAGCCTGGTGCTTCAGGTCAACACGTAGTGGGAATGGAAGTGCTATTGGGCTTGTGGCAACAGTTTGGAGTTTCAAGCAGGACAAACAACGCATATTGTCAAAGAGCAGTTGAAGAGCCTTGTTTCGAAACCCAAATCATGCTGGGAAGATGGGGCATGGGTACCTTGGAAAACATTAGGTTACATTATGTAACCCCGTTTCTCTGATAACATGAGTGAGGTATCTCACTATGGGATACGCCTCTTACGTACCCAACCACGGAAGCACCAATGACACCACGTCCGTCACAGACGGACCAGTCACAGCCGTGACATGGGAGCCCCGCCTCCCCATAGCTACCGCTGCAGCCCACCGGTACGGCATTCTCAAGCATGCTCTTCGGGAATAGTATGACCAGTTTTGTGAAAGTGGACACAATTGAAGAGTAAAGGATACTGGGTTGAGCTGATGGTTGTTAAACGTGTGGACCTGTGTGTTCCATGTGGAAAGCCACATCATGATTCTGTCATCAGTCATTTTGTCCGCAGTCAAACGTGAGTTGCTAACCATAGTTCCCTGGTGAAAGGCTCGTATATTCACAGACAATTTCGGTGCATTTTCAGCCCACAAGAGAATCCTACACCAATCATGTTTGTAGGTGAAAGGTGATTAATTGTCATTGTTGACACAGCCATCAGAACATGTTCTTGGTGAGATACAATGCCAGATACCTGGATGTCCTGAGGTACAGTAGGAGCAGAATGGACCGACTGTATTAGAGAATACAGGGTATTGGGCACTGGATCAGGAGCAAGAGTATGTTATGTCTGAAGCAAAGGATACCCAGCACAGGATGCTGGTCCATTAGAAAAGGCAGGGAACAACCCAGGATATGGCGCCATCCCTTCACAGGGCACATTCATATGCCATTTATTCAGACAGGCACACCTGCAGGTCATTTGGCAACTCCAATTAACCTCAGCATGTTTTTGGACTGTGGGGGAAAATGGGGTTACTCTGAGGAAACCCCATGATGACACTGGGTGGACAGTGAGAGGCAACAGTGTTAACCAGTGCACTACCATGCTGCTCCCATCACCACCTCACCTACCATAACAATGTATTCAACCCGAAGCATATGCCAGGAAGAAGAGGGCACCAGGCAGGGCAATTATAATACTACTAGAGAGATAATATATACATCAACTACACTGAAGCTGGTATAATAAACATCATCATGTGGGATTAACCGAGCTTCGACCACGTGTCAGAGGGGTAGGATATTTCAGTATACACAGAGATGACCATAAAAACATATATGGCAACCTCATCCTTTCTTGACCAATCAGACCACTGCTTGTTTTACTCATCAAATGTCAGGGCTTCAGCCATTAGTCGATGTGCAGTGATTCAGTCTGGTTTGTGTCCTTTGCTCTTGTGCCCTCCTTTAAGGCTTATGGGCTATGCACTGCACCCCCCAACCCCCTGTTTTTTTCAGCACGCACAGAATGAAGTGTAGAAAATTTTATACATGCGGGACTTTCTCAGCAAGGCGTTTACTGACACAGCAGCGACTATCCCTGAAACACCGATCAAGCACATATTTTTCTTAACATCAATCCCTACCTTCCACGGTCTATTTCCATCTTAAAAATCGGGGAGTCTGAGGCATTAAAACACGACATAATTGTGTATCACTAACCCGATGCTCTTTTCAAAATCTTTTTTCTTAGGTTTTGAGCAGGCGACGCGTCGGTGGGCTTTCTGAGGAGGCATTCAGGGTATGTTCCTCCTGTGAAGTGCTCATTTTCCCCTACTTTGATATAAACTCAGAGACTAAATGCTACCAGCTATTTAGACCTGTAATGGGCTCTTGCCATTTACGACATGAGCCATATTAAAGCAGAGGAACAATTTATTACATTTATTGGAAATTAATAATGCACAGCAAGTGGGATGATAACAAAACTGCTAATGTCAAAGTGTCTGTACTATAAATACATTGATCTGTAAATGTCCTAATGCTTAAATATGCATTTTTTTTAGGGTTCTGCCTGCAATGTAGCTTACAGGGGTTTAATGAGCGAACAGGAGGGAGACAAATTATGGTATAACTGCTCTTCTATTTAAGTGCTAATTCTGGTCTGGGATGATGGGGTGTGGGGGGGCAGAGCCAGTTTCAGGCAGCATAGGGGACAGGGCAGGGGACACCCTGGTCGGGATGGCAATCCATCACAGGGCATGAGGCAGGGGACACCCTGGGTGGGATGCCAGTCCATCACAGGGCACGAGGCAGGGGACACCCTGGACAGGATGCCAGTCCATCACAGGGCACGAGGCAG
>JAODKN010000134.1:25011674-25022958 GCA_026774425.1 Petrocephalus zakoni | reverse complement strand
CATCCATTACCAATACAAACAGAACATTTCTTTATTACAGAAACCTACATCCATTACCAGTACAAACAGAACATTTCATTATTACATAAACCTACATCCATTACCAATACAAACAGAATATTTCATTATTACATAAACCTACATCTATTACCAATACAAACAGAACATTTCTTTATTACACAAACCTACATCCATTACCAGTACAAATAGAACATTTCTTTTGATGACATCAGTGGGTGATATCTTTTTGTTTTTCCGTTTTGACATGTGCTGAAGTTCCCTTTCAGCTTAATCATGACGGCTCTGGACTAATTGTCTTGAGCTCAATAACCATTGTTTTATGGACTGAATTGTTTTCATGATGCGTATCTGTTTATAAAGGAAAGTAAAAGTGCGTATTAATTGAAAAATCCAAAAAGCACAACAAAACAACATATCCTAGATTTTTTTGTGATGCTAGGATTGTGTGCATTATCACAGAAGGTTGCCTTTTATTTGATTAATGTTTGTAGGTTGAATGTAGAATAAATAGCACCTTTTCAATAAATCTCTGGCCCGGGACTTTATAAAATCATGCAACTTCATCCGGCGATATGCCTCTGAATAGACTTCTAGTGGCATATTCATGGAGCCGCAGTGAGAGTTTCACATAAATAGGTCTCCAGCTCCCAAGGGAAATGCAGTTTGGGTTTATGGTATAAATGCAAGGTCTGCACTGGTCATGTGACTCACCAATAATGTCAGTAAAGACTAAACTGTAGGTGCGTTGGTGTGACAGCATAGTTTTGCACAATATACTGTGTGTCCAATTTAATGCTGAAACACAGTTAGTGATTCTGCATTTGGGAAAATTGACTCTTTGCCTATGTCATCTTGCGCTCCATGAAACAGGTGAGATTAAGCTTGGGGATCAGCGTCAGCATCCCTAGAGGAGTTACGGGCCTTGTATAAGGGTACAATGGCAGTACCAGGCTTTCAGGCCTAGGATTCAACCTGGCAACCTTCTGATAATAGACACAGTGCCTAATCCCGGTGAGCCACAAACCACCCCAGTCTAGGATTTTATGGCTCTCCAGACAATTAAAAACTGAGAAGCTGTTTGGTTTGGTTTGGGCTGCTGAATAGTAGTTCAGCTCCTCCTTAGCAGAACGTTCACTCCTACTGAGGGGCTTTCTGTCACTACTCTTCAGGGAGTTTGTAATCTTGAAATGCTCAAGAAGAATTTATGTGTGAATATTATGAAGGCTGTATGTCAGAATAATAGCAATCAGATCCAAACTCTGACCATTCGTATGGGTTCTGCCCATAAACGGTTCAGTGTTGTGCCTTAGTTAGTGTGACATAAGGTTTTTATTTTTTTCCCCAAGGTTGTAAATAATGAATATTTACTGCAGGAATTCGGGTTAATGCTTTGCTAGGTGACACATCAACGATAGCAGCAATAAGTATGCTCCGAGTTGTTTATCACAATAACCACATTTGTGGCCACACGCCTTCCTATAGACCATATGTTATAGCGATATATAATTATGATATACAGTATAATCCATAATTGTTAATGTTATAACTGTTATGGAAGAGCAGGGCACAAGCCAGGGGACACAATGCTAGTCCTTCACAGACCACGTTAATAACAAATAACTATAACAGGACCAAATATGAGAATAAACAGTGTGATGTATTTAATCGCAATGCTAAATGACAGTATATGCTATATTCCTTCAGTGTTACCTGTAGTCACTAGTATAAGCATCAGCCACATAAATAAATGTGAATGCAAATAAACAATAAACAGCTTCATGTCAGTCTAGGAGAGAATCTGAGCTCCATGTCAGTCTAGGAGAGCAGCTGAGCTCCATGTTAGTCTAGGAGAGCATCTGAGCTCCATGTCAGTCTAGGAGAGCAGCTGATCTCCATGTTAGTTTGGATCTCTTCTTATCTGGCCAGACAACTTGACGCTTTATACCCCGGGTTCCACAGGGAATGTTCCTCTTGCGGATGGTGTTTTATGCTATTGCTATATACTCTCATTTAGCATTGGCCACGGTACTGAAGGCCAGCAGGCTGGGTAGCATGATCATGCCATGCCAGTAGGCAAATGCATGCAGTTTGCTCGTCCTCTCTTTGCCATGTGGGTTTGCTGAACTCTCCATGGCATGCAGCTGGGTGGCGTGACTGGTGTGCCCCACCCTTCCCCGTCCCCCGTGCTCGCATCCAGTATGGCATAAGAACTGGGAAGATGGCTGGGTGCTGTACACATTGTCTTGTATTTCTTTGGCTCTACGGTCCACAGCACACATGCAAATACGGATTTAATACGGTATACATGACCCAAAAAAATCTTTGAATCTTAAAGTTTGGGTGTGGGGGGCATGAGAGAGTTAGAGTGTTGAGCAAAAACAGAAACAGGACATTTGTTGTTCAGTCTGGTCACAGCCATCCGTCGGAGAGAGACCCTCACTCAGCATTCGACTGACTCACCGCGGATAATCAACCTGTCACCTCCAGGAGCGGCCAATCGATGCCTTGCCGAGCTGGGTCTCCAGAACCTCTGGAGTGCCGGCTGGCAGTTGTGGAAAATAGCCCATGGTGGGTGTCAGGCTGACCACCATGTTAACTTAAGGGCTTCAAAATAAAAATGGATAATGAGTGTCAAGGCCTTGTGGAGATATCACTTAAGAGCTATCCTCGGCACCAGATCGCGCAGCAACGTGGAACTTCACGCATTGATCTTTGCTTCTAATATACTTCCGGCATCGACAGGAGGGATTAAGAACCCTGAACAAAACCGTGCTAGACAGCCACTCCTGGATACTCGAGGCAATAATCGTAAAAGAAGGACATTTACATATTTTTTGATGCGGAACAAAAATAAGGAGCCCTCTTTCAATCCCTCGATGTTCTAAACTTTTGACTTTGACAAGACAATTTTTCTGCAATTTGTGCCAAAATTTGCACCAATTGTGTTTGTGTTTGATACAGATTGTTCGGTTGTCACTGTATGCTTTATTTATTTATGTTTTTGTTTAGATTCTCCATCTACCCATCTTCAAATGCTTAATCTGATCAGGCTAGCAGGGTATCTATCTATCTATATATATATATCTATGCATCTATGCTGAACTCATCAGAGGTGGATGAAACTGGGCCTGCAAAACCCTCCATTGTGACCACAAGCTGTCTTTTGGTGAGCAGACATCAGAATGAGAGTGTTCATGCCACTCTGTGCCAAAGATCGCGCTTGCTGAGCGTTTAGGAAGCTGCACACTGATTCCTAGCTCATTAGCTCCCCCTGCAGCTGACTACAGAAACTGGGTTAGGTTTTACACAATGGTTGTGTGCTCTTCTCTTAAAAACACTTCCCTTTTTAAACACTGGGAGATACATGACAAAAAAATTGCTGCAAATGCCAAGGATGAGCATCAAAAGAGTCTTTAAACAAGTTTTAAAGAATATATGTCCTTTAATATTTCAAAATTCCTCCACTTCAGGTGTAACTGAAAGACTTACAATAACTATCAAATTCTGAATGAAAAATATATGGTCCAGAGTAATTTAAAAGAGATTCAATGTTCCACTTGCCGATATCAAAAGTATTAATATTTGATATCTCTTGAGCTCAATCTATTCCCAGAACATTGGCAGAATTCTAGATGAAGTGTGTAGCAGTGGCATGGCCTTATCTCTGAACCTCACATATTCACTAGGAAAGAGGAATGTAATTACAATTATGACTTGTGATCAATAATTGAAGGAGGAACTAAAACAGGGCCCCACCCCAGCATACTTGGCCTCCAACATCTCCGACTGAGAGTTGCAGATATTTTTTCCTTATTTTGATCCCTTGGTTACCATGGCCGCCACAGAATCAATGCAAGGGAAAGGCGGAGCTTGCACTGAGAAGGAGGGGCTGGAGGGCTTGTCATGGGAAGGCAGGGCTAATGAGGGATTGGCTGGGCTGGATCATGGGAAAGCAGGGCACATGACAGATTGGCTGGGCTGGATCATGGGAAGGCAGGGCTAATGAGGGATTGGCTGGGCTGGATCATGGGAAGGCAGGGCAAATGACAGATTGGCTGGGCTGGATCATGGGAAGGCAGGGCAAATGACAGATTGGCTGGGCTGGATCATGGGAAGGCAGGGCTAATGACAGATTGGCTGGGCTGGATTATGGGAAGGCAGGGCTAATGAGGGATTGGCTGGGCTGGATCATGGGAAGGCAGGGCTAATGAGGGATTGGCTGGGCTGGATCATGGGAAGGCAGCGCTAATGACAAATGACAGTTATGACTTGCAGTGAAAGGGTTAGTTTAAGGGGGTGGGGTTGTAAGGAATATGGCTCCCAATGCTTTATCTGCTACCTGAAGGTTTTAAATATGAAGCCAGCATACATTGGTTACTATACGATGGCTTAAAGGTTCATTATTTTCACTGCATGTACTATAGCCCTACCCATCGTCTGGCTAGAAGTTTGCTCAGGATAGCTAGCTGGCTCCAGGCTACAACATCAGGCCCGCATCATGCAGTTAAGCTGGAGATCCCTCACGGCATATTCCTGGTATCAGATGGCATCTGCTGGGGCATGACGGGTACTTCTATCCTGCAGACCGTCACCCCCCACCCAACACATACACATTTGATACAGCCTCTGCTCCAGTATCCCCTGCACTCCGTCAGCCCCCGCAAGAACGGACACCCTGCATTTATCAAACGCACCATTAATGAAGCTTAATGTATCATGTCAGATGTATGGGTGTCTGGAGATATATTTGCATTTAACTGCCCTGTCATTTGTGCTGTTTATTTCAGCACAGAGGATTATTAGACAGCCCTCTCCTTACTCTAAGCAACTGGTCAGCTGTAGTCAATGGCTGCTAACTCACCCACTGTGATCTATTAAACTCTTCCATCATACACGTTACATAAACATACATGTGTAAGTGAGTCTGTGTGGGTCTCTGTGCGCATGACTGTGTGGGTGTCTGTGCCCATGTTTGTGTGGCTGTCTGTGCCCGAGGGGTGCCTGTGGCTGTCTCTGCGTGGGTGTCTGTGCCTGAGAGGTGCCTGTGTGGGTCTCTGTGCCCATGTCTGTGTGGGTGTCTGTGCCCATGTTTGTGTGGGTGTCTGTGCCCGAGGGGTGCCTGTGTCTGTGTGGCTGTCTGTGCCTGAGAGGTGCCTGTGTCTGTATGGGTGCCTGTGCCTGAGAGGTGCCTGTGTCTGTATGGGTGCCTGTGCCTGAGAGGTGCCTGGGTCTGTGTGGGGTGCCTGTGCCTGAGAGGTGCCTGTGTCTGTGCACTGTGGTAGGTGGTGTGGGGGGGGGGGCAGGTCTGCTGTGATGTGATGCACCGTGGCAGAGCCCAGGACAAGCGGGACAGAAATTTTGCCATCCTCCACACAGACACACACACACGCACACACACACACACACACGCACACACGCACACACAGACACATTAGCAGATCCTGATTCCCTAATGGAATATGATAGTAGTCTGGTGGGCTTCTCTGGTCCAGGAAAACGTCCCTAATTTGATTTCCAAATCATAACAAAATGTGCACTTCATAAGGCAGATAAACATATTAGCACCCAGGAAATTCAATTAGTGAGACATTTCATGCTGGTAGGGGGGTGGGGGGGGGAGTGAAGGTCATGATTCTTTTTTCAAGGGGTAGACGGCATGTTTCTCTCTCGGCTGGAAAGCGGGGCTTTTGGGAGGAGTCTTCCCGGTGCCCGGCTGGGCGCTGACCTTCGGTGACTATGCTGCCAATTGGTGAGCGTGACCACGGGCTCTCCGGTTGAATCTCCGAAGTGGGACCTGCCACACGAAACCTCCGTCCCACTGGATGCCCGAGTCCCACAGCGCAGAACATGTGACCTGGTTGTGTGAGCACTTTGAGAATGACCGGAGAAAATGGCAAGCGGTGGAGTGACCCGTGGCCGGTTCCAAAAGGCCGGCGAGTTTGGGTTGGATCCCCTTTTTACGTTATGCGATGCCAGCATGCGCTCCCTGAGGGGTCAGAGGCTGGAAACTACTTAGATGTACTTTTAATATCAGCAGGGAAACTCTGGGTAATTTACTCTCATGTGGCACCGGCATGAATAATTATGAGCTGGACCTGCCCCCCCAGCCCTTCCTGCTCTGGGTCAGAGGTTCAGCAGTCAGCTAAACTCTGTACCGCTCGCTCTACATATGGTGTTATATTTTATAAGTCTTCTGGTGTCTTTCTGTATTTTCCTGACATTTTCACCCATCATCAGTTCCCATTTAATTATCTCAGTGCCGGTACCCTTTGTCTGTCCCCTGGGTGATCTAAGCATATGCTCTGCTTCGGAGACGTCCATTCGGGGATGCCCCCCGTGCAAAGTCCTCCTACGCGCCTGCGCCAGCCTGATCTGGCCCGGTCCGGCTCCTGTCATCCCCACTGTGCTGGGTTCCGAAACCGGATGTCTGAAGGTTAAAGTCCTGAGATGAAAATTCTGCCTTCTGTTCTTTTAAAAATACACAATATTTTATTACCTAAATGGCCCCAGTAGCTGTCTAGCGGAATAGACAAATAAAACGCTTGTGCCATTTGCACAAGTCACTCGGTATTGCAATTTTTCTTTCTTAGCCTTAAAAATAATGAAATTGATTCAAACCTTTCGACTTTGGCCATTTGTTTGGATGTGAATTAAATTGAAAAGTAACTGAAAAGAAAGCCAAAAGTCATGAGCCCCTTCTATTCCTGCTCAGTCGTGTTTTCCTGATTTTTCATTGTTAGTCCTCCGATGTATTTTTCTGCACAGTCGTATCAGCGCTTGCTAGTTTAATTTATTCCTTTTGTATGCCGGACTCCAGCGTTTTCCGCTGTCTCTTCCAGGGACCCATTAAACGGCACCTTCGTTGAGGCCATCACAGCAAACCGTAACCGCAATTTGATTTACTCACCGGCTGATGTAATTGCAAAGTTTCCATTTAATATTTCATCCTGCCTGTCTAAGAAATGCTGTCTTTAACCATAGAAAGAGTTTCGGGAGGGAGGGGAGGGAAATGCATGTGCATCTGATAAAAAAAAAAAAAGGCCTCCGTCTAATTTGCGCCTGACTCAGCAGTCTGCAGCATTTCCTTACGCCTGCTGAAATATCATAGAGCTGGTGGGTCTGCACTTTCTAATGCAAATGGCCATAGAAACCAGGCTCCCTTCGCAGAAGGAATTATACTATATCTGATTCAAGGAATTATATTTGTACTCTATAAGTGATATTCACTTCCTTAGTTGCATCTAGAGTTTCCCGGCTTTGCTTTTTAAAGAAGGCGGCTTCTACAATTTCAGCATTTGGTCTAAATTCACAATATTACAGCATTTAAGAAGAGCTTTGATACAGAAAAAAGGCATCTGATATACCCTGTGGCAGTCAATCGTTGGAGCTTGGCGGTCTTAGCTCTTCAAGAGAAGCTCACCGAAAACGGGGCTTTGTAACAACAGCCAGTCACAAACCGCCCACCCCGCACGCCGCTGACTATGCACGCTGCGGGGTTATGTCGAGCCTGGAGCCGGTCCCAGGAAGCACGGGGCACGAGGCAGCGGAGCGTGGGCGGCAGAGAGCGCAGCCAGAGGAAGCTCATTGGGAGAACATGCAAATTCCACAGAGCTGGAGGCAGGATTCAAAGCCCCAGTCCAGCAGGGGTGTCGATATGCTCTTACCCATTAAGTGCACCAGCGTCATAAGGCAGCTGAAGGTGCCAGGGTCCCATATCTGCCTTCCTTACAAACAAGCCAGTAATGCCAGCGTGTAGCGTCCCGCTGTTTGCCATCCGGATATGGAGGCGGGACAAACGTCAACCTACCGCTCCTGTCCCGGACCCCAGGCTGCAGGCCCTCGCATTCTCTTCACTGTAACCGAATGCTGGCCCAGCAATCTGAAGGCATGCAGCGGCAAAGTGGACAGCTGACTGAAAGCAAATTGGCGCTAATGCGGGGGCTGTCTCTGGCATAAGTGGAAGAGAGTGTGTCAGTGTTCAATCACTGAGCATGGCAGTCAGAGTCCTTTCTCACAGCAATCATCTGTACTGTACTACACACAGTCTTAGGCAATCAAGGAATAAATGATCTTCATGCTCAGGCAGGTATAAGCATCCCAGTTTTAACTGCTGCCCCTATGACCCAGGCCCAGATAAGTGGAGGAAAATGAATGACTGAATAAATGAATGAATGAATGAATGAATGCATGAATGATCTTCATGCTGATGGGAAATTATGATATTATGTCTGTTTAAGTGTGCCAGCTTTTGCCATTTTGAAATCTCTCCAAAAGTCACTCCAGTAGTTGCAGTAACAGTTCAAGATACCCAAGTATGTAGTGACTGGGCCACTAGCATGTTTGGCTAACCAATACCTCGTCAAATTAGATAGATAAATGTAGCTAGGTAAATGTAACGAAATGGCTGGGGTACCCCCGAGGATAGGCCTGGGAACTAAAGGGGTGTTCATCTAACCAGTCAGCAAGACCCGACAAGAGTCACACTACTGCTCATCTGCATATATTCTAATCTTCTAAAATAGTTTTTTTTTTGAACATATATAGACTAACTGCCCAAATAAATTCCCTTAAACACCTTCTTAAACGTTCTTTTTTTCTTCGTATATGTATGGGGTCAGAGTGTGAGCATAAACACTATGGAAATGAGGATCTCATTCACACTCAGGGGAGACAGGGAGGGAGGTGTCCAGGTGGGGGGGGGGTGTCCAAAGCATAGTGAGGTGAAAGAAAGGGATCGAAATTCCATCTATAAAAGGAGAACGAAGGGAAAAAGAGCAGGAGGCCATCCACAGCATGCAGCTTGCCGATCAGCCGGGTCGGGCCGCTGTCCGCGAGAGCGGCCTGAAGGGGGCGCTGTTCAGGAGAGCGGCGCTGTTCGGGAGAGCGGTGCTGAGGGGGGCGCTGTCCGCGAGAGCGGCGCTGAAGGGGGCGCTGTTCAGGAGAGCGGCGCTGTTCGGGAGAGCGGTGCTGAGGGGGGCGCTGTCCGTGGTGCTGGATGGCCTCCTGTCGCTTAGCCCGTGCTCACTTCCCCCCAGACAGACACGTGACGGGCCAATACCTCTATGCCTGCGAGGAGGACAGGACGAGATCCCGAGACGGAGGAGGAAGAGGGGCTGCTTTGCTTACTTATTTTAGATAAATAATGTGCATATTTTAAATAAATATGACTGTGCAATGGAGAATTTGCAGCGTCATGGGAGGGAGATGCAGGGCAGATGAGGAAGGACATCGTCAGGATGTTTGTACGTCAGCTTCAGTTTCGCCGTGTCATTGTAATCCGAACATGCCTATACAGCTAGCTATAATGCTGAAGCTCTTCGCAGAAGTGTTCCTCACATACGTCCATGTAGTTTGTGTTCCTGCGGGCGTGATGAACATGCGCAGTGAGCAAGGACCGGCACTGTCGGTCACTGCAAGCGTCCGACTGCAGAGAACCACGTTTATGTCAATAAAAATCAACAAACACATCCACACTTATGCAGTAGAATGCGGAGAGGTCTGACCGGTCCCAAAATCTCCATTGTAACAAAAATATATAAGACATAAAACCACACTCACTCCAGGTCGCATTGCTGCTTTCAGTTTCAGTCTCATTTGTTTCATAATTGCTTGTGTGTTTTCTAGCACTGAGGAAAGATGGCGTCAGAATGCTTCCCCCCACCCTCCATGACAGACCACCCACATCACCGTCAGAGTGGGCGGAGCCTTAAGGCTGAGCCGCCACCATAGTCATGTGACTATCATATGCATGCACACACACAGAAAGGCACGCGCGCACACACATGCACGATCTCCAATTCAGACCAGTGCATTAGCTTCAAATGTATTAGGTGCCTAGTGAAGAGGTGTGATTGATTCTGCATGTGTAACAGGAATGCATAATTAATACTAAAAATCTGAGATGATAAATGGTAGGGTAAACTGGAGAATTGACTTCTTTTCTTGATGCTGTAGTTAATATACTAGCCAACTGTTTTCTCTTTATGTTACAAAAACAAAAATTATGCAACTAATAACACTATAATATCTAACTGTATGCTCATCTGCAAGGCTGCAGGCAGGCTCTAGGGTCGGAAGCTGAATTCTGTGCAAAAATATTTAGTTACAATATCTACTGGGAATTACCAGGGTGTCACAAGAACTTCAATTACTTTCTAGAACCAGGAGCACCGGCTTACATGGGATTACATAAGCTTCCTCAGAAACAGAGTTTTGCAAAAGGGGAATGGCTTGCATTTCCATGAAACAGTCCCACCTTCTTTAGCTAAATTCTTTGAGTTAGAGCATTCAACAAAGGCCTTGGCGTGGAAGAACTGAGCATTGATTCCCCATGGCTGGGTTCTGCGGCTTGTTGCAGTCATTTTAACGTCAAAAGAAACACACTTATTGAAGTGAGGTTTGCAAACTCCAGTTCCCTTTCCCACTTAAACTCCAATCACGTTGGCATGGAAACTTGCCCACAAATAACATAAGGGGTACAACACAAAAAAAGAGGAACAGGCAGATATCCCTCGGAGGAATATACTGTAATTGGCATTTGCGCGTTTTATTTCTTTGTTCACTTTATTCAGCCTTCGTCAGCAGCTGTCAGTGGTAATTATGTTCCTTTTTGTTTTTTGGCCTTTGTAAATGTCTGCGATCATTTCTTTGGAGAAGACGGCAATAAGAACCATGTGAGGCTGGATGGGGTATGTGTGGGATGCAGGGCTGCGGTTAATGCCGGACATTACAGCCAGAAGTGTACGGCGATCCGGGAAGAACAATGAAGGGAAACCTACGGTCAGTTGGGAGAACAAGGCCCCGTCACGTTTATCGAGCCAAAGAAGAGCAAACAACCATCCATCCATCCATCCATCCATCAGCTTCTGTAACTGCTTGTCCCATTCTGAGTGGTGGGGGGTCCAGAGCCTGTCCCGGAGGCTACAAGCACAAAGCAGGGAACAACCCAGGATGGGATGTCACGCTGTCACAGGGCACACTCACATAGGGACAGACCAGGATTTTGTTTCCTCCTACTAATTGAGTATAAAGAATTCCAGTCACATAATACTCAGCTGGTTGGTCAAAAACAATATCCTCTTCAGGATTTTTACTTTCTAGACATGAAATGTCCGCCTCTGCATAGGGAGAAGAAACAGGATTGCAAAAATCAGAAGATCTGAAATGAATCGGTGGGGGGGGGGGGGGGGGGTTGTGGGCTTCGGTCACCAGACACCCTGACCCCACCCCCAGGAGATTACCACACCGCCACTTATATCACAAT
>JAODKN010000134.1:25001545-25011574 GCA_026774425.1 Petrocephalus zakoni | reverse complement strand
CGGGTGGGGGGCCGGCGCCGGGGCCGGGGCCCTCCTCCCCTCTGCGCGCGCTTCGGTCGCGCGGCTCGGCCTGGGCTGCCGCCCCTCCCCCCCCCCCCCCCCCCCCCCCCCGGGCCCCGGCGGGCGGGGCCGCCCCCCCCCCCCCCCCCCGCGGGCTGCGGTCACCTGACTCCCTGACCCCTCCCCCTGGAGATGGCCACACCTCCACTTCTCTCACACTTTGTAGTAAACGTAAGGAGAGGTGCAGCTCTCTGACAGGCACGCACGTCAGTCGGCAGGTTGACCCAAGAGAGCCAGGCATCAACAGCCTAACGCTCTCATAAACTCATCTGTGTGAGGAACTCAGACACGCAAGGCCAGCCCAGGGGGCAGAGGATGCTCCTCTGGTCCATAGATCCCAGAGCAGATGGGTTTGCCAGTAGGAAGCTTTCGGGTGAAGAAAAAGACAAAGTCAAAAAAGTGTCTTTGTGAAAAGAGGACAGACGCCCCACAGAGCTGCACTGCCTACAGGCACCATGTCTCTGTGCCCACTGACATCATTTATAATTCAACCAAACATAAATTACCAATCAAGGCCAAGGTTTGGGGTTGGTGCGGAATCAAAAGAAGGACTTTTATCGGATGTGTTTTATGTGACTGAATGGAATGATAAACAATGGAGCTTTGCAGACATAATGATTTATTATTTCAATCGTCATATACGCCTTTGTTACCCAACAAGCCAGCAATGCAGTAATGGCAGCACCGAGATGGAGAGCACAGGAGTGGGAACTCAGCCCACAGCAGCAGGAGTCTGAGGCCACAGTGGTTGCCCACAGAAACAAAGTACCACCCCAAGTAACATGCAGCTACTTTTGAATGGCATTTCTGCGAGGAAAGCGAGCACTGCCATATCTGAGATGGACCTTCAAGGATCCAAAGCCTCAGAAAGGTGCATGTAGGATACCCCGTGTGCGTCTGGAGGCTATGCAGACCTGAAAGTTGCTATTTGGTGTCACGGACACGGTGTGGCGTGGTGCAGGCAAGGAGCGGAGAGGGAGGATCCACTCGTGACTCAGACAAAGGGGTTCATTGTAAGAACGGAACACAACTGGGAGAACCACAAAACAATGGACCACGAGGGGTAAAAACAAAACAGGAAGACAACACTGATTAACAAACTAAAGGAACCATGACTAAACACAAATAAGGAGCAGGAACCTAATGCACCAAATATAATGACTGAGCAAAGAATAAACAAAAGACAAGCGCTACAAAACACTGATGAATGGAACTAACAAGGAGGGACAGGTGGAAAACTGAAGATAACCAATCATGGAAGGCCTCTGGCCAGCCTCAAACCCATGACCAAAGGAGTAAGAGTCTGTGAGCCACACAACCAACACACTGAGCTATGTGGTGGCCCTGGGAACTGGAACGAGGGATTTAAACTGGGATGAAGGGCAAGCCACATGGAGGAGGAGAAGATGGCCAGCGACACCTGCTGGCCACATATGGAGGAGACACAAAGGCAGGGTCAGATGGAGACCAACTCTGACCATTTGGGTCTATCCTTCAAAGAGCTGCAGGCCCAAGCAAAGAGGGAGCCAAGCCAAGGCAAAGGGGCGAATCTTTGACCGAATGCTGAACCCATATCTGGGGAGGCTGTCGTCATTGGATGCAGCTGGCACACTGGGGGCTCTGTAAGGATGTGTCGTCATGACTACGGAAACCGCATACAAAGAATGAGTAAGAGCAGGAGTGTGGCGCCGGTTTGGGGTGACACTGCAGAAGTACAGCCGACTCGCAACAAAAGGTGGATTTTCGTGCCCCGGGGCAAACAGTGGCTGTTTAGCTTCTAAGTAGGGCACAGAACCTTAATTAATTCAGCAAACACCCAGCTGTTTAAACAGATAAAAAGGTAAAACAAGGAAACAGTTCCAGGGTTTGAGAAAGCTTTTGGTTTTATCACCGCAGTTAATTGGATATTTCGAATGCAGAAATATCTACTGTTGTTCAACATATTTTAATGACCTCCGGGGTGACATGTGTTACTGTCTCTGTGCAAAAAGGAAACCAGACGTGACGAGGCTGCATTGAAGGCAGCGTGGTGAAGCTGAGGACGTGTTGGGGGGCTGCGGCCTGGAGCATGCGGACAGAGATATGCAGCATGCTGTTACGGATGCAGTGCATGCATCTAGAGGACTAGAAATGACTGCACTTTGCGAGTAGTTATTTCTATGGCGCCACATAATTCAGAGCTTTCGTTCTTTGTCACTCCGGCCGTTGTCGAGTTGACCAGAATTATTTTCCCATCATGCCATAGTGATTACCCAGCTGCCAGAAAGGGCAATTCCTTTCATGTGCCAAAATAATTGAGCTCACAGCCTTGAAAATCATTCACTCATCCATTCATGCGTGTTCAAACCCAACAATCCAGGCGGGGGGGGGTGTGTAGCATGGAAAGGAATTTATCCGATTACTTGTTTCATTATGAACTTACCCACCCCGACAACGGTGTGGCTTCCTATCTGCTCTGACATAGTTATGGAGGGATGTCAATGCCACATGCCATCCGAACGAAACAAATCAGAGCAGTGTTATATCCCAGACATCATGCATCTGTCTCAGTGTTTGGAAGGCGTTTGGAAGTCGTGACAACAATGCAATTTTATTTGTATAGGACATATTCACAACATAACATTGTCTAAAGGCACTTTACATTATCTCTGCCCAATGCTCCCAATGAGCAAGCCCAGACCCAAAGGGGGAGCCCATCCTCCAGGGGCCGGCAGAGGAAGCCCTAACCCTAACCAGAGCCAAAGGGGGAGCCCATCCTCCAGGGGCCGGCAGAGGAAGCCCTTTGCAGCTACCCAACATTGCACTACCTTGTCTAATTAATATTCAGCTTTATCCCCACTACCCATAATGCCCGGCTCCACTATCACTACCTATTGTTCTGTCTCATTTGGTGTGCCCGTTGCTTCCTGACGTCCAGCTGCTAACATCCAGTGCTTTGCCTCCTTATAGCTTTTCAGCGTTGTCCGTATTCTGTGCTGTGTTACCTACTCCACATATTGTTTTACTCTGCCATGAAGAAAATGGTGAAACACTAACAGTACAGTTTGGACGATATGACAACATGCCGCCCTTCAACTGTTACAGGCAACAGGCAAATTTCTCACCAGAGTTTAACCAGAAATATTACCTAAGGAAACATGCTGCTACACATTGTACTAATTGCAGGCTTCTCTGCCCTCTGGACTGGATCAAAGTTGATTTTAATAAATGGTTTATAGGACCTAATGAATACACTAGAAAATATCAACAACACCACTGCAGTGGTAGTGGAGCCCAACGCCTCCGATACCTCTATGCTGTGTATGGAGTCAGCATGTTCTGTCTGTGTTTGTATGTGACTCACCCAAGAACTCTGATGCATCTGTATGATGTGGTGTGTCTATAATACTCATAGTGTGAGCATGGATGTGCACTGTTATGGACACACAGGGTGTACTGGTGCTGTCCAGGACAGAATCCAGGCAGGGGCTAATTAATGAGGAGACTAGCCCAGGCTGCAGCCAAGAGGCCCTGAGTGCTCAGAGAGCCCTTTTTGTGATCGTTTATTTGTTATCTGTTTGTTTGGGTTGGTGATTGGTTAAAACTAGGGCTGTCAAAATCCAGCATCCTGATTAATCTGATTAAAAATATTAACGCATTTAACCCATCTGCCACTCTGTATTTTCTGGTATGCATAGCCCATTTCCTTGGTGAAACGGATTGTACAAGCCTGATCAATGAGTCAGGATGTCAAGAATGCATGGAAAAAAACATTATAATAAATTGTTTTACATTCATTTGGGGTTTGCCACTATCTGTAAAGTTATCTATGGTCTATGCTATCTATGGTAAATGTGTCTTGAGTGCACACTGAGCTGCCGCGAGTCAGAGTGTAATGTTTTAAGGTCACTGCTACTGATGTGAGAACTGGCTGTTCTTCAGATCTGACTGCTCTCGTTTGATACAGCGTCACATTCTCTTTGACTTTGTTGAAATTATTTTATAGTCAATAATATTTAATAGTTTTCTGGTTGATTGTCGTACCATTTTGGGGAGTGTGGGCAGAGGACGCCCCGACCCCGAAGCCGTTAATCCGCCATTGACCCCAGGCCCTTCTCGTCCTGAATAAGCCGCGGCATCTGCAGCGCTGCTCTCAGCCATTTGAAATCGCTAATTTGAAAACAGGGAACGTCCTCACATACCTTCTCTCATCCGGCCCCATTCCTTGCTGCAATTTCCATAGCTGATATGTGAACAGACAATGAGATTGTGTGGTTCCACCCTGTATCGATCTTACCCACTGAAAATCATTCCTCACTTTAGTCATTTTCACTGTACAAACCTTTCGGTCAAGAATCACTTTTCCAATTAGCATGACTACATTTTTTTTTTTAATCTCAAATTAGCACTCTACATCTGTTCAGCCAATTAACTGCTATTACGAATACAGTGTTAAAACAGGAGACCGCTTACAAATATATATTTTTTTTGCTTCAACATTATGCAGTATGGCTGCAAAACAACAGAAATGAAGGAATGAAGGTGTTTTTAAGTTAACGTTTCGCTGAAAAATGCTCCTTTATCTATTGTGGAGAATGCAGTTGTTAGCCACCTAAAGTGCACGAGGGACCTTTTTCAGAAAGGGCGAGTTGAATTATTCATAAGATATGCTGAAAAACAGCAAAACGTAGAAAATGTGTGATACCACGTTGACAGAATGAAATCTCCCAACTGTACAAAGAGACGGACCTTTACAAAAAAATATACATACATCTTGCTGCTGTAAGATTTCTTACACTGTCCCAATTCCACTGGTTCTGATTCTTATACCCAAATGTGCTGTGCGACCATCTCATTTTTCTCACTTCCCATGGCACAATCCATTTCTCGACGTATGTGATCTACAAGCAGCCCTCGAATTTCAGGTCGCGAGGTCACTACGACGACCAGACTACAATTACCAAGGAGTGTTTTTCAAAAGAAACATGCAATCTATACATCTTCCATAACCACTCACAAAGTGCAGGGTCACACCTGTTACGGATGGGCATAGTGAAGGACGGACAAGCCACACAGCGGCTCACAAAGACGCAACTTTATTATACTCAAGGAAACCAAAGGGGTAAAAAAAATAAAAGCAAGTAAATGACAAAGCCAAAAGCAGGGAGCAACAGAGGATTAACCATAGCAGCACAGCAGTGAACAGTGGTCACACACACAATGGCCGAAAGAGATCAGGACAAGGGCAGGAACAACAGCTGTAGAAGTTCACACTCATCTCTGTGTGTCTTTGTTCATCTAAGGGTCGCCATATATCTTGATATTTTTATATTCCAATATCAGTATGCCTGAGTTCCCTTACAGTCCTTATATTTATTGTTATTATATTGTACAGCTTGCACTGCTCCACACTATTTATTTTATTCCTTTATGCATTATTTTATTTCCACTTATCTGCTTTGCTTAATCTATGCTTTTTGTTCGTTTATGTTGTCTGTGAATGTAAGCGCCAACACTGGCAAAACAAATGCCTAGTACATGCAGTTGTACCAGGCCAATAAAGTGAATTCTAATTCTGATATATACACGTAACCAGGACTTCAACAAGGCACAGGTGAGGGTGATAATCACAAGGGACTCAAACACTAGGAAAGGGGTGACTGGCGACACCTGCTGGCCAGGCAGGGATTGATCCTGACACACACCCAAGCCTATACCTGGTCTCTTAGTTGGCAAACAAAGCTTCATTTAATTTTTAATTCACCTGAAATGACTGAGTAACAGGACTAACATCACCAAAATCCTGCAAAAAAACGGACGTGACGCAAAAGTGAAGGTACGCTTTCATGCCAAATTTAAATACACTGCCCTCTTGCGTAAAAAGGGAGCGCTGAACTTTATTTGCAGTACAATCAGATGGATGCTACAGCACAGTGCACACAGGAGCTGGTGAAACATGGGGTTTTCCATAACAAAGGTGTGTGGGGGGGATTCACTGTGTCACTAAAACTAATGAGTGTAATTATGCCTGTGGACAGCCAAGCCGGGTTATGAAGCTGCACACCAATTAATGGATTTGCAAAAAAGGAGACTTACAAAGTGAGCAACAATAAAGGCTTTACTATTTAATCAGCAAACAGACTTTGATCCCATGGAGCAGCAGATCCCAATCTATTAGGAAGCCCAGCCAATGGGAGGAGCCGTATCTGGTCAGGTGACTTCCTGCTGTCATGTCGCATTCCTCCCACTGTGTGATGTGATTTTGCTGCCCGACCCCCTGGGTAGCGGGGAGAGATTTGCGCCCATCCGCATCACCCATGCTGACAGTTGTTTTGCCGCATTTTCCACTCCCTGCTGTAATGCCCCCTTTTCTGTCGCGGCAGAGGACAGGTTTTGTCGGCTACGTGGCCCCCCTCCACCTCTCCCCTACCTCCCTTCATCTCAAAAACAGGAAAACACCACAAATGAAGGCAGCCCCCGCTTCTGACACTGCCGGTGCCACCCGGGTCTCTGCTCTGACTGAGCACCCCCCCAGTCACCCTTTTTTCCATCAGCAGAAACACTTTGATCTTCACAAACAGTGGTTCCCTCGCTTAGTGCGCTTGGCCTATCAAACACAGCAGATCCTGAAGAAGGATGTGCTGTAAACACATAAAACGATAGTCCTGTGATAGCTTTGTTCGCAATTACCATCCTTTGCCCCGCATCTCTGTCGTTATGACAAGCCTTCACAATGAAATGAAACCCCTAAGGGGATTTATTTACAGTGGTGGCCCTCAGGCGCCCCAGGCCCCCCAGCCCAGCCAGTACACCAGGCAGTCCGGATTCTCCCACCTGCCAGCTAAGTAAAATCAGGTGTGTAAGTGGTAATAGAACAAAAAAATTAATAAAAAAAAAATAACAACAAATAAATTGTAGACTTGTTAGAAGGATCCACATGAGGCCTCTTATTAATCTTGTTATTTGTTTATTAAATTATGGAATTGAGCGGAACTTATGTAAATTGCTGTTTGCTTAATCTGCAAATGCTAAAATATCACACTCGTGAATTATTTATGAAGACACTTTTAGAAATGCATTATTAAGCTTGAGTTACTGATTTAATAAACTGGTGGTCTGGGGTTTGGGCTCTGACCAAACACTTTATCTGCCACATGCACAAGAGCACCCAGTGTAGGCAGAAGCACATAACATGAGACGAGCTGTGATGAGGACTGATGGCAGAGTCACAAACAAGCACTTGCTTTAGAAAGGCCTCACTTCAGAAAGACCATTCCACGCAAACATTTGCTTCAGAAAGACCTATTCACATAAACACTCGCTTCAGAAAGACCTATCCACGCAAACAGTCGCTTCAGACAGACCTATCCACACAAACACTCGCTTCAGAAAGAATTGTCCACGCAAACACTCGCTTCAGAAAGACCTTTCCACACAAACATTTGCTTCAGAAAGACCTATCCACATAAACACTTGCTTCAGAAAGACCTATCCACACAAACACTCGCTTCAGAAAGGCCTATCCACACAAACACTCGCTTCAGAAAGACCTGTCCAGGCAAACATTTGCTTCAGAAATACCTATCCACATAAACACTCGCTTCAGAAAGACCTATCCACACAAACACTTGCTTCAGAAAGACCCGTCCACACAAACATTTGCTTCAGAAAGACCTATCCATATAAACACTCGCTTCAGAAAGACCTATCCACACAAGCACTTGCTTCAGAAAGGCCTGTCCACACAAACACTCGCTTCAGAAAGACCCATCCACACAAACATTTGCTTCAGAAAGACCTATCCATATAAACACTCGCTTCAGAAAGACCTATCCACACAAGCACTCGCTTCAGAAAGACCTGTCCACACAAACACTTGCTTTAGAAAGACCTGTCTAGACAAACACTCGCTTTGGAAAGACCTATCCACACAAACTCAGGTTTTAATATAATTATTTGTAAAACGTGATATGGTAATCAGTAACGACCTGATCTTTGGAAACATTTAAAGGGTGACCAAAATCGTCACCAGCCAAATAAAAAAATATATAATAATTACTGATTAAACTTCAGTATTGTGTTTCTCTAGCAAATTATGCAAGCAGTTTTATGTTCAAATATTCATATTTCAAACAAATCCAAGGTCAAGCAGGTGAAAATTTGTTAGGAGGCAGGAGACAACCTTTGAACGAGAAACAGATATGCAATGCATTGTTAACCTAATGTATCTGTACTTTTTGTGCAAAATAGTCTTCTCTTGCTTTCAGCCAGAATATCTTTTAATATCATCTGCAGCCTTTGAAGTATAATCTTTCTTATTAATAATAACGCACACAAATTTTAAGGATGAGCTAACTATCAGCTGATCAAACATTCTGTTATTACATTCCATGTCAGACAAAGTGATCAAGGTATAATTTGCACAAAGAATATTTTAGATCCGAAGAACGGGGAAAAAGAGAAATATGAAAAGCAAATGGTTCTAAAGAACATTGTGCCCAGTATTTGTCAATTTTAATGGTTTTGTTTTAATGGATTTTGAAGTTCTAAACCAAAATTACAGTCGGCTAAAGAAATATGTAGGAGGTTGTAAAGGAAGAATTCCTACTTGTATGTGAATGGGGCTGATTGCAGTTGGTTGTATAATATTACTGAACGGACCCTGGTGAATGGTAAGAGTTCTGCTGTGCGAGACCTACACGTTTTTGCTAATGCGCACCGGATACAGGGTGAAGTGTGATGTTGCCTGGAGAAAGATCACCGTGTACAGGTCTCCTCATGCGTCAGTCACCCTTTGCTTTCGTCAAACCCCTCCCTGGTTCCTATGTGAAGCATTGCTCCTATTTCTGTATCCCTTGATCATGACATCATCTGCATGTGTCATGTTCTGCTCGCCACTCTTCAGCCTGTCATGACACAGAACTGGGGAAAACAACATTACAGATGTGAGGGTCGTCCTCTGTATCTCTCAGCATTATTCTGCTAACTGGCCCTTCACACAGCGAGTTACTGTGGAGCCACGCCAACCGTGAGCTTGAATTACCTGTTTGGCCAGCGTTATATTGGCCGATACAATGCAAAACCTCACGTTAAGTCACATTTGCATTTTAATTCAAGTGTCTGCTTTGGCCACTATGTTCTTTACTGCTAGTGAAGGTTTAATGGCTCTTGGTGCAATAAATGCAGGATTTTGCAATAAACAGGGGAATTCATTATGCAAATGTGGGTGCATAACATCTGAAGGCTATAAAGAGTCTTGGGGGGTGGATGGTGAAATATGTCTGGTGAAATGTAACACAAAAGAGAGTGTGAGAATCTTGTTATTAGTGGATTAGATGTCTTGGAGAAATGCTCAGGAAAAGGCTTCTTGGGTGAAATCCCAAGACAATAAGCATTTGTGTCTGCCTGTGTATATACAGGGTTTGCCGAATTTGTGTGACAAGTGTTAAAAACATTCTCCACCAGTGACAGCCCAGTATAATAGATGTAGTGTTACAATGGAAGGAGTTCCCCTATAAAAGGTATACCTATCCCCCCCACCCCCACCAGCAATGAATCTGCTTTGCATTTTGGAGTTTTGTAACTTGGATTTGAGTGGTGGTAAGGAATCGGCATTGGGTATCTTCCCCGTGTGTGTGTGTGTGTGTGTGTGTGCGTACAGGTTTTGTTATACTTGTGAGGACCAAAGAATCTCCTTCGTATAGCAAATCATGAAAAAATGTGACTAGTGAGGTAATTGTTTCGGTCCTCACTAATCAAGACTTAAATGTATAAAAATCTGTGAATGCAATCAAAAAAAGTAAAATTGCCAAAAGCTTTGTTTTTTGTTTGGTTACATATGGTTAAGGTTGGGGCTGGGTAGGGGTTATGGGTGTTGTGATTAGGGTCCTCACTAAGAAAGGAATACAAACGTGTGTGTGTGTGTGTGTGCCTGTGTGTGTGGCCTGTTTTCTTCTGCCTATCCACTGCTCCCCTAAGCCAACACCTCCT
>JAODKN010000134.1:24985981-24996001 GCA_026774425.1 Petrocephalus zakoni | reverse complement strand
CCGAGCCACAAATGTCAGATTTTTAAAAGCTCAGTCAAGACATTCTGCACAGCTAATAGGCACCACACTTCCTACTTACATATAGAATCATTCACCTGTCACATAGCCTGAAATGAAAAAGGACTGGGACTCACATCAGATGTTTTGAGCGGGTTTCGTGTGCATGCGTAAGCGGTGTTTAGCACTCTAACATCTGTACACCGCTCTGGATCTGAACAGAGAGCAGCTTGTGTGTCATTAAACGGGCCAGTGAAATCAGCATGTGCGGTCACGCTGCAGAAACTTAAATAACTGGGAATGCTGGCTCCCGCGTGCTGATTGGAATACTGCCACCTAGCGGTACTGGCCTTACGCCATGTGGGGCTGGACGGGGTGACCCCATGCCAATTAAAGCGGAATAGCTTAGTAAAGTAAGAGAAAATACGTTTTAGGATTTTTGTTTCTTCTTAATGCCTGTTCTTCATTCTGATGAGTTTCCCAAGGAACTTTTGGGGACCATGACTAAAAAATAAAAAAACTCTGCTCGTCGGAACGTCACAAAGGGCGACCATTCCAGTTGGTGGGTCAAAGAACCGAAAAGAACAGGATATGGTGGGGGTTTGTCTGGTGAGAGAGAGAAACGAGAAATTAAATAGTTACAGTTGAACCAATAGCTAATCACTGGACAGGTCACCTGACTCGGCCTCAGGATGCCTATGCCTTCTGCTTGCCTTATAGATGGTATCACTATATGGTGTGCAAATTCTTTTGTATAGAGTAAAAAATATGCTTTCTCCTCCACGTGCTGCAGTTATTGGGAGGCGGACAGGGAGTTTAACAGCTGGCGATACAGGCAGGAACCTTAACACGTTTCATGGCACACCCACCTCCATGACTACTGTGACACCTGCCACCAGAGAGGAATCAGCCACCTGTTATTAAGGATAAGTTACTCACAGGCAGGTAAGTCCGCCGTGGAAACTGCACCGATGCTAGTCTTTGGCTGGAGGAGTTCTGACATTAATGCGGTCGATCACTGGGACTCCAGCAAATGTTTAACATGAAGGATGCAGATGGATCCAAAGAAACAGCATCAAGAATACTTATTAGCGAGGAAATGGGAAGGCTGGTGTAACATGTGTCAGTACTAGACAGCTACTCAGTTACATAATGATTTGAGTCACATTACTCCTTTCTAGTTACATGTGGGTGTCACATTCCAAGAATACCGATCTCAGGGGGCTTCATAGGTGGTGGTCCATGGAAGCTTTCGACGCTTCATTAGCTGAGCACATGACTGGGACCCAGGCACAGCGTGGCCCCATTGTGTTGGTCATCCCAGTTGTAATTTTCCATCTTTCTTCACCTCCCAGTCACTTGGATCCCCCCAATGCGGGTCGCCCTACTTGGACCGGACCGCTTCTTTCTCGCTCCAGAAACGCTGTCCAAAGCGCTTGAATGAAAATGGGGAGCTGGTCAGATCGTCCTGACTGGAGGCGTAGGGAAAACATTCTGTGATTATTTCCTGCCCAGAACCAAGCCTGAAACACAAATGGCACACAGCTCCCTACTTTTCTAAGGAAGGATGCTGGAACTCGGCACCTTCTGGACAAGCAACAGAAACCATCTGACCATTTTCCAGGGTCCCGTCTGAGGGACAGAGCACGCAAGGGGAGGCCACTGCCTCGGCATGGCACGTGCTGTCATTAAAGCCTCCCCTTTAACACGCTGTCATTAAAGTCTCCCCTTTAATACGCTGTCATTACAGCTAATTATTCCAGCCCCCGTCCCTTTGCAGCCATGGGCACAGACGGGTTCAGACCATCTTGGTTCTGCATCCTCTGCTTTCAGTCCAAAGGGGCAGCAACTGAGCCGGGAAGCTTTTGTCCTTGTTCATACGGATGTGACATTTGGGCTGAGATTGTGTTATGAGACAAGCAATCTGGAGGAACTCCGATGTCTAACCCGAAGGGGGTGGGGGGGGTTCTAATGAACTTTACTAGAGATTAGGGTGCAGCTGCCAGGTGTCCATAGGCCCATGTGGCACAGAACCGTAATCCTCATCCCCATTCAACATGCTCATCTGTCGCTACTCTGTATCTGTTCTCCTAGAAACATTTACACTCTGTGACAAAATTGGAAAGGGGGGGGAAAGTCATGACTCTCGGGCTTATGACTGAAACTGAAGCTGTCTCCGCAGACTAGCCAGCTTCTAGATACTCCTTTATGTGAAATTTGCACATTATCCTTCACCAGAGGTAGGATTCTGGGTTTTTTTTTTTGCGTAAGGTGGCCCGGAATCCATCTCCATCATCTGGCCGTTCCCCGGATTCGCACAGCCCGGCCTGGAGTGCTGGTGTTCGAGCTGAGGTGCGAGACATTCCTAACGAACCCCAGCTGCTCGCTGGAGCCGCCCAGACAGTCGTTCGTTCCCTCATTTAGCGAGCAGCCGAGAAAGAAAAGTGCCGCTTCAGCGAAAGACGCCCATGTGTGGCAGACACGGGGACACGGGAAGTAGATGCCCATCCATTAGAGCCAGTTAAACGTGACCCGTTCTCAGGGGTCACTGCGACTTTTGTTCTGTTTTGGTTCCATTAAGGAGCAGGAACATGATAAATGGTTGTGTTACCACTAGGCCGGTAAGCAGAAGGTGTTTATCAGCACGTGTCTCCCTGTGGACGGGCTGGGCGCATTCTCGCTCTCCGAGGATCACCTCTCACCGTGTTCCTAGCAGATGTCAGGGAGCCCCAGATGGAATCCATTCTGCATACATCACTAAGCCACGTCAGTTACTTTACTTTCTGCATTATTTACCAGCTTAACAGATGCTTTTTTACAAACGCCTGAAACATATTTTGAAGCTATTAGACAGTTCCTGCCTTTTATACAGATGGATATCTATCCTGAAACAGCTCGCTGAGCATCTTGTTCCCAAGATTCGAACTGTTGACCATCTGTTGTCATGAACGTCCCCCTTGCCGCTTCGGGCCCAACTTGTCACTCAGCATGGCAGAGAGGCTGCCACTTAAGTCATTTTTATTTCACAAAGCCTGCCTTATGTCTGTGACAGATTCCATCTTAATCTTTGCTTTCCCAGTCATGGGTCTGGGGTAGGAACAGGACAAACAAACTCACTAATTAGCCAATCAGATACATTGGTCTCTGTCACGTGACTGACATCATGTGACACCAGGCATGCACCAGGCATCTCAAACCCCAGGTCAATGTAAATCTTTCCATTCCTTCTTCCTTTGCAGCCTATACAGTACAGTGTCACCGAGTAACCATTAAGTATTGTCTTTACATTGAATGGCAGTGGTCCTATTGCTCCAGGGACTTTCTTGGTGGAGTGGTGGCCTGCTGGTTAGGGAAGCCCACTTATGAGTGAAAGGTTGCAGGTTTGATTCCCCAACCAGCAAGGTGCTGCTCTGAATTAGCTGCCATCCCTGCTATGGGTTATATGCAGAGGCTATGGTGTATTGGCAATCAATCTACTTATAATAACTTATGTCTACTTAACTATACTTAATTTACTTTACTTATTTTCTGAAAGTTCTCCAACAGAGACATTGTCCCTGAGACTCCTACACCTCTTATTTCATGGATGCGCCCATCTTGCTGCCATCTTCTCCAGCGTTTTATGGCTACACGCTCTCTCTCACTTTCCAGCATGCCTGCCTCTGCTGAATCATGGCAAATCATAACCTCGTCTAACACAATGTCCTCATTTGCTGTGCCTCAAATAAAATTGCACAGAAAAACCCTGGGGTGTGAACTGGGACAGAGAGAAACACAGCTTAGTGCAGACTCTGCCATTATTAATTGCACTGTTTTACCCATTGTTTTTACACTGAATATAAATATATAAATGAAATCACATAAGAGTGCTTCTTGTATTGTATTCAATGCTAAATATAATTGTACTAAAATATAGGTTTAGTGTCCAAGTAACAACAAGATAAATGCTGCTCTGAGTAAAACTAGGAGGAATTAAGCAGTTTAAGACATTAAAAAGCAACCAGGACATTTATCAAGCGACACTGGTTCTGAATAGCTGCGAGTCAGCAGAAGCCAGACAGACTGAGGCTGATTCTATATTTCACCCGAATTGTGCTGACAGGAGCCCAGCTGGTCTTCATTAGACTGTTACATTGTCAGGCAGAAATAGGGTGAGCTGGGCGGATTTACGCAACAGTCAGGAGTTATGTGCAGACGCCCTGATTATATGCAGCGTTGCTGAGATTGGGTTATTTCTTGAGTACTGTATCATTTGGGCTTTTAGATGTTTTTGTAGGTAGTTTCCATACCTTTCTGGTTTTTCAGTAATAAAAACGTCCTTTTCAGGAACCAAACCATCCCGTGACGCTATCCCATCACGGCAAGCCTCCAGCCCACAAGCTGCCGCAGGTTTATTGTCCAACCTCTTCTGATTTTCATCTGCAGTTTTGATTTTAGAGACAAGGGAACTGTGGGAAAAATTGGACGTAATGTTTAAGAAGGTAAACCGCAAGGTTGCTGGTTCAAGGAGCCATAATTACACCCCTGAATGGGGTACTTTAGCCACTTCGCTAAATAGTGCTGCAAAAGTGCACTTTAGGTCACTGTAGATAAAATCATCTGTCTTCTAAATAATGTGGACCTTCCACAGGAGAGAACTGGAGCGCTTCCTGCGTTTAGCAGGCCTGGCATGTAACAGCGGCACAATTAAATGCTACCGCTGTGTCCTCCAAAAACGAACGCGGCAGAGCGCGGTGTTCAGGAACACCTGCTATACCCACGGCCTTTTGAGGGAGGCTGATTCGTAATGGAAAAAAACTGGCACTTGACTCGCTTTTTCCTCATCAGAGTGGATGGCAAACATGATAAAAGCTCGCTCTCCTTTAACTGTACTCAATATCTGGCCTGGCAACCGTGCTGTCAGGCCCAATCTATATATAAGCTTCAATTATTGGTATTTATACAACCTGCTGTTGAAGTGGTTTGGTGAAGGTGCAAAACGTAACATAGATATTAAATAATGAGATGATGCCAGGAATGGAGTAACATCTCATCCTCTAGTGCATCTCCAAATTCAGAACTTAAGGCTGAGATTATCAGAGAATAGATGATGTGGGCGAAATGGCGGGGGGGGGTCCCTCTTATTCAGAGACAGGAGCTAGGAGTGCAGGTTAGTGCCTCAGTCTGGGTTACATCATTTAGAAGAAGTTCCAAGTGTGGAGTTTGACATACAGGGAGAGTAAAACGTGAAAATGCGAGGCTGGGCAGCAGGACCCATGAAGACAAGGGCTGCTGTTCTGGTGTGAGTTACAGGACGACAGGGGAGTGAGGTCTGAGTCTGCGTGCGTCTGCATCTGCATGTGTGTCGGGGGCAAAGAGCAGTTATATAAAGAGCTGTGTGGATGTGTGCCTGACAGCAGGATGGAAAATAACCTGGGCCGGGACTAGCAGGTTCTATAAAAGTCACACAAACACAAAAAGCATCTAATTCCTAAAGGTGTGGGGGGGCTCTAACCTGTCCCTCAACACCTTCATCCAGCCCCTCCAGTTCCTGCTGACCGTCGCCCCACTCTTGACCACATCTTGCATCCCAGGCCCTCGCTGACCTCACAGTTCCCGCTGGTAGGCGCCACGCTGAACGTCACCTGTGTCACTGAGCCCGATTACACCACCCAAAAAGCCAGGACAGCTCCCGGAGGTCGCCCCATCTTCCCTGTCCTCCAGCCTCCCCCAAATCTAGCTCCTTTCAACCTAGCCAAAGGGAAGGCACCCATTCCGAGCTAAACGCTTGTGTTTCTCATAATAAAAAACATTCTGGCGCTGATGATAATGACCACCGCCTGATTGCCATCATAAATTGCTGAATTCTGGCCGCCCATTTGCAGAGCGAGAGCTGATTGGGGTATTGTCATTGGCTATGGAGTTATAGGTTTCAGCTGACCTGCTCCTGCCACCTTCTGACAGCATTGCTCAAGGCTTAGACCAAAAAGAATGGAGACTGATATCTGACGCATTGCACGCTCCCAGCTTAATCTGCCTCTAAAGGTCAGCGTCTTTGCTCTACCCACACAGTCCCCCTTTCCAGGTACTGTCTTCCAGCCATCTGTGGGGGCAGCATCACCTGTTCATCCCCCATATTCACACAATGCCCCCCCCCCACCCATAGTCAAAGGGTTGAAGGCCCACCACTGTCTTGGAGGTTGCTTGTGGCACCATATACTGGAGGGTTCCGGGAACAGGGTCGCCTAGGTCCATGGAGGCTGTTCTGAGGGCTGCAGGGAAAACCCTCGGCCAAGCAAGAGCCGAGCGAACCGGAGGGTGGCCGGGAGCGGTCCATTCTGTTTACTGCCGCGACCCCTGGAGTCTGAAATCCATGGCGAACAAAAAAAACATCTGCGTCTTTCCTGGGGATTCTTCAAACAGAGCCCCTGCCACCGGAATGAGGAACAGTTCAGGAGACGGATATGAGTGCCGGTGAGCTCATAATCCTATTTACACATGGATCTATTTGTAATCCAGCGCTGAGCTGTGGGTGATCGTCTCCAGCCTGAGCAGATGAGTGAAATCAAGTCGGTGCACCAACAGAGCCGTACCTCACAACCCGGCGTCTGAATGTACCGCAAGCCGCTAAGTATTCTCATCAATTATTTTTTTCATTTCATAGCTAATTTCACTCCACCCGTTCCCCTGGGAGGCTGTGTAGCATTTCAGAAGGAAATCAATCTTCATGTGTAATTTCCTTTAAAGGAAACTCTAAAGACTCCAAGCTCACAGCTCTTTCCGTCAGGAAATGTTTTCTTTTAAACAAGTACATTTTCTCTCCCCCTCCTGCACAATCCGCGATCAGCAGCGATGACGGCGCACGCTGTTGCAGGCGCCGTCCGACTGGTTACTAGTCTCCGTGCCTCCTGACTCGCACTGAGGTGTCCGCTTCTTCTGATGTCACTACCAGCGTGGTTTGGGTGACATAGTCTCAGAGGAAACCCAAGCACCTGAAGGAAGCCTATGCAGATGTGGAGAGGATGGGCAGAGAACACCACACACACACACACACACACACACACACGCACGCACACACATACACAGCTGGGCCCGGGAGCCCAGAATCCAGGAGATATGAAATCATGGTGCCACCCAGCAAGGAGCAAGCGGGATTTAAAATGATCGCTTAAATAAATAAAAAAACTGGTCAGTACTTTTCATACCTACCAGGCATCAAGGAGTTTGCATCAAGTATCTTCCACTTAAGAATGTTTGTTTGCCCACATTTCAGGCCATAAGTGCGATTCCTGCTCCTTCTATGGCAATCATAGCCTGAAGAGAGTGGACCTTACTTAGTCTGCTTCCCCCAAAGAACGGTCTGAAAAATCACTTAAATGTACTTTCCACACATATTCAGAGTGCGAAGGCTACCCTGCGTGAAGTAAACCATCATTCTGCCACACTCTCTGATTGCGGCCACTGTATCCTAAATGTGTTTCGCAAGAAAGAAATATAAAAATCCTTTTTCTCTTCTGGTGGCATAAGGAGCTGCTTATGATTGTGGCTGCTGGCATAGGTGCTGAGCCTGAGAGGCTGCGGCAGACATCTAGTAGCATGAACGTGCGTGCGGTCGACTTGCGTGCTACATCAATCGCTACGAGTGCTTGTTTGTGCCAAAAGCGGTGACCGGCGGGCAGCTTCCGCGTGGCCGGAATGCACAGTAAAATCTTTCCTGACCTTTACACTAAATATTTTTGCGTCCCCAGAATTCTGCAAAACTTCGCTGTCCCGGAGCTCCGAATGGCACTTCAATTAAGCATTCACCATCGAGTCCTTGGCATTATCGCGGCCAGGTCCCCCCCCCAGCGCCCCCCCCCTTATCACTGCGTGCCAGTTCCCTCTATAAATATTTACTGTGGTTTTTAGGGAGAAAGCAGAATGCAAATTTTGTGCACGGGGGCTTTTGACATTAGGGAGACACTGTTAGCATGCAATTGAACATGGGTTTATCGGGGAGGAAATGAACCACCCTGCCGTTCTTACACATTCTGCGGTAATTCTGTAAATAAAGGATAAATAAAAACAATAAAAAGTAAAATTATTAGTGGGAAATGCCCAGAAAGAGCGACGGATGCTCCCTATCTCAGAAGAGAAACATTCTTCCCCTTTCCCTCTCCGCCTGCGACAAAGGACCCAAAATGAGAATTAATGTTGGTTGCAGAATCACATGGCTTTGTCAGGGATGGGATTTAAAGTCCTGACTTGCTTCTGGCAGACGCGTGCAAGGGGTGTAAATGGTATAATTCTGAGAGACCTCATACTTAAAAAGTTGGACGAAGGGTCTGAAAATGTATTTTAAATTGACAGAGTGGGGTGCGGGGGGCTTATTTGCCTATAATTTATGAAGGCGGCTAGTGCTTTCTCCCTTTGTAGTGAACAGTACCACCCTGGAACAGCTATTAAAAGCTTATCTTTTGTTGACTATACATGAGGGACACTGTTCGGAGTCCATTGAGTCACCAGGCCGCCTACTGCGATTGATTAAATGCATTTCATGAGCTGTGATTGGGCAGGATGAGTAAAATCGACTGGCCCGTTTTTTTTCAAAGGAGGAACATGTGCTCCATGGAAGATGGCTTCAGGCTTCATGTGGTCAGGGGCGGCTAAGTTGGAGCCACATGAAACATTAAGGATCATTCTGCAGTAATGGGAATCGTACAGGAACATTAGGCTTACAAGGCCATTGTTATGGTACTAATTGTCAACATTAACAATATAAAAGTATTGAAAGCCAAATTGCTTATATTAATATGGATAAACTGCCATTGTTATTGCATGATTTTTATTAGCGCGATTCATCAGCATCTATAAATATCGCTCTGTCTGGTACGGAATTACCACATGAAATGTATGCATTATTAGGTACAAACAGCTCAAGACGTTGTGATGTTATGCCACACTTTATTACAACATATAAAATATATAATGTGATATATAATCTGAAGGATTGCAATCAAAGAAGTTTTTAAACACAAGTTAAAGTACAAATGTCTGTAGTGTGAAGTCACCATCAACATCATATGATCCGTCCATCGATCTGCCTACAGCTTACCCTGGTCAGGGTCATAGGGTGGCCTGGAGCCTACCCCAGGCAGCATGGGCCACAAGGCTGGGGACACCTTGGACGGGACACTCTCTTGTGAGGTCTCTCTGATGCTGAATGTCCGTGTGAGGTGTTTGTGCTGAGGGGCGGGTGCTCCTACACCAAGAGCAGAGAGTCACGATGGGCTTTGAGCCCACGACCTTAAAGGTGCAGCCTCCACCCAATAAGCCCAAGAAGGAAAGCCGGCGTTCCCAAGCCAGCTCGGGTCAGGCGGCAGAAGCCGGCAAGCGTCCCAAGCTGCTCCTTCCAGGAAACGCCCAGCACACAAACTGCAGTCAGGAGTACCATGACATCCGGCACCGGGCTCGGTCCAAACGGGCCTCCGCTCCGGCCACCTGTCGTAGCTGGACTCAGAATGAAAGATGCTACCAGAAAGAACAGGCACGAGTCCAAAAACCGGGCCTACCTGCTCCTCCTTAAGCAGGCGAGGAGATTAAACAGGCTTTGCTTTGACAGCAGACAGTCAGAGTCATTCAGCACCTTGGGGACGTCACCGGCTGCATATGACAGGTTTATTTTATTGTGTTGCTCATACTCTCTGACTGCGTTTGGAGCTGCTTTATAGCACATTATCACATCAAAGTACCAACTAATTTTACCAAATTTTAAAGAGGAGGGTAATTTATTCAAACCTCTCCTACACAGATCTGTGGAAGACCCTCTTTCCTTCTTTTAACAAAGGTCATTATATAATTCTTTTAAATTAATTTAGTAATGTTTAACTAGACTAGACATTTAACTATACTAGAATATGCAATTAGATTTTAATAGCAAAGGCATATACAAAACATTTCTATTTTTAAATTTTATATAACTCCCCCCAAATTTAAGTACCTACACACAATGTCTTTTTTTTACCTATTTTCTTATACCTCAGAGAGTAGCTGACTTCCCCCACC
>JAODKN010000134.1:24965606-24977057 GCA_026774425.1 Petrocephalus zakoni | reverse complement strand
GGAGAAACTAACCGGAGTACCCAGCAGAGTACCACTAACAGGCACAACTTAACATTAGGTCAGACTTGGATGAAGTCACTTTCTTTGTTGCAGCAGAAATTATGTTGAGAATTGCATCCAACATAGGCTTGGTATAGATTAATCCTAAATAGAATTTACGTCTACTGCTTGCTATTTGAACAAACACTTTGACAGATCTTTGTTTTTTTCTGGGTTGCTTTGTTTCTGTATTGCATACTGCTTTGGTCCCTGTGACTGCATCTGGCACAACTTAGGGCAGCTCAGTTATCAACTTCTTCAGGACCCAAAATCTGCAGCGGGAGAATGCAAACGGAATGTGCAAACTCAGCAAGTATATATATTTTTTAATAAAATATTTTAGACAGTGACATCCGCATTTGAGTTAGCCTTTGGTAAACCAGTAGATCATCGTGGAAGTGAACAATTTTAAAGCCATGTATAGTGAAAAGTAATTAGCCGTCAGTGTTGACACACCACGACACAAAAAAGAAATGTGTCCTCTGCATGTAACCCACGTGACATTGTGACACAGCAGTGGGCAGTTACTTGAGCACCCGGGGAGCAGTGCTTGGGGACGGTACCTTGGTCAGGGTACCTCATCGGTACTTGATAGTTGGGGACTCGAATCAGAAACCTTTCGATTACACAGTGGAGGGGACAAATTTGGGGGAATCAAAAAGCTAACGTGAGAGACTGGGACACTATTGGTGACACTAAACAGTTTCTGAATGTCACCTTGATCACAAGCAAAGATCTGCCACTTTCCAGTTTGGGATTCAGAATGCTACGTTCAGAACGGTAAATGATACTTCGTACTCCGGGGCTAATTTACATTCCGTCTGCTATCCCCCTCAGATTCAGCAGTGGAATTACAGATACGCTTCACTTTTATATTCTCAATTTTTTTTCCCCCTTCGAATGTTTGTTATCAGAAAATTAATTCAGCACTGAATCGAAAGTCTTCAGCTGACTTGGACGCAGTTTGTCTCAGTCTGAATTTCCATTAAGATTGAGAAATTCAATGAATTTGTAGGCACTGTGCCATCTTTAAGGAAACTCCATCTATAGGCTATAACCTACAGATAAATCTTACAAAGGCAAGCTTTAAAATAATATTCCGTATTACGATCAGTCTTAATCTTACCAAAAAATTTAATACGTAACACAAAATCCATTGGGCTACTTTGTAATATCATTATTTTAATTCATTTGAACTTTTAGTCAACGCAGAGATTGTGCAGATGTTCAATGTCAGCAGTATTTCATATTTATCTAAACTTGTACGTATGAAAAGGAGGATGCGTGTGTGTCTGTGTGTGTGTGTGTGTGTGAGAGAGAGAGAGAGAGATGGCTTTGGCTCCCTCACATTTATCTTGTGGTTCATGCGCAAACTTACAAGCTTTTTCATGCCTTTGTTGAATCTAATTTGCACCTTAAACACTTTTTCCTCTTTTAGTTTGAAGGAGTTTTTTTCCAGTTCATTTTAATAAGAAAACAGAAACCACAGGTGTATCACAGCTGAACAACCCTGCCATCCAGTTTTACCGTCCTAACCCTTAACTGAGTTTTACTGTCCTTACCAAGTTTTACCATCCTTTCCAAGCTTTATCATTCTAACCCAGTCTTACCATCCTAAGCCAGTTTTACTCTCCTAAATGAATGCATGGATACCCTATCAGGGGTGAATATGAATATGAAAAGTACGACTGAATACCCCCGGGAAATATTTTGCATCTGCTCAGTAAATTGTACCACTGGGACGGCCTGACTCAGCAGTTTCTACAGTGGGGGACCCCAAAGCCCACATTTGGAGGGGCCCAAGAGGACATTTTACCAGGGGGCCCAGACTTTCTAGCTTGGCCCCTGCTCAGATCTGAAGAGGCCCCTCCTCGCCACTCTGCACCACATGTCACTTGGTCATGGGAACTGTGGTAGAAACCTTAAGGCACACAAATTTCATTAAGATAAAATCATTTTCAAAAAATATACATCCATGGAAAGAAGAAAATGTGTAGTAAAAAAAGGAACACATTATTGCTTACGATAAAATAATATGTATTTATGTCCATATAAAGTAATTATACTTAAATCTCATAATATTGTAATTTTACGAAACGGAAATCCAATTTCAAATCTGCAAATGTATGCCTGCGCCTATTTCCTAAGTCTCAGGAGTACAATCCTCATTTTACATTAACAAATTCTAATTTATGAGTTAATTATGATCAGGTTGCGATTAAGAATTTCAGTTTATGCATTTACAACTTCAGCTCTACATTTACGAATCACTTCAATTACATGGGGAAAGTTACGTCGCTGGTATCCAACAGGTTTTAACAAAAAAATCTCACTCAAGTTTTAATAAGCTTTAGACAGCTCCAGAGAACTGAGGGGCTGGGCTGTAAATGGAAAAAATTAATTGACATTAATTGTCAAAACCCATTAGCCATTGGCAACATAACTTTCCCCATGTGTGACTCATCAGCATGGTACTGGAGCTGTAAATGCATAATCTGTGATTCGAACAACGTAAACTCATAAATTGCGATTTGTAATTGTAAAATGAGGATTCTACTCGTGAAACTCAGGCGGCAGGTACAGTACCTGTACACATTATGCAACCCTGAATACGGATTTGCGGTTCATAAAATTACGAGATTGTTGTAAGATCTAAGTACTTACTGTAGATGTGAATTTATCTACCTAGGCCTACAAATCTATTGCACATTAGCGGCTACAAACTAAACTGTCTAAACTACTCTCATAAAATGAGAATCTGTAAACCTAGAGTGCCACATGTTCATTGCGAACTGAATGTGTAAATCTGTTGTTATAAATGTCACAGTAAAAATGTACCTGCGAAATCTTTGCTTACAGATCATGTTACAGATATACACTTATGATTTCAGATTTGCAATTCATTTTTTTTTACGTATGATTACTTTAGACATACATCGATCTCCATAAAATAAAAATAAGGCTCTGTGTCAGCTACACAAATGTAGCATTCCAGAAGCTGTCACTGAGCATTTGAATACAGAAACAGCACAGTGTCCCCACTTCAGGGATTTGAACATGTAACCTTCTGTTCTCAATCCCAGGGTCTCAACCACCATAAAACAGCAATAAAATTTAAAACAGCCCCACTAAAGCCTGCTTCTCTTTTTTGTCATTTATCAAAGTTAATTCAATGACCACCTTGTAGCCAATGGCATTTTTAATTAAAAATAAACACATCTCCCCATCCCCGACCACAGCCCATCAGCAGACCTAAATGAGGACACCTGCATCATATATGTTAAGGCCCATAAGAAGCCCAAGGAGCCATTGTAAAGTGTACTAACGCTCTGGATGCTTATTGCAGGCCCAAGCAGCATTCTTCTTGTGGTGTGCTGAAGAAAGCATTTTCCACAGACCTCAGATGATCCCACAGGCTCCCAGGAATCACACATGGCTGTACGGAAAACACGCTATCATCATAATGGTCTGCCTGTGTGCTTTTGGTCAGCCTCCATATCATTTTTATACTTGCAGCTTGCTTGAGTTTAATTCTGTCTATTTTTATACACCACTCATCCCAGCCATCTCACCATAACAACGTTAAGAGAAACATAATTAGAAACAATATTAAGGTAGTAGCTAATGTTAAATGATATAAACGGGTAGGGGAAGGCTCAGAAGGCAGGTACAATTCCTTACATTCAGGGAGTTCGACTGTAGCCTTACATCTCCACAGTTCTGGGTTTGAATCCCACCCCCAGCTGTGTGTGGAGTTTGTTTGTTCCCCCTGTGTTTGTGTGGGTCACGCTGAATTACCTTCCATGGTCCCGGGGTAAGCAGTTAGGTGATTTGATGACATTGTGGTTGAATAAGTGCCCTGTGATGGACTGGAATCCCGTCCAGGATGTCCCCTGCCTTGTGCCCTGTGATGGACTGGAATCCTGTACAGAGTGTCCCCTGCCTTGTGCCGCTTGATGGACTAGAATCCTGTCCAGGGCGTCCCCTGCCTCGTGACATGTGATGGACTGGAATCCCATCCAGAATGTCCCCTGCCTTGTGCCCTGTGATGGACTGGAATCCTATCCAGGGTGTCCCCTGCCTTGTGCCGCTTGATGGGATGGTATCCTGTCCAGGGCGTCCCCTGCCCATTACCCACTGCTTCCCAAAGAGACTTCAGCCTCATCATGAACAATCATGAAAAACAATAACTGATCATTTTGTAGCCCTGCTGAGAACAACCTATAAAATTATTTTGGTTACTGGCTGCAAGATTTTTCGCACAGAACACTTCTATCGATCATGCACTAATTACTGTCACGTCGAGATTTCCGAAAGGCCCCCATCACATTCACAGGGATGCACCATAAAGCCATTAGTCAAATGTGTTTACGGCACCGGCACCGGCCAGTGAGTAATGTTAGCTTGCAAGGCCTGATCTATGGCCCTGGTGGTCGAGCATCTGTAATTCCGCTATGAGGAGGCTATGTGAAAACGTGGCAGACCGTGATGTAGCAGCCAGACAGACTGTATGTCTTAGCCCGCGAAGATCTAGTGGGCGTGCCTTCTCCAGCAGTTATTCAGGACTAGCTGTGGCCGGGCAGTCAGCCTAGCACACGTCAGCTAGTCGCTAGCATCGTTCGCAGCTTACTACCGTCAACCAAGTCAGCAGCAAGCTTAAATGGTTCGGTTTTCACGAGGTTGTTGCCCTTTCAAAATCGATATTCTTGGGTGCTTTTTCACACAGTGTTAAGCTTCATACGTCACCCAGTCATAGAGCGGGATTATATCACTCAGAAACATACCAAATTGGCCCCTGGTGGTGCCAGCTGCACACAGACACTCCCGCTAGCGATGGCATTGGTCTGTGCCACCTGCAAACACACAAGAGCCGGAGGAAATTGGCAAATTCTGGTGCCCACTAAGGCATATGCATAGAAACAAAAGACAAAACAATGAAATGATGTTGATACTTGGTGCCAGCACTGTTTGGTAACCATAGAAACAAATACGCTTTTCCCTATTCACCAAACAACCCATAATCACAAGGCTGCTGGCGGGCCCGTCAGCTTAAGGGACATGCATTCTAGTCAATGCTAAACTGATGACATGATATTTCATTTTATCACAAAGTTCCTTTAACCGAAAAATGTGTTTGTGTGAAACAGCTTTGGCATAAGGATATATTTTTTGGTGTGGGAGTAACATGACTGACGTCCAAAAACAAACTCCCCTGGAAACCAAACTGCACCGACTGAACAGTAGACCAACAGGGAGACAGTGAGGGGAAATGTCATTACATCAACTGGAAAGCATTGGCAGATTCCTGGGTCTGGGAGACTGTGGGGCTGCTTCCCTTAGTCTCCAGGAAGACTCTCCCAGCTTGGATCCGTTCATTTCCACTGTGACGCAGTACTGCTCTCAGAACCTTATACCTCCTAGACACGCTTGCAGCCTTGCACTGAATTAGCAGAGTGGAACACAGACGGACAATCCATGTGTACAAATGTAGTACTTTTAAGTATTCTATAATCCATCTTTTACCTTATGGAAAAAATCAGATGTAATTTGTAACAAAATACTTTGTGTGATCGTATTTTTGTATTTAAAATACTTCATAAATGTCATTTTATTTATTTATTTTCAGTCATTTTAAGAACCTTCATCACCAGACTTACAGACTCTTAAATATAGCTCATCACTGTCTGGATGCAAGTAAATCACGTGACACATCCTGCTGGGCCCAGTTTGCTCATCGTGAACTTCCATGACCAGTAATGCAGGGAAAGAAGCTGATTTGGTACTCGGTGCAAACTGCTTTAAGATTAAGTACTAAAATGTCAATCAGATATTGCTCATTGAATGTCATTAAAGGACAGAAAAATAAAGCAAACAGTCCCAGCCCACCTCTGTGGATGTAGTCTGCTGAGCTCACATTACATTAAGGCTATAACACATGCAACTCACAAAATTAGTATTCTGTTTAAAGTTAGGGAAAGCTGTAAATTTTGTAAATACTACACATTACTAGGGCTGTAATGATACACGTGCTCATCCCCTACCTATTTGTACCTATTTACCTATTTTACATGTTTTTTCAAAATACAAAGTATTTATATTTTAATTAAAAACATTTTCTCACACCAGTACTTTGTATTTTGTTTTGGACCATTTGATAAGCAAGTATTTGTAATTCGTAACAAAACACTTTTTGATGTATTTGTGCCCATCTCTGCTGGGCCATGGTCTCCGCACTCCTAGCAGGTCTGGGGTCTGCAGAACTGTACTGTGTGCAGCTTGAGCTTCCTGTGCTGCTTCCCATGGAGAACATATGTGTGGGAAGGAGCCAGATAAACGACTATCAAAGATGCCCTCAAAGGCAGCTAACCAAAATCAGAGCATCCTGCATGGACTGTGGTTGCCAGGAGAGACCCCCAGAGCCAGACCTGAGGTAGCAGTCCCAGGTGAAGGCCTGCTGGTCAGGCCACCCAAATACCCATCCAGGCTCAATCATAAAAGTCTATATTAATGCATAGTGTGGGTACACCTGCTGAAAGGGAAAAAGTAGTCCTAAGGTTCCAGGGACCAGCAAGCATAATAATGAAGAACCAAAGGGGGTGTTCCACAAAGCAGGATTTCTTGCTTAGCCGGATAACTTGTTGGATTTAAGGTAGTCTAGGCAGAATGGACTCATCTTTGCCGTAAATTCCGAGGTACGAGACGTCACACCCGATTTCCTGTTCGAGCTACAAGTCTTGGAACAAACATGGCTGCCTCCACAAACACGCTGTTATTGTCGCAATCTGAGCACAAAGGCTCATGGAAAGACATTTTTTACTTCACACACGTGCGATTACATTCATAACTAGTGATACATTTAATAAGATAAACATTTTGAAATATTTATAAAAGAAGCAGTGAAACACTTATTGTTGACTGTAAGCTGCCATGTTGAAATGACATCACAAGGGAATTTTGTACAACAAAATTCTCTCCAACTTCAACCTTGGAAAAGGGGCGGGTTCCCGACAGGAAGTGACGTTTTCATGACGTTTTTGTCCGACTCAGAGAGAGATAATGGAACTCAGGATTGCATATGCATTAATGTGCATTAGTAAATTATCAGTATCATATTTCTTACTTAGTCATGACCAATGACCTCATGACACAGGCCAAGTTGTTCCCTACTGGGTGAAAACTAAACAGTAAACCTTCACTCATAACCCTGTAGATTGCGTGCTATTAGATTCGATGGGACGGAGGGTTTCATCGGTTTTTGAGGTGATGAGCAGGCCGCACCTCTCAACTGGAGGGCATGTTTACAGCGGTTCCCCTCTTCCCCTTGTTGCAGTTAACAGGAAACAGTCATCAGATGAGACTACAAATCGGCAAGTTAGGCTCCTCCAGAGTTAGCGAAGCACATTACCTCTTTGGCGTGGCGTTAAATAAATGTGTGGGGATATCTCCCAGGGGAGATGGCATGCCCTGTACTGTACACCCCCCCCACTCAGGCACCCTGAATCTTTGGCTCCCTCTTGTGCTTTGGGGGTCTGATTCACCATCAGCTCCACAGGCCGCCCGGGTCCCTTGACTGTGGTCTTCTCTGAGCAGCTCCATACCATCACAAACAAGCTTTAAAGCTTTTCTGCCATACTGCTGCATTCTGTTGTGGTAGTCAAAATTAACCCCATGAGGCAAGGTCACACAGCACCCTCCCCCAAAACAACAGAACCTGAGACATAACATCAATCCCACAATGCCTCCCGACCCCGGCCTACCATTGCATTAAATTTTCCTTCCACACTGTTTATCCATATGAAGATATTCCTCCCCAATGTTTCTGTCTTTAAGCTTCGCTACATAAAAGCAGACAAGGAAAATCCATTTCTAAAGCAAAAAGAGCCGCTTGAGCATTAAACCACAAAGTAAACGACTGTTAGACCAAAGAGCCAAACCAGCCTCGGGCTACAGTCTTTGTGCCCTTGGCTGTCACTGTCATCATCTTCCTCGCTGTTGTTGCATGTCACACATCGTGGGGAGTATTCGGGTAGGGGCGGCCGTTTCACGCCAGGCTGCCTGCCCTGGGCTGGCTTGACCTCTACCCAAAGTTCCCCACAGTTCCCGTGATTTAAAAACCTGTCGGATTGTATCCTGTCCGCCCGGATGCCACATGGCACTCTCGAGATGCTCCCCCAGCCCTGCAGTGCACACGCATGAGGGCACACACACAAACAAACCCCAGGCCACTTGGATCTCACCAGCGCCGCATTGCCAGCTCAGACAGGCCCGTAATCCTAACAGCAGCGCCCAATAAAAATGAAACCAGCGGTCTCCACAGTGACGCCTCCTCGCCCCGCCGCATACAGAGGCAGGAGACAGACCATGTTCAGTCCCTCACCGCCCCGTCTGCAGTTTCCTGCCAGGATTACGTTAGGCTGCCTTTGCTATGCATGCCGCCCTGAAGGGGGCGCTATTCATGGCTGAGCCGAGATCTGGCTTCTCAAGCCGGCCCCCGGGAGGATAGGGGAGGTGCAGCCAGGTCCACCGGAGACCAGGCAGCCTAGGGTGTGCCTGTATTTCACAGGTGGGTGCTCTTATCCCAGCCCGGAAACTGCAGAGGAAGCGCCAGTAATTGGTAACTTATTCACCAGAGTGCTGCCCAGAGGCGGACATTTCAGGTCCAGAAAGTCAAAATCCTGAACAGGATTTTCTTTCAACCAACCAGCTGAGTACTATGTGACTGGAATTAATTATGCTCAACTAGTGGGTTGAAACAAAATCCTGGCCTAGATTTTTACTTTCTGGACCTGAAATGTCCGCCTCTGGTGCTGCCATACGCTGGGGGAGAAATTGACCTCTGAGGCGATGGCTAAGAGTTACGGCGCTTATTCGGGCCTCGGTAGCAGCCAATGGGGAGGTGGACTGCTGGTGATCTGGGCCAAGGGGCAAAGGTCACTGTCGGGGGCGGGACTAATCATCAAATCCCGTAGGGGTGACCATCACAGTCGGGCCTTCATGTTCCCTCTCCCTGCTCCGTCCATAGCTACCCGCCTGTTATTAAAGTTGCTTAATTACCATCCTTCATGAGCTAAAAGACGTCCCCCCACAGCCCGAGGTGGGTGGGCCATAAACACATACCCACAAGCACTCAGCGGACCATTTCATCAAGAAGTTTGGGGGTGGTGTGCAAGGAGAAGATAACAGCCACTGCTGCAGATAATTTACTGAGTGATTCACCAACGGAGAAAAAAAAAAGTTTAGTTATAAATTAATTAACTGAGGAGCCACTGTGGACTTTGGTGGGGGGGGCAGCTTTCAGATGGCAAAAGTTACAGAAACAACCTTGAATGAGAGAGAGGGAGATTCTGCGAGCCACATTCAAAGACGTGCATCCGCCATTAAGATGCTCCATCCATCCATATCAGCTTCTCCAGTAAAGGATCGCTGTGCGCCTAGAACGTCCAGGATGCAATCAAGACCATCACAGGACCTAATTTCAACCCATTTGTGACCCTCCTCCTGCAAGATGAATGTGAAGATCAACACATTCATTTTGATGTTTGATGAAGAGCAAACAGGACTTACAGAAGACAGCCATGCCTCCATCAGGCAGCAAGCGAGATTCAGGGAGCAGCAGACAGGCTCTGCAAGCATTCTTACGACTTACGGCGGCGGGTGCCACTGCGCAAGCTCCTGATTTATGGCACGGCGTCCCTGCTGAACGACCCAGCTGGGAAAGACAGCGGCCAGCTGGTCGGCAAAGTGGATCTAGCACTCCGTTACGAAAATAATTTCTAACATCAGCTGCGTCGGGCCTGCTCAATCACGATCAACGTGTCTAAAACATGCATGTTTACAAACCAAAAAAGGTTAACCCTGTCAGTGCCCCGGCATGGACAGCGCAGTCAGGAATGCGTGAAGCCAAATGGCAAATATGGCCACTTGGTTGTGACAATCCCCAGTGAAGCCACAGAGAGTTCATTTCTCAAGCAATATGATGTCAAGGCTGTAGTGAGCGAGGGATAGTTTGGTGGATGAAAGCCGGAGTCCGGCGCACCGTGACGAGAGGCCCGGGGGGCCACGCGGATCCCTGCAATGCGGCCCTACCCGTAACCACGCCTTGTGATCGGACATGCACTCGTTGTGCTTTAATCCGGCCACACTCCATACAAATCACTGTGCGACAGCTGAAATGGACCATTTAAAAGTGTGGGGGGGGGGGGGGTTTCTGCTGCAGGCTCTAGAAGGGGAGGGTTTGGAAATTGATAGCGACACAAGCGGGAATAGATAGCGGGCGGACAGGAAGCGGCTTGTGAGGTGATTATTCCTATCGTGGCTCTGTGATTTAACACCCGCTGGCCATTTAATGAAACGCTAAGAAGCCATCAGAAGCAAGACTACAGTGGAAGCCAATTTATACTTTGATCCGAGACGGTTTTCTTAGCGCAGGCTCAGGGAATGGAGACCATTCTCCAAGGGACTTTAAAAAAGCATACATAAAGTGCGTCTGTGAGCTATAATACACCCGGCCAGTGTGTGGGGATAGCATACATAAAGCGCGTCTGTGAGCTATAATATACTCGGCCGGTGTATGGGGATAGCATACATAAAGTGTGTCTGTGAGCTATAATATACTCGGCCGGTGTGTGGGGATAGCATACATAAAGTGTGTCTGTGAGCTATAATATACTCGGCCGGTGTGTCGGGATAGCATACATAAAGTGAGTCTGTGAGCTCTAACATACCAGGCCGGTGTGTGGGGATAGCATACATAAAGCACATCTGTGAGTTATAATTTACCCAGCCGGTGTGTGTGTGTGTGTGTGTGCGTTTGCATGTTTGTGAGTCTGTGTGCATATGTGTGTGTGGATTATATTTATATTACATTGTGGGGACCAAATGTTGAAAAAAACCTTTCCTTTTGATGTTGCGGGGACAAAATGCAAAAAAATCTCATATTTTTCTGGTTACTTATAGTTAAGGGTTGGGCTGGCCAGGGGTTCAGGGTGTCATGTTGGGATTAGGGTTTTCCCTATAGAAATGAAGTCCCCACAAAGATATAATTACGAAAGTGTGGTGTGTGTGTGTGTGTGTGTCGGTGAGCTGCCCCCCAGGATTAAGCTGATGTAAAGAGCCGGTAAAAATTGCCAAACTTCTCATCAAGCAGATGTTTGGTGGCACTGCCTGTAAATCTTCCCCATGTGTCTAATACACAAAGCACCATAATAAAACTAAAATGCTCCCCTATAAAATCACTTGGCAGGTATTAAATCCTGTCACATCACTGCTGATTGGTCAGAGGCTGGGCTAGCTAATGGGTGCAGAATTATCACATCTTAGGGTGAGCTGTGGGGGGGGGGGGGGGGGTCAAGGCAAAAGGGAAGTTTCGATAAGAAAAATAAAAATGGCTGGGGCCCGTGCCCAACCAATAGC
>JAODKN010000134.1:24947833-24965506 GCA_026774425.1 Petrocephalus zakoni | reverse complement strand
CCCCCCCCCCCCCCCCCCCCCCCCCCCCCCCCCCCCCCCCCCCCCCCCCCCCCCCCCCCCCCCCCCCCCCCCCTCCTAACTCTGCCATCACCATCCTCCTGTCCCCCCGTGTCCAACACTTGGGCCGGAGCCTTAATGTCTGTGAAACATGACGGTGTCTGGTCAAGGTGACACCTGTGTGTCCACATCCTGTTTTCACCCGTCTGCTTCTCTTGATTGGAATCGGGGTGCAGACTTGACAATTAAGCAGCCGATCTGATTCTGTATTAGTGGAAAAGGTCCAGCCAAGACTGCACAATGATGCGCGCCTTACAAACGGGATTGACAGGAGTGATGTCTGCACGGATGCCTTCGGTGTGTGGAGAAGCAGGGTCGCGCCTTAGGTCCGTCGGCCGCTGTGGGGTCATCCATAACAGTCGCCATCAGAAATATCTCTCCCCGCAAAGTCTGGTTTGCTGAATGACCCGCCTCATTCAGCTCCTGGTGATGCTACGGTGTGGGGCATCCCTGCTTAACCCCCGCAAATTTAAATACTGCGCTGATTTATCACCTGTGCAGGAAGGACCCCCCCCCCGCCGACATCATGCATACACAGGAACACCTTGTTGTGTTTCTGCCGCAATCTGTTCGGTTTGAACCAGCCTGCTTCTCCCTGCTCGCCTCCCTGGCAGCTGCCCCTGCAGTGTCTCATTTACTCGACGTGTTGACAGGAATGTGATTTTGCGCTGAGGCGAGACAGATTGGGCTGGATCTTGTGAGACGGTTTACGCGCAGTTACGCCTGTGTGGTTGGTTGGCCATCGCAGTGTTTTCACAGGCTTGCAGACGTTCCACTGGGAAGCTTACTGCTTTAGATAGCACCTTGTTCTGGCCAGAAAAACACCATATTTTTACAGGCGCCTGTTTATATATGTGTAGAATCGGCGACCAGAATGTGATGTCTGGCATCAGGTCTGCGGGAACTTAACGATGCCTCTGTGCCTCCCCAGGTCAGGCCAGCCAGCGGTATAAAAGGGCTGTTTCACAGAAACCCAAAGCAAGCTTCCCTCGACAGCCATGCTGCTGCTCATCTCAGCCGTAAGTCCACCTTCGGCGCCCACCTCCTGCGGCGGACTGCCAGCGCGCCCACCAAGGGCCAGGCCAAGGCCAAGAAAGGCTTCCCGGAGATTTCCATCGACACCAAAGACTATAGCTCTGAGGGCACCAGTGAGGACCGGGACGCGGAGGACGGCTCCCGCCCCCGGTGTGACCGTGAGAGGGACTCGCCCGCCGCTGGCCCGCGGCACTGCACCAATGGGGAGGCACCCCCAGGGGGCAGCAAAGGTAAGGGTCCGTCATCCCAGCCGCAGCACAGGCGGGTGCTGAGTGAGCCGCTGAGGCGGGCTAGCGGGATGCTGCAGCGGGAGCTGGCAGAGGAGAAGCAGTGTGCCTATGCTCGCGTCGCCGTTAGCGGCTCTGGGAGGGTGGGCGTGGCCTCCAATTGCATCCGCTGTGTGCTGGGCTCCAAAGAGAGTCCTGAGATGGAGAGGAAGCTCCGCCCCCAGCCGCCTCCCCCCCGGGTGAGGGCCGCCTCTGATCCCAAGCCCTTGCCGAAACCCATCCCTGCGCAGCTGCAGGCGGAGCCCCGGGCCCGGGCAGATGTGCCCCCCGAGCCCCAAAACGAGCCCCCCCCCAAACTCCTGCTCAAGGCCCCCCCACAGCTCATGAACACTCCACACGCTCCTGGCCGCTGCCTCCCCCGCGGTGACCCCTCGGCACGGAATGCGCGGTCCTGCAGTGTCCCTCGCAGGAGGATCCCCCCGCCTGCCAGTCCTGTGCCGGTCGGCACCACCAGCCTGTGCCGCCAGGTTCCGGTCCAGCTCGCCGGCAATGCAGGTGGTGACAGCACCCACCTCACTGACACTGACTCCAGCAGCTGCGAGAGCTTGGGGGGCCCTGTGCTGCCACCACCCCCGCCGCCCCCCCGTGGCCTGGATCCACACCACCGCTGCGTCGGCACGTTGCAGCGAGAAATGAACACCCTCTTTTCCCAGAAAATGGAGGAGGTCCACAGTAAATCCCCCATGTTCTTCAGTGGTAAGGTCTAATCTGGTGGCCAGTGAGCTGCGAGCGTAGCACTGTGGTCCTAAGATGTAGCTTTCTTAGTTCCCACGCCACCCTCCCGGCTCCATCCCACAAAAGTGCGTGCTAGAGTCAGGTGACCTTGTCGTCTCCACCCTCAGCAAGGCCTGCCATATGCTGGACTGAAAGGCTGGAATCTCACCGGCAGGCAGTGAAGCAGCCATGTGACCTAGCTCATGCAGTGCCCTGATCATATATAATGCTACAGTATTCTCCAAATACGCCTGAGGCATCGATTGTGTGTCATGTGTTCAGCTGTAGGTGGCCATGCTCTGGGCAGAGCCAGGGTGGGCCTGGTCCATCCAATCAGGAGCATGGTCCTAAAGCTGGGAAAACCAATCAGCCAAACCATCAGCATCATATTTATGATTTTTTCAGATTAGAAGGAATATACCATTTTTTTAAGACCATACTTTTTGAACCCCCAAACCCCCTCCAGAGAAACCAGGGACGGGCGGGCCCCCCCCCCCCCCGCCCCGGGGGCGCGGGGGGGGGGGCCGCCCCCCCCCCAACGCCACTCTGAAGTTTCTCTAAGAAACATTCCATTGTCTGGGTCGCCTGCCCATCCAATAGCCATGAGTGTTGATCCCGCTCAGGGTCACAGGGATCCGGGGGTCTTTTAGAGGGAGCACAGGCCTGGGGGGCAGCATGCATGAGATGGCAGTAAGCTCATACTCACACCAGTTCACCACATGGACTGTGTAATGGACACCACTGCAGTCTGGCATTTCCCCCTTCAATCTCCGCCTCATGGCGGTTTACTGACCGACCCAAAGCCAGTCTTACAGCTCAGTAATGGCCATTAAAAAAATACCTGCCTGACCATGTAACCGGCACATATTTAGTGAACAAAATCATGTAATTCATTCCCCGCAGTCGAGGCCGGAGGACAGGATCTGCTTCACAAGCTTTGCAAATTGACGGCGGTTTATCTCATATTTACTGAAGCCCTTCGGGTTAAGTGCGTAATTTGCGCGTAGAGCAGAAGTGAACATCTAGGAGCACAAAGAGCTCCCACATTCCGCACTGTGACACTGGAGCAGGACGCCCTTTGGCTGGCCTTTTCCTCCGGGATCGACGTGGCCAGGACGTCTTGCGCGTCCCCATCTCACCGTCATCAGGCCCGGCTCCCTTACATGCCGCCTGCCGGCTGCCGCATTTTATTTTGAGATCAACAAAAAGCAATTACCGGGGGCGGGGCTGCCGGGGGCGGGGCCACACCGGCGCGACCTCTCACGTCCCACTTCCCATCTTACCGCCACTTGGCCGGCAGCGGCAGAAAATAGATTCTGCTCTAGAACCGGTCTGTGTCTGCAGACACCAGAAAAAGATATTAATTATTACTACTGAGCTGCACAATGGAAGGGCTAAAGGATTTTAGGAGCACTAAGTCACCAGCGGCCCAGGCCACAGCCTAGCTCGGATTCCTGCACCAACATGGCAGATAAAATGGCCTCATTAGTGTTGCTGACTGCAAGGAAATGCCAGCATTTTGAGGGAAGTAGCCTTAGGCAGCCATCGACGGCTGTGGGTGGGCGGGGTGCTCACTCGTGACTCTGGATGCCCTGAGAAGCTTCACGTGTGGGGGGGAGGGGGGGGGGGTGTATGACATCAAACAGCATCTCTGGCAGTGTCTATTTCCTCTGCCTTACATGTAATGCAATGGAGCCATTGGAGAAATTACAGATGAAAATAAATTTACCAGATGCTGCTCCTCCACTTCGAAAGGAGCCAGTTGAGGTGGTTCGGACGTCTATCTCAGATGTCTCCTGGACGGCTCCCTGGGGAGGTGTTCCGGGCATGTCCACCTGGGAGGAGGTCCCGGGGCAGACCCAGGAAACGCTGGAGAGATTCTCTCTCGGCTGGCCTGGGAACACTTTGCTATTCCCCCGCTGGAGCTGGAGGAGGTGGCTGGTGAGAGGGAGGTCTGGGCAGCCCTGCTTAGACTGCTGCCCCAGTGACCCGACCCTGGATAAGCGGCAGAAAATGGATGGATGGATAAGAGAAAAAACCCGTCACGAGTGTCAGGGTGATTTCTGCCATTCAGCTTTTCATATCAGCAAGACAGCAGCGAGGAATATTTCTGCGTCATCTGTGACCTATGTGGTGAGATATAGACAAGTGCCCGGAACAAAAGAACACAAATTCCCTCTCTTCCACGGTGGAGGACGGCAATCCCAGAATGCACTTGCTGTGCCACTTTCCTGCACTCGCTTCCTTCTAGCTGGCAGCCATAGTACTTTGAGAAGGATCTCCCCGCCTGCAGACGGTCTGTGTGTATGTGAGGTGAGCATGAACACCCATACCAGGGCTGCCTTGGAGGCGACTGTCACTTCCTGAGAGCAAAATGGGGGTGGGGGGGGGCTGGTTTCTATGATAGCGTCAGTTTCTGTGACTGACCTTCTGCATACGGCCTACCCCGTGTCCGCTGGACTCAAATTTAAGCTGATTTAAATGGCTGCATGTCCAATAGGACCCTGTGCGTATGAATTACTCGGAAAGGTACACAATCGAGGGGTGCCCCCTCGAGCGCGTCCTGAAAAATATCATAAACTGACCCATCATGTACTGAATAGAAAACCTTCAAATCTCCAGCAACAAGCCCATTCTTCAGGCAGGCTCCTGGCCTTCTTACGTCCTGAAGCACTCTGAAAAAAAACAGCACGGCCCGCTATCCGGCTCACGGAGCACATCCAGATGGGCTAAAGGGGAAAAAAAATAATAAGTGGCAATTCAATTTTCCATTTTGCTTCTCCGGCTACCAGTCTCTCCGCTGTCTCCCGTGTAACGCAACGGAGCCATTGGAGAAATTACAGATCAAAATAAATTAACCAGATAAGAGAAAAACCCATCAGGCTTTTATAGCCTCCCTGCAGCCCCCCCGGCCCCCACCCTTTGCCCATTCTGAGGGGGGCCCCACAACCCCACCCAGAGCGAAAAAAGCAGGAAGGAAGCTAATGGTATGATGGTTAGGTACGATGGAGCTGGTCAGGTAGTGACGGGAGAAATTAGGTTTTGGACGCGGCGGTGGGCAGGTTGGCTGCACACTGTCAATCAGGAGCATAAACCACTTCCAACTGGCTTCAGACCAGGCGGTGAGTGACAGTGTGACACAGTCATCCTGGCCACCGTAGGCTTCAAACCGTCATTTCTCTGACTCCCATTCCTCCAGGAGCTGACCTTGCTTCTTAAAGGACGGCTGGGTGGTGGGGGGGGAGTGCTTGTCAGCTGGACAGACCCTTTCGACTGCCCCCCCCCTCCCCGCACCCACACCCCATCCACAGAAGCCTGAAAGGTCGCGTCCTTCTGTGATGTCGCTGGGTCTTGATTTGTAAAGTATTTTCACCAGTGCAAAAATTGTCATCTGGTGTTTTCTGAAAAGCAAGAAGACTCCGAAAGAAATCCGTTAAAGGGAATGTTGTTCGGTTTTTATTTCTTAAAATAACCCCTGTTAAAGGGAAAGTCAATGACTGGCTCACTAAAAGGAGGAATTAATGCACAGATGAAGGCACTTCATCAGGTCAATAGTCTCAGTTTGTTATTCACGGCTGCGTCTTACAGGCTGCGTCTAACAGCTTGCCACAGACAGCTTTGCTGGTCTTTCTGCGTGAGTCAGCTCAGTAAGAAAGATGTAAAGTAAAATTCATCAAGTGGGCCCCCATTCCCCAACCCTGCCCTGACGTGAAAACTTCAGCTGTGATTTTTTCATTTTTATTTTATACATATTTGCACAGTACAGAGGTGTCAATTTCAGGTCCAGAAAGTAAAAATCCAGACCAGGATTTTATTTCAACCAATCAGTTGAGGATAAAGAGTCACAGTCACAGAGTGCTGAACTAGTTGGTTGAAACAAAATCCTGGTCTGGATTTTTACTTTTTGGACCTGACATTGACACCTCTGGCATGGTATAAACATGCCGTCTCAATTAAATGCCCCTCACAGTCCTTCAACTCAAACAGGACTTTTCACTGCACAAATTTAGAACCAATAGGTATAATGCAAAATATTAATAATTGCACTCAGGTGTTTCAATCAATACCGGCTTATAACCTCCATGGTGCGCCTCGTTTCTAGCCAAATTAGCCGGGAGGGTGCATTAGCCCTACGCGGGATATGAAAGCTATAACCCCGAATTGTCAAATCAGTTGTTAGCTTTTACAAGGCTGCCATCTAGTGGCCTCTCGAATAACCTACATGTTTGGTATGTAAAGGTAGCTTAAATAAGTGAATAAATCTCTAAGCTGTCGTTTCTTTATCAAATGAATTTACTGCATTTAATTCCCCCGGTTTTATTGCCGCTTAACGCTCAGATTCGTAGGCCAGCGCTGTAGCTTGGTGGCTAAAGGTCGCAGCAGTTAGAATTCAGCCGTTCCCGATGCATATAGTATGCAAAGCTTCGGTCAGCTGACTGCCATAAGATTTTCAGTTCGAGGCAAGTCTACACGCACATTTACATGTATGTAAGAGTTTTATTACATTGTCATTAGTTCGTAGGGGTTGCAAACTACCCTACATACATACCCTACATAATTGTAGGTTATTATATGGAATGATATAGATTTGCTATAGGATTTCTTGCGTGAGAGTCTGAGTGTGTTAGTGTCACGCCAGACGCCTGAGAGCTGGCGGCTCTGGTATAAATGCAAACATTCCCTGACCATGATAGATGGATGGGCATCAATGCACACATGCAAACGTAGCGAAGTCGATGTAGCGCATTAGGTCTTGATCGCCAGCGCCCCATCAGACCTCCCCCTCATTTTCACTTTGTCGGCGGTTTGTAAGTCAGCACCTCTCCTGCTCCCACCTTCCAGGAGGTTTTCACTCCATCCTTAATTTGACCTTAATTTGCATCAATCTTAATTTGACCTTAATTTGCATCAGTCTTAATTAGCCCGATTGAAATACCTCAGTCGTTCGTAATTTATGACAGTCCCATCACTTTTAAACGAGCTCAGAGTCTTTTAACCTCGGTAATTGGAGAAGAACGCAGAAGGAATTTTATATTCGGTCACATTAGTCATACGGTTTATCGTTGCAACGAACGATACTTGATCTGGCCACATGGTGGCAGCATCCCGATTCCTACCGAAGCCGGTAAACCGCGCACAAAAGGAATACAAAATTTTTTAAAAATAAAATTTGCGAGTGAACGCGCCTCTGCGCATGTTTGGGCAGTCAGCCCTCCAGTCACTGAGGGAAGACCATTTGGACAAACACGGCAGCCATGAGCAGCATTTGGGTGTACAGACAAACGAAACTTTGAAACGATCGTCACGGGATAGGGTTTCACAAATAAGTTTTATTGCACTTTACTATTATGTAAGTTGGTGAAGCATCACTTCAGACTATCCTGAAAATAACCTGACACTATATCGTGTTGATGGCTACCCAACGAAAACATAGCGTTATGAATAATGGTTAAAGCTCCACCTGACTAGGAATAAATTAGGGTGACCAGATAATCCATGTCAGGGAGGACACTTTGAGCTACTTCAGGTTTTACAAACTACTTTAAAACTGAAAACTAAATAGCACTTCTTGTGCTTTCACTGGTTTGTACCCTTAATTAAAAGAATCATCCAGCCGTTCAGCATTAATATTAGTGATACGTGCATGATTATAGGAGACCGACTAATCAGCACGCAGCAAGAGCTCAGCGCTTAAGCGAAATCCAGGGCCTTTCCATTGAAAGGGTAGCTTACCTGCCTGACATGGATTGTCTGGTATAGGTAAATGTGATATGTACTTAACAGTGACCTCATTCACTGTATAGTTTATGCTTTATTATGCACGTGCAATGGCTGGTCCATGTAAAATTCTTAAATTTAACTGGTCCATGATGCAAAGGCTGTTTACATTCTGAATAATTACAATTTCTTTGGATCATGTGCATTGTTGTTTCACATTTATTACTGTAGTCCATCTATCCATCCATCTTCTAATTGTTTATCATTGTCAGGGTTGGCAGGGGCCTGGAGCCTATCCCAGAAACACCTGGTACAATCTTCAACAGACATCATTATTGTAGAATTTTTGCATTAAGCACTTTATTGGTATTCTTCACATAAGCCACACGTTTTTACTATAAGGCTGAAAGACCAAAAGAACCAGTCGGACATTTTAACTTCATTAGTTTATTTGCTTAAATACCACAGTACATCAACTTACAATTCAGGCTTTTCTTGTTAGATTTATTTTGTAGGCATCATTCGTATAAGTGCATCTTCTGCAAAACATTCCCATCATATCTCAGGCCCAGCCTCGTAGGTCAGGCCCTGCTCGTGCCAATACTGCCTCAGGCTGCATGCCCTAGCTAACCATGGGAGTCACGGCAGCCCACACTGGCATGACTAGTTTGATTCCTCTCTAAGCAGCTTCCGTTCCTACTTTCCCCTGCAGGAACCTCATCTCTCTGCTCTCGTCTCTCGGGGTTCCCTTGAGTCTGTGGCGCGATCCCCTTGTCCTCATGCTGACCAGATCCCCCTGCTGTGACTCGTCACTTCCTCTCTGCCACTTTCCTTGCCTTAATTCTCAGTGACTAATCCTGTTCCCCTTCGATCTGTGACTTCAGCACTAAGTTCAGGTTTAGTCTGTGACCTAATTTCCCACCTAGCTTTTCTTCCCTCCATGCAGTTATCATCTGAACTGTCTGCTTTTCATATTGGACTTGTCAGTTAATGGGCTGTTACAGCAGCCACGTCAAACGCAAAATGGCACACATGTTGGCAACCTCTAGCTCTGAAATTCCCTCAGTCCACAGCTTACAAATATAAGGCCTTATTTCATATTCAGACAATATAAATATAACACCAATACCGAACATAATATTAAACTCAGTTGTACATGGTCATAATATTAGAATTTATGTGCACTAAAAATGAGAATTATTAGTCATAGCATTTATGAATGTAGAACAGAAATACAAGACCATGGCAATCTGGATAAGAGCGGGAGATTTACAAAACATTGGCTCTTGCATTATTGGTTATCCCACTCGAATCTTTCACATGCGTTTTTCTTTTCTGGGAAAAAGCATTTCCACCAAAAATTGTGTAGAACCCCGTCCTTCAGGTGAATCACTTCTGACGGTGCCACTATATCGCTCTTGCCTTCCATTCTCAGGCGCGTAGTCCAGCAAGAGCACAGGCATCTCCGAATTTTTCTTCCCTCTATGACATCATCTTCAGTAACAGTAGTGCACTATGACATCATCAAGTGAGCCTCCGGAACGCAGCCTAATTTTTCTGTGCCCTCTGATGGGAGACTATGTGGCACTGGGGTGAAATACGAACTCTGTTAATCAAAGGATCCTCTTAGAGCTCGAGTGCTTGAATAGATACTCTGTAGGTACATCGAGAGACTAATGTAAAAAGAGGCCCCGAGATTAAAGGGCCACGCGGTTCTGTCCCTGGACAGCCCCCTCAGTCTCACCCACACACTAACACACGTGCATGACATGACTTCAAAGGTATCATACTGACACAAGCCTTTCGTGAGTAAAGTGCTGAGTGGCACTTCAACTGAAAATATCCACCTTCGTGGACTATGCACAAAAGCATTGCCAAAGTGGAATGCAAAATGCAACAGCCAAGGGCACGACCCTTCAGACACAAAAGGAACCTTGTTCCAAAGGCGAACAGACAACGGCAATCTAGGGCAGTTAAGTCCATCTGGTGCACAAACAAAAGTAAATAAATGTCTGCAAACTGTGTGCAGAACAATACCAGGCCAAGCTGGAGGCCACTACGACCTCGTCATAAAAAAGTGGTTGGTTTTGTTGTTCCTAATACATCCACCTATCCATCCATTTTCTGTGACCATTTGTCCTATTCAGGGTCGTGGGGGGGCCGGAACCTGTCCCGGAGGCTATGGGCACAAGGCAGGAAACAACCCAGAAAGGAGCGCCAACCCATCGCAGGTTTCTAATACATCTGGGATACAATTCACAATGTATGTAATTTGGTTATAACCAGAGACTGAATCACCACTGAGGTAACTGCTTTTTTTGTTGTTTCTAAAGGATAACCCCAATGGGACATTTACTCATCGGTCTCCATAGTGATTCTGCAGCTTACGCTTGGCTACCAGCAATTACTTTCGGCTATGCTCTTGCTCCATCACCTCTGACTCCAGGCTCCACCCCCATCACTCCTCCTACCTCCGTGGCAGCAGTATTCAGGCCTCTGGACTGTGGCATGGAGGTCTGTTGTTGACGCCTGACCTGTGCTGCCTTTTGAAGGTCATGCATACTACCAAATATCCATGTATGTGACATATTCCAATCCAAGCCAAGGCTCTCTAAATCTGGTCCTGGTAAGCAACAGTGTATATACAACTCTAGAATGCTACCAACCTTAGTACTGACAAGACTAAATTAGTTAAATTAGGAACAGCACTATAACAAAAAGCAGCACATACGCTGTCCCACCAGTACCAGGACTGACAATCCCTTCTTAAAATTATGCCATATTTTGGACAGAAACTGTGAGTGCGGAAGTTCACCAAATCTCTGCAAGCTGCAGAACCACCTGGTCCTGATTTATTACTAAAAACGATCGCAAAATAAGGTCCAGGGGGTCTAACAGTCTTTGATGGTCTTACTCGACAACAATGGGCAGAGATCAAACAGCTCAGGGATGAGTGGTTTTCATGTACATTTCTGTACTCAGTCTGTACTCAGTCTGTACTCAGAGACAGCAGAGAGGGGCATGCTTCTACACGGAGCAGGCCCAGTACCTCTGCTAAGCCTACGGCATAAGCCTCCCATAAAGGAGATTCTATCCAATACCATTATCGCAGCTTTGTCCCCACCTACTGGCCAAGTTCTTCATTTTTTTTTAAGGAAACCATTTTTTTTTACAGTGAACTTGACTGACTTATTTTACAGAAAATCCTGGTACTTGGTTCGGCTTATTTCGGGGCCTCCTTTCACGCCGAGAGACTACTGAGGGTCAGGCCAGTTACGGAGGGGACCCCATCTCCTGCCCCTCTCTAGCAAAAGGCATTCATCGCAAGTCACAAGACATCATGAGAGTTCATAAGAAGTTCCTCCTCTCTGAGGTCTGCTCACTAGAGTTCTGTCAGACCCGGTGGAAACGACAATGAGGTCTTGGGCACAGCGTGGCATTGTTGTTACTGTTATTGAGTAAAAACTTTCAGTGTTTCTCCTCAGCTCTTGACCCGTGTGTGTGTGTGTGCGTGCGTGTGTGTGTGTGTGTGTGTGTGTGTGTGTACTTGTGTGAGTGTGAGTAAGTGAGTGCACGCTCCCCCCACACGCCTACGCCTCCTTTTCCCTGAGGAGGGCACGGACACGTTTCCGCATGTAGAAGGCGGTGAGCGCACTGCAGCACGCCGTGAAGACGAACAGGGCCACCGAGTCGTGCGCCAGGTCGCCGTGAAGGCGCTCGTACAGCGGCCGCCGCGTGCCGTAGTCCAGCCACACGGCTTCCAGCTGCGCCAGTGTGCACAGCACCAGCAGAACATGGAAGATCTGGTGACCCTGGCCCACAAAGTCACAGCGGCCAGGGAACCAGCGCTCCGGGTGAGGCCAGGCGAAGAAATAGGCGCCGGCCACGAAGAAGAGAACCTGGTAGCCGTGGTAGACCACGGCGGGGTCGGCGCAGTCCTGCTGCCAGCAGCTGTAGATGCGATGGAGCACGGGGCTGATGTCCAGGCAGTAGGCCAGACCCGACGGTACCACCTGGAAGAGCTTGTGGGCGGCGCGGGGCAGCCGGCCACTGGCGTACTTGCCATAGCAGCAGCCGGTGCAGGAGAGCCAGGCCAGGAAGGCGGCAGCGGGCAGGAAGACGCCACGCACCCGCGCATGCCACTCTTCCTCGATGGCGTAATAGAAATGCACCAGGGCACTGCCGAACTGGTAGATGGCCACGCCCACGTAGTCCAGGAAGTAGAAGGTGTAGTGGGACATCTCCGACTTGGCCGAGAGCAGGTGTGCCAGGGCGCTGCAGGCCAGGTAGGTGAAGGAGGCCAGGAGCACGATGAAGAAGGGCTGGGCGTGCGCGTCGCGCAGGAAGTCCACCGTCTCTGCCACCTGCCGGAACTTGACCAGGATGACCAGGGCCGCCACCAGGTGAGTCCACACGTTCACGGCCTCGTTGTGGCGCTGGAAGAGCGTCAGGCAATAGTAGCGCCAGCTCTGGTCCGGCGGGCGGTAGCCGGCTAGGATGTGGGGCTCGCGGAACACCCAGGGCACGTCGCCAGCCTCCACGGTGCACGGCAGCTTGGGGAAGGCCGACTCCAGCAGCCGGGGCACCTGGCGGAGCTGCCGCAGCTGCTGGGCGTTAATGAAGAGCTGCCCGATCTGCTCCATCACCACCGTGGCCATATTGAGGGAGGCTGGCAACTATGGGACCTACAGGAAAAGGGAGGAAATAGACTGTTGTGGTGGTGTTTTTTATGTATAACTATTTATATCATCCATAACCACTTATCTAGTGCAGGGTGACAGTGAGCCAGTGACAGATAACATGAGAAAAGGGAGGGAGGACATACTGTAAGGGCCATGCAGTAAAAATTACTACACGGAGCCAATAAAAAAGGAAGTCCATCCGAACTAAAGGACAGTTCGGCGAATGAATGAATGGATCTTGTCGAACCGACGCCGCGCAGCGACAGCGAGCGGAACTGCAGCCGGTGAAACATGTCTGGGAGCTGGCGGTTGCGTAACGCACGCCTCCCCCGATCCGGGGCCGTCTCCGGCACGCCGCCGCCGGGGAGCGGCTGCATCGCGCCCCGCCGCAGCGCCGGCACGCCGGGCGCGCCCGAAACACATCGTGAATAATTCAGCGGCCGCATGCAAATGAGTGCCGATTTTAGACCGCAGCGCTGATTTCTGCCCTATAATCGGCCGGAATATTTTACCGCCGCTATCGTATGTGACTGTAGTTCCATTTGGTCATTTTCTAACACAGTACTATAATAACCCGCAATCATATGATAACGTGACAGATGCGGATACACTGTGCATCTGTGTGCGTGCAGAATGGCACAATGTGGCTTACAGTGCACCTTTGCGACATGCATCCTTCCGACGTTTCCGACGTTTAAAACATGCAATGCAGCCACACTCCGGTGACAATGAATCACATGCATGCGCATGGACGTGCGAAATGTCCCCCTTTCGCCACCCGAGCCCGGAGCCCCGGAGGAGGCGTCGGGGAAGGCGCTCGCCTACCTGCGGCTGGCTGCTCGCTGCGGCTCGCGGTGCCAGTCTCACAAAGGCGCCCCGCGACGCCGACCGATGCTGTCAATGGGCGGCATTTTCGGCAGGCGACGAGGAGAATTATCCCTTTTACCCGTAAACTGTCGTCGACTTAGTAAAGGACGGCTTATTAAGATACGGGCAGTGGTCTGTCTGGAAATTGCCGAAGGTTTGACGGACATTTTCCTCAGCCAATCACGGGCGGAGCTGGGAGCACGGCCTCCGCAGTGCCGTCGCTTTCGGCCAATGGGGTGGCCGCGTTTAAAACTCCGCGAGCGCCGTCGGCACGCTGCAACCTCCACCGACCCCGTGCCTGTTTGCGCGTTCGGGCATGAGCGGCGAGACTCGGGACGGAGTTCGGATAGACCGATCTGGGATCAGTTTCTCGAGGCTGGCAGTAACCGGAACATGCACATCTTGGCAGGGCTGTGGGAACGAGCTGTGCTTTAAAAAGGGTTTCCAGCTTAACTTGTAACAGCCTGTTCGCATTTACAGCATACAAAGGCCGTTCCAGTGTTTTATTCGTGCATTCGTAAAAATCTGTATGCCTCTCCGGTCGCGGGGAAAGTCTGCACTTAGGAGAATACGGCGAGAAGTTGTGCACTTTGAAACAATGGGATAATTTGTTTCTGATTTTCCACTACCTGAAGGGAAAGTATTGTAAAGCATTTTGATTGTTAAAACGCACTATACTAAATGCTGTTGGGGTTAGTTAAGTAATGATAAATGTATCCAGAGCTGCTCTACTGATTCCTTTACACATACTGGATGAACTGGTCTTTTTGGACAAGTCAACCAACTGATACAGATTTAACTATTATAAGTAATCATTTCTTAGTTGCTCATGCCATGACCTCACCCTCATGCTGATTCTCTTACACTTACTTATTTAGCAGACGCCCTTATCCAAAGGGCCTTGCTCAAGGGCCCAACGGTGAAATAACTCTACCAGCTGTAAGATATAAAGTCAAGTCAAAGTCTTTTATTGCACTATATGTGCAGAACATACAGGAGAATCTCTTCTCTTACTATTAGTGCCTATACAGTCTAAAAAATAGAAACAAAACACACACACACACACACACATATATATATATGACGTACAATTAATATATATACATTTGAGCAGCTGGAATCAGCAAACCTATGTGTAACAGAGCCAATAGTGCCAAAAAATAGTGAGAAGGTGCATTACACAATAAGTATATGAAGTTGTGCAAAACGCCCAACAGCAGCAATTATCATAGTGCAGGGGGACAAACTGGACACTTAGCAGCAGCTCTGGTCTGAGCACTAGTCTGACTAGTCTGTCTCTCTCTCCCTCTCATGAATAAATACACAAATAAGCATGTAGATATGTAAATAACGGAGAGACAACAAGGCTGTTTAACACAACCTCCCCCACTCCCCTAAATATATGTGTGTGTGTGTATATATATATACATATATTCCAGCAGCACTGATAAATTGCCTGACCCCAAGCTTTGTCTTCAACTTTATATATACATTTATACACACTATATGAACAAAAGTATCGGAACAGTACTTTAATTACTGAATTCAAGTGTTTTGTTCAGACCCATTGTCATAGTAAAATCAAGCACCTAGCCCTGTAGTCAGGTTTACAAACACTTGTGAAAAAATGTGTCATTCTAAAGAGCTCAGTGAATTCAAACGTGCTACTGTCATAGTATGCCACAGTAAGTGTGTTCATGAAATTTCTTCCCTGCTAGGTATTCCACGGACGACTGTAAGTGGTGTTATTGCAAAGTTTGTTTTTAGGAACAAAAGAGACCACATGAGTAAAAGAGCGGGGTCCCCGAGTGCTGAGGCGCACAGTGCAGAAAAGCCACTGACTTTCTGGTAGCTCAATAACTGAAGAGTGTGAGAATGCGGCATTAACCACAGCACAAAAACTGTGTGCCAGGTGTTTCATGGAATGAGCTTCCACGGCTGAACAGTTACATATCGCCAAGCACTACGTAGAGCGCTGCAAAGCACACAGCCACTGGTCTCTGTAACAGCGGATGCATGTTCTGTGTGGTGACGAATCACACTGCTCTGCCTGACAAGCCGACGAATAAGAGGATAAGATAAGATAGAACTTTATTTATCCCGAGGGAAATTCTTTTGTCATGATCATGCTCAGTGCACAAGAGTCTGGGTTTGAAGATGCCAGGAGAACGTTACCCGTTTGACTGCTTTGTAAACTTTGGTGGAGGAGGGGTAATGGTATGGGGCTGTTTTTCAGGTGTTGGGCAAGGCCTCTTAGTTCCAGTGAAGGAAACTCTTAATGCTTCGGCATAAGATATTTTAGACAATTGTGTGCTTCCAACTTTGTGGGAACAGTTTGGGGAAGGATATGAAGACATAGTTGGGTGAGTTTGGTGTGGAAGAACTGCAGAGCCCTGACCTAAACCCCATCAAACACCTATAGAAAGGAGATTGTGAGCCAGGCCTTAACGTCCAACTTAACTGCTCCTCAGAAATGTTCTTCTGGATGAATGGGCAAAAATTCCCACTCTCCAGAATCCTGTGGAAAGGCTTCCTAAGTGGGTGGTAGCTGCTGTAGCTGAGAAGGTGACCTCACAGCTTACCCAGAAGGCAGGCACCAGAAAAACAAGTGACCAGGGTGCGTTTTCTTAGCCCTGTTCCTCAGCCTTGAGTTGGCAGCCAGTAATGTTCTCTGCACATCACACCGTTTGCTGTAGTCTCCACTTAGAGCATGATGATGCAGAGTCAAACCTGACAGGAATGGAGAATGTGACAATGCATTCTACTGCAGCCGCGTCAAGCTAAACCGTCAACGTCTGTGACGGCTTGCATCCCCTCAGCTGACGCAGGAAGTTCGGATGCTGTCGGGCCTGTCCCACTTGATGGCGGGGCCTAGGAATCTGAAGGGCTCAGTTCTGCCGACTGTAGTGTCCTGTATAACCAAAGACGAAGGTGGTGGTGGTGGGGGGCCCAGAAACCGATTATTTCCACAGCTCTTTATTACTCGTTACTAAGATTTGGATTCGTATGGCACTTCATTGGGGAAAAAAAGCCATACCCTTAGTGCAACATGGGTCGTATGTCTTTGGGAGCAGAAACGATTTGTAGTGGCTGAGGAACAAAAAAAAATCATTTTAAGAGACTTAATAGACTTCTTTCTTTATAAATGATGAATACCAGCACAAGAACGAGTCCCCCCAACCATCACACGAGGGATTATGAAAAGCTCACACCTGAAGGAGGCACTGCAGATGGCCCCCGTGGTATGTTTATGTAACTGCCACTCATTGAGTTGATTGCAGCACTCCATGGCCCTATGCTATGGTCAGGCCTGCCTCCATGTCTCCTACACTGCTGCTGCTGGCCATAATGTCCCTTTGTGAAAGGGCTGCGTGACCAATGTCAATGAAAGGCCGCCGTTGTGCGCGGAGACCCACCGAAGGCGCAGAGAAGTATTCAGCGCTCTCCCTTGCTCGTCCTGACCAGAATCGCTGCAACGGAAGCCAGGGTGTTAGGCATCTCCCCATGAACGGCACCACCTGGTGAGCGCCACAGAGGGCTCCAGCCGCACTCAATGCGCTGCCAGTGTGCCACCGTAAACTGGAAAGACACCCACATCCAAGCAGTAAGGCAGCACAATGGATGAAACGGAGGCCTATACGACAACCATGTACTAAAAGTGGATTTACTCCTAGGCAAGTTAGACTTGCAATTTATACAAATTATACATGATCAAAGACTGGATTAAAAACACTGGTAAGGACGGTGGAAATGCATGTGTGACGGCTCCCGAAGTAACCCAGCAGAGTGATATGACATAGCACAACAACGAGCTAACAAGTTTATAATCCGATCACAGTCCGGCCGGATCTAGGGAAACAAAGGCGGCCTTGTGTCAGCCAGCGGCCCAGAATTCCAGTGTTCAGTGGCAGCCCAAGCATGCCTGTGGAGCAGAGAGCCACAGCCAGCTGCTAGGCCTCCTAGGATGGCTTATTCCAGGTTCTAGGGAGCTGTGAGCTCCACCTAGATTTAGGCCAGACATTCATCACAATACTTAAGAGGCTTAGAGATGCTTGGAAAGCAGCTGAAATCTTCCAGAAGCTGCCATGCTTTATTTGGGAAGGGCCTTAAAATTTAACTGACAATCTATTTGTGCCCCACCCCAAAGGCAGTGTTCCTTAGAAAACTGAACACATCTCAGACTTACCACTAGATGACAGCAGAATCAAGGCAAAAAAAAAGCAAAATTTCTTTTGCACAGAAAACAAAGGAAAGTTGAAGCGTTCAGTCTGTCGGAATACTGACTAAACTGAGCCATTTTGCTGCCTAGGGGC
>JAODKN010000134.1:24903895-24917280 GCA_026774425.1 Petrocephalus zakoni | reverse complement strand
GCCCTTTATTCTGTTGTTGTTGGAAATAGTTGTATTTCCCTATTGTGGTGCATATGTTACCCGTGTCATATGTGAACCCTGATTGATCCTCCTGTGTCCCTAGCTTTGTATAAATCCTCTACCCTGTGTGTACCTGACAGTCCGGTATCTGACTTCCTTATGCTTCCAACGTTGTAATTGGTTCAGGGCTTGCTCAGTTCCTGCATAGAGGCTGTTAAGAACTCAATAAGAGAGCTTTGTTTCTAATCATTCGCTACTTTAATACCATATATCGCGATATTATTAAAAGACATCGTATCGCGTTTGAAAACTGAATATCGCCCAACCCTATCAAGCACCCAACCAGCTCCTGGCTACTCACACAACTTCCTGCTACACTGACACAGACACACACAGACACACAAAGACAAACAGACACAGAGATACAGAGACACACACACAGCTGTCTCTCCATCACGAGCACGCAGCACCGCTGACACCGGCACACTGAGGAAGTCGCGACGCTGCGATCTAAAGGTCAGCAGGGAGCGGGGAAACATGCTGAGGCGTCAGAGGCGCGAATCCAGGGCGTCATCGACAGGGCGTCATCGACAGGCCACCTCTGCAAGCAAGTCGATAGCCGAGGCATGACACTGCGTGCACTACGCGAAAACGTAGCGATTACGTAATTACTGAAGACAGATTAGCAAGCATATTTAAACGGTAAAGGTCGGGGGGGGCAACTCGCTTCGCTCTCACCAACCGGGGTGAGAGAGCAGTTTGGCTTCCCAGGGTAGTACCCCATTCCCCTGTTCAATCCCGAGACTTTCACTGGCTACCGCACATTAAAGCGCTCTGCCGTTAATGTGTGTCATCAGCTGCAGACAGGGTCGCCCTGAGGAGGGCCAATAACAACCTGACAGGGAGTGGATTAAAATAATCACTGGTGGCCCACTCCAGTGCCAGCCATGGCTGCATTCACACTCCCACTCAGGCCACCATGCCTGCTATCACTGCACAGAACTCCAGGTGTGATCCAAAGCCACACGGGATTGGTGTCTCGCTCACGTGGGATTGGTGTCTCGCTCAGGCAGGACTGGCATCTCGTTCACGTGGGATTGGTGTCTCGCTCAGGCGGGATTGGTGTCTTGCTCACGTGGGATTGGTGTCTCGCTCAGGCGGGATTGGCATCTTGCTCCCTGTGCCTTGTAATTGGCTGGCATGCCATGCTGGGTGTGTCCTGCCCTGTGCTGCATGGGACAGGTTCCCGCCTCCCTGCCATCCACTACTGGATCAGTGGTAGAGGCCCAGACGTCAGTGAGGCACGCTGGCAGGCCACTGGCATCACCCCCCTTCCCTACCCCGCACCCCCCATTAGCAGGAGCTGGCTGCTTGCTTGTCACCAACCGTCTCTGTGGAAACACAGAGGCATGGGCTGCAAACAGCTGCCACCTTTGTGGATACGGCTTGAAACTCTTTGTCACAAGGAGGAGGGCGGACATCACCATGGCTCTAAGGGCGGCGAGACAGATATTCAAACCCGGATAAAGTGGTATGACATTTAATTATGCAGGGGTGCACCGGATGGTTATTAGTTCCAGCCACAGTACTACAGCAGTCAACTTGAATGGCGTACGTAACTGCTGGACCTGCCTGGATGGAGGATGTGACCCCGTCTACCATTGGACCTGCCTGGCTGGGGTATGTGACCTCATCTACTGCTGGACCTGCCTGGCTGGGGTATGTGACCCCGTCTACCGCTGGACGTGCTTGGCTGGGGTATGTGACCTCATCTACTGCTGGACCTGCCTGGCTGGGGTATGTGACCCCATCTACCGTGGGACCTGCCTGGATGGAGGATGTGACCCCGTCTACCACTGGACCTGCCTGGCTGGGGTATGTGACCTCATCTACTGTGGGACCTGCCTGGATGGAGGATGTGACCCCGTCTCCCGCTGGACCTGCCTGGCTGGGGAATGTTACCCCATCTACCGCTGGACCTACTTGCTTGGGGGATGTGACCCCATCTACCGTGGGACCTGCCTGGATGGAGGATGCGACCCCATCTACCGCTGGACCTGCCTGGCTGGGGGATGTGACCCCATCTACCACTGAAACTGTACTGACAAGCCGGGCTCAAGTACTGCTTAACTTTATGTGATGAATTTTAGTCTACTTTTTAACTTAGCCTTTTAGCTTAGAAAAAAATTCGCTCAAGCTAATCGGATAAAACAGCCCTGAAAACAGACAATGATTACCCTGATACAGAAGTGACATATTTCAAGCCAATTTAAAAAATAAAAACTTATACAACTGAAGAAAAAAAGAAACTTAGTCACCTGTTTTTACAAAGCAACTGGCACATGCCTGCTAATATCTTACTAACAATTAATTATTACTACTCTAGTAGTTACTGTGACACTAACCACAACATAGCCAAAACATCACATAATCAATACATGGCGATTCATCTATTCATCTGCCCATCCCACTCAAAATGGCGTGGATGGACACCCACCTTCATAACCACTTACTGTACATCGGTGAGCAGGAGCCTATCCCAGGAAGCGGAGGGCACACAGTCCCTGGCAGGGCACACACTCACACACTATAGGTAACACAGAGACACCAAATCACATAAGCAGATGTTTTTTGAACACAGAGGCACATCAAGAGAAGACACTCCCCAGAGATGGAGTCTACAGCCCTGGGGGTGAGAGGCTCCTTTGCTGACCTCCACATTACAGCACTGCCCTGCATGCAAACATGTTTCATACAGATATTTAATCAGGATTCATGTCGCAGTGCCCTTCAGCGGTAAGAGTACCGCTGCCTGTGGGTGCCAGCCAGTGGCACGTGCGCCTTAGGGCAGATATCACCTGCAAAAGCAGCACCACCCCATATCACTGGCCACCTCGCCCTCCCCTCATACACAGAAGCTCCAGACGGCGGAGGCATCCTTGGTGACCTTCACTTTGCACATCTCAGCTTTCCCCGCCAATTGAAAGGTGCGGCTTATCCCCACCCCCCCCACCCCCCCCCCGAGCGAAGCGCTCGGATTCTCCGAGACGCACGCACATGGCAGGCTAGTGATAAATACACAGAACAAAAGCGTTCCTACATGGGGCCAAGAGGTGGAAGCCCCCCCCCCTCCCCCGTGTGTGCCACTGACCGTCCCGCCTGCGAATCTGCACCACGAGCTGCACACCTGCCCCATTTGCCACCCCCCACCTCGGAGCCAGGCCATAGGAACCTCACACACTACTAAATGATATTATCAAAGATGGAAATCTAGCCTGTATCTCTAGTCAGAGGCCACCGGCTTAATGACCAGATGAAGGCAGCCCACAGACAGAGCTCCTCAGATTACTCAGCCAGTGTCAGAGCACCCACTGCCATTTGTAGTTTTCTGGTAGCAGGCCAAAGCAAAGGATTGTGGGTGAAGCGAGAGAACTTGTCGTGAGAGCTGATTCGCTGAGGGAAGAGTCTGTCTTCTGAACAAGCTCACCTTGCTGGTTCCCGATTGGGGAGACCTGGACCCGCCAAGGCCAATTGGAGGACATCTCTGCGGCAGCATGCAGATGAGCTCACCTCCCACTGTCCCCCACACCTCCCACACTGCATGGAGGGGTCGGCTATATGCAACTTCAAAGCTGCTGCCCACCCCCAGCATCCTTCAATCCCCTCAACCAGGACCAGCCGCTGAAGCTCCCCAAGTCATTCCCCCCATGCCCCTGCTTTGAGGTTAAATCAGTTGCGTTAAGTTACTGTTATTAAACACTTCAAACATACTAATTTACAATGGCTGGCAGAGCGCCTGTATAACAGCGTGTACAAAAGCAGGAAGCTGTATTATACCCAGTACAGGAGAAACGTCGTCGCTCAGTATGAAAAATTAATGGCCGGAGGTCTCGCAAAGACTAACAGGAAGGGGGGGGGGGGGGTGGCGGCAGAGGAAAAGAAAACATAGCTGGGAAAGCGAGTGCCTTTTTCAGCAAATGCAAACACTCCCATACACCTGTGGCCCTGCACACTGACCTGCCACCTGCCACTGGAGCTTAAAGCCCCGCCCCCATAAAAGTGGAGCCCCACCCCCATATGGGATATGGGATTGCCCTGCCTCCATCTAGTGTAGCCCCTCCCCCTCATGGGATTGCCCTGCCTCCATATAGTGTAGCCCCGCCCCCTCATGGGATTGCCCTGCCTCCATATAGTGTAGCCCCACTCCCTCATGGGATTGCCTTGCCTCCATATAGTGTAGCCCCGCCCCCTCATGGGATCGCCTTGCCTCCATATAGTGTAGCCCCGCCCCCGTATAATATGGCTCCACCTCTAATGGCATCGCATGCCAGGGGGTGGTACAAAGGTGTTTCTGTGATGTGGGTCTCTCAGAGCTTCTGAGGGAGCGTTCCACAAACACTTCTCTGCCTGGTCACCCCACTCTGTCAAGGGGGACTGTACCCCAGAGTAACATTTCGCTAAGCTTCATAGCAAAGGAGACAACAGGAACATGGCTCAGTTTCAGAGCCAATGTCAGTGCTTATGGCATAAGGCTCCTGAATTGTCGAGGATCAGCGGCGACCGGTGGCACTTAAACAAATCCACAGCTGGAGGCTTTATCTACCCTGTGGCCAGATGGGGTGCAAGGGGGGGGGGGGGTGATGGAAAGGCTAACGTGTACAGTCACATTTATCTCTCAACAAGACCTCAACACAAATAAACAGCCAAACCACAAATAGTTATTTTAATGGGTTTCACCTCGATCCCTTCACATTTCCACATTAAATATGTTTAACTGGCATTATGTAATACTACCTAAATAGTCCACGTGCCTCAGTCTGCAAACAGTCTGCAAACAGCCTCGACACCCCGCTCCTCTTTCCGAAGACGTGACGTCACCCACAACCATATTTTCCCCTGTTAATATAGCAATAGGAAGCAGATGGCAAATCACGCTTTTACTCTAGAAACAAATAAGAAAAAAAGGTTTCCTCTTCTAGCTGCAATAACAACACCGCAGCAACAGTGCTATTCAACACAGACAAGCAATTCAGCACAGTAATGAAAGTTTGTATTGGCTGAAATAACTGATTCGATAAATAAACGGTACGTGCCTTCCACATCAACATGAGCGCCAGGCATTTTTTGCTAAACAAGAAGATACTCCTTCTACTTCTGTGGAAATATTTTCCCAATCGATTCACAAAAGGATGATTCATCGTGTTGATTTATTTCAGCCACGGCAATGCAGGAGCCAAACTCCAGTGTTTCATGTAAGCCGGCTGTCCAGCGGGCTAAGCTCGCAATATTTACTGGGGTAGAATGTCATTTACGGGGTAAGAAATATATCTCCCCCTTGTCAGCCCAGGTGCAGGACCCTACATGTAACATATGCACTAGATGTTTAATATCCTAAGAGGGCTCAGTGATCTGGCCACGGACACTTAAGGGATTGAACGGGTTGTTGTCTGTCGCTGGCAAGCCCGGCACCCTCAACAAAGTAATTATCTTCAGTGAGACAGCTATGCCTCTGACTAGAAGTGAAAAACAGGACCCAGCCTCCAAATCAGGTTTCAGGATTCATGCCGGCTTGTGATTCTCGTGATGGTGGGCCACTGACTGGGGAGAGTCCATGACCACAAACACCAGACCCCAATCAGCCAGGTGAGACTCGTGTCAAAGCTTCCTGACCCGGGATCAGTTGGTGCAAACAGCTGCACACCGTGACCCCACCCCTCACAGCCCCGACCCCCAGCCTAACTTCAGATATAGCAGATAGTTTATACCCATTTCGCTTTCGTTCCATACTGATTATCTTCCTACATTTTCAGGGATGCAATCTGCCTTACTCCATCAAGCAGACTCATCACCCTCCGGCTGAACGGGTCTTGAAAAATTGCTCGTAATAATCAATCACAGGCGTGTCTGGAAATGGCCCACCTTAGGTTAACATAAAGGTTAATGATTTCTACTGGTACATTTTTTTGCATGCTATATGGCCTCGCTTCCAAAAGCACAACAGCAGTCAAAAATGAACAAAAATTAAGTCAAGCACTGATTCTACATAAAGAACTCGGCATTGTACTACATCCATACGTCCATCTGTCACTGAGAGACAGGGGACACCCTGGGTGGGATCCCAGACCAACACAGTCACACACATTCAAACACTACAGCCAAATTACAGACTCCAGTCTACCTAAAACGCACACATTAAGACCTGACAGTAAAAAAAAAAACCCAGGCAGACACAGGTGAAAAAGAAGAGGTAGTTTACATAACATCTGTGTTCCTACGAAACTGCCGTTTTTCTGCAGCACATCGGTGTTCAACCAGAAGGGCAGAATGTGCTTGTTTCCATTGTGAGGGGAACATCAAGAACTAGCAACCAATCAGCAGTGTCTATTTTGGGCATGTGACACGGTGAATATGACGGATACTAAAAGTGACAGAAATCGGTGGGCCTCCTCATACCATCCAGAGTATTGAAGGGGACACCCTTTGGAGAAACGGCTGGACCTAGGCGGAGGGCGGCCTCGGGCGACGGGGACCAGCTCTGGGCTGGTACAGGTACGCCACACCGCAGGCCTGGCGTAACGAGAGCTGACAGATCGCAGGGAGTAACTGTTCGGTGGAGGATTCTGCCGAGACATGCAGACCAGGCTGGTGGTCCCACTAACAGCATACAGTGATCCTCACAGCCCAAGCTCTGCTCCCAATTTAAATTTAAGTAGAGTGATTGACATGGGGGGGTTGCTGAGACAATCCCGTGGAACATTCATAAAAGCAGACCGGTTACATCCTGAAACGCCCCCTCCCCCAATCTCGTGTCAGCTGTTTGTGCCACCCCCCCTTCCAGCCCACACCCACCCACCTCCCAACCCATATGATGTCCTGAAGTGGTGGGTGGGGCCCTGCATGGTCAAAAGGACCAGGAGCTCCTCTCTCCAAACAGTCAGCACTGCGTGACGCAAACAGACACACCTGCGGTTGCACCCCTCCGTGCTGCCTTCCAGACGTTTTTCCCAGAAAGCAACGGGCTTGGCTGGGTGCGGCGCTGCTGCACCTCTGCAGTCACATCTCCCACAGAATGAATATCCTCGACAATGACTAACTGTTACCTCCACTTTCTCCCTTCTCCTGTAATTATACTCTACGTCGTTAACCTCTGGAATATTACCTGCTTACTTATTAGTATGGCCAGAGCTGGTATCCCATGCAACACACCCATGCTAGCACACACTCGCACACGGGTACACGTGAGCACAAAACTATAGCCCGGGTAAGTTTAATGATAAGATAATGAAAATCATTAGTGGCTCAGCTGCCCACAAACTGTCAGGGACACACAGCCGGCTCTGCTCTGTGCTGATGTATGCATGTACATGCCGGAGAACACTCAGCATTTAATTGGCTATTCGTCAATCCAACTGCTTATAAAGAAAGTAAAATAAACAGCTGAGATGAACTGTTGCAGGCTGCGGGTGGAATGCTGGAATGTAGCAATGCTCACTGGTGGGGGCTTGACCCCACCTACATGCTGTATATGCAGTTAGCATGTCTCTCAGTCAGTGTCCGCCCCCAGTCCATAGACATGCGGTCACGCTAACTGGCATCTCTGAAATGTGCGTGTGTGTGTGTGTGTGTGCCTTGCAATTGGCTGGCATCACTTCCAGGGTGGTCCCTTGCCTTGTGTGCTATGCTGCCTGCCATAACATCCAGCCCCCCTTGGGCGTGTGTTCTTTTTGGACTAAATGCGTACCATGTAAGTAAATTCTGAATAACTGAACTATTACATATTCCTTTTAAATGGAGGCAACAGGGACTGAAGTATATTCCCACTGGTTATTTATTTAGGCTGTTTGACAAACACCACCAGGCAGCTCCCAGCAAAGGCACTGACCTAAGGGGTAAGATCATGGCGGTGGGCCCTTATGCGACGGCCTGACATGCAGGAAGGATATCTCACCGGTCACTGTGTGTGTGTGTGTGCATGTGTATGTGTGTACAGGACCAAAGGACCTCACAAGTACAGCAAATCCTCAAAAATACGTGACCAATGAGGTCATTTCATATATAAAAATATGTGAGTGCAAGCAGAAAAGTAAAAATACCAAAAGTCGTTGTATTTGGGTTGGTTACTTATGGTTAAGGTTAGGGCTGGGTAGGGTTTAAGGGTGTCGTGTTTGGGATTAGGGTATTTCCCATAGAAATGAATGGACGCTCCTCACTAAGAGGAGAATACAAACGCGTGTGTGTCTGTGTGTATTTTGGGGTAAAGGAGGGTCATAAACATTAGCCAGCACTGTCACAATACACAGAACGCAATAGGAGCTCAGGACTGGGGTTTTCCAAGAGCTCAGCATGGCCCCTAGGGATGATGCTGGCCCCCACCCCTTTCAGGGTAATATATCACGGTCCCCCTAAAAAAAAAAAATATATCACGGTCCCCATAGGAACCCAGAAAAAAGACACCGGGGCCACGGGGGAATCGAAATGACTAGCTTTATGTTATTAGATTTTACTCCACGTTTTAGCGCTTCCAATGCTCAGTTTAATGGTGTTCATCGCTACAAATAAAGAATCGGCCGACTCTGCCTTTGGGATGCACACAGCAGCCCCGCGTTTAGACTCCATGGTCGCTCCTAGCGCGTATTTCCGAGGACCTTTCCCGGGAAGCGAGGGGCATCGGCGCCGAAATCGGGTTCCAGCCCCGGGGTATAACTTTCCAGTGGCTGCATTTGCGATCGGCGGATGAGTAAACAAGTCCGCTATAATAATCGGCGGGCAGAGAGAGCCCCGGGCTGGGCGTCAGAAAGTGCCGCCTCCGAAACTGCGAGCTGTTTATCCTGCAGCGTTGATTCAGAGGGAGAGAGAGACGGAGAGGTTCACATCAATTGCAATTGAAATGTAATTGCGGGGCGCGCGTGCCAGGCAGGAGGGGGACTGGGGGAAAAGTTAAATACGGATCGCAAGCATCTTTACCTAAAAAGTGAAGTGCAACCGAAAAGCTCTGTAATACATTGTAATGCAATGACACCTGATTTATTATTATTATTATTATTATTATTATTATTATTATTATTTTGCCAGATGAACAGTAATAACATTTTTGGCCTTGTATATATTTAAGTTGCAGAAAGTTGCACCCGAATCGGCTCGGATGGCCATTTGAGTTTCAAGTTTCAAGCATAAATGACAGCATTTCTCCGTGCATTACTCCATTAACGATGCCCCGAAGCTTTTCCCAAGAACGCGGCGGAGTGCCACTGAAAACACAGACAGCAAAGAAGGCTTACCGGTGGCGAAATCGGTGCTTGCGGATGAGAGGCACAAAATCCAAAGAGTTTCTGTATATATATTTTGTTACCCCGTGTTAAAAGAGCCGTTCGGCTCCGTCAGCTCAGAGCATCCTCAGCCCGAGCGGCAGTGACACCTTGTTGTAGTGCCTGTTCTCTGAGTGCGCGCAGGGTATCACTGAGGAGGCGCTACCAAAAATAAAGCACGTCGAGGGGGGGTCTGGAGCCAGCAGGCTGGAAAACTAAACCTGGGAAATAAAGAGTGGGATTTATATGCCATAGTTTATGTATTATTCTGTCTTTTCTGAGAAATACATTTTCGTTTGGTCATTTTCGACAATATAAAGCAAAATGGGAAGCAGTGGAGATATTCAACTCCCCCTTTTGCTCTCTCGGAGCGAATTGGTATGTCTCCGGTTTAGTTCCAGCAAGGACACAGGCGAGGTAGCGTGCCGTGATCGAAAGCGAGTCGGCCTTATTGTCAGACTTCCCAACACATTACTTGCCGGAATCGCCGTGTCGTTCAACAGGTTTGAAATTTTATTGATGTAAATAAAGCTTTTGTGGCTTTTGTAACCCTTCAACCAGTACACAAATCATGCAGCATTTTATAGGAAGGGTCAACGTGGAAATTATCTTAAAGTGGCTCGATCAATATAATATTGAAAAAACCATAGATGTTACTGAACAGATGTCTTGAAGCAAGGCGTTTTTTCATACCAGGACTTTCAACCACTCAGTAAATTTTAACACATTAAAGCAATGCATTATCATCTCTCACGCACACATAACAATAGTTCTCTTTATTGCTTCCAGGAATAGGCAGGCTTGTCATTATAAATCAAGAAGTGGGTCAGCCCAATGTAGACACAGGCTCCTGTCTCGTCACATATTGATGTCAGGCTGACACAGCTGATTTCCGCCGTTGTGAGGTTATGCATCCTCCCAAGCCCTGGTGGTGACTCAGTTCTTGAACCAGTTCAGAGACATTGCCCTTGGAGAGTGCCTTCTGTCCAAATTAAGATTCTAAATAAGATTCTAACTGATGTTTCTAACAGAGCCGATTTTCCCGTAACTGCCGACCAATTGTACTAAATGTAACTAATGTTCTCCACTCGACTTAAGCATCCCAGTCATGTTCCCAGCTAAAACTTGCTGCCTCCACTTATGGTTATATTTCAACTTATATACACCAGAGAAAAAGGGAAAAAAAACACGCAGGTTACTGGAGTATGCCCAAAAACCTTGAATGGAGGAAACGGTTGTGGTTGAAAGTATTAGAAGTGAGAAGTGTCTGCTTCTGCTGAACTGATTTCTGTATTAATTTCCGGTGTGATGCACAGTGTGGTGAGAGAATGAACAAAAAAAGGAGCAAAATCTCACCTGCTTCCCATTTGTCCGGCACAGACGCTGCAGCGGCCGGCAGCGCTCTCTGTAGTCCGAGTAACAAATGTTTCTCAAACTTGCAAGCTCAGGTAACAAGTCTGCCACACAGAGGAGATTTCACTCTTTAAAAATGTGCCTGACTTTGCCTATGGGGGCGGCCTGTGCTCTGCACTATAATTGGCTGATTATTGGGGAGAATTAAATCCGGCTTATCAGCCCAAAAAGAGGAGGACTTCCAACACAAATTCAAATGCCGTGCGAATACATGCAAACCTCTCACCATGCATGCTTTTCTGAATTATTCATTTGATCTCCAGAATGTGATTAGGATATCCAGAATCCTGAGCTGCTATGTCACATATTAAAAACTGCAGTAGGGTTGGGCTGTGTACCCCAGTTTCTGACCAGAGTCTCTAAATTGCCCATAGTATGCATGTGCCCTAGGCTGGACTAGCTTTCCATCAACGGGGGCAGGGATGCCCTCCAGGTTAACCTGTAACCCTGCACCAGGTAAGTGGTTGGAAGATGGATGGAACGTAAATATGAGCGATGCAGAAGCAGGCCTAATATAGGAGGCTATGGCACATTCTATAGCAGCCATGGATTTTTCTCGGTTCTTGCTTACAGAACTGGTTCAGTGATTCCAGATTCACGTCCTGCATGAACAGCTCGTCTCGGGTCATTTCTGTTGGGCTGATCATCCAGATGGTCTTTTGCGAACTTAAGCTAGGCGTGGTCCTTTTTCCCTGCCTAGAAGAAAGCATTTCCTCTGAGCCAACCTCATGACTTTGGTATTCAATCTGAGTCACAGACGAACAGGCAGCTGCGGGAGCCTGCAGCTCTGTGGATGTGTAGAACTCTTACTGTCATTTGTTTTTCAATAGTACAATGACCCACCTCCAACCTGTGAGGAGGAGGAGAGTGAGGCAGCACATTGCCTTGCCTCTACAGTCACCGGACTTAGGCTGAACAGAGGTGGTTTGGGATGAGTTGGACTGGATAGTATAGGAAAAACTTCCAACAAGTGATGGGAAAGTGTCAGAACTCCTTCAGTTCTACTGGAAAAGGTCTCAGGCGCTAACCTGATGGAGTTGACTAAGATCTCCACCAATACAAAGGGTGGCTACAGTGGAGATTCCAAAATATGAGAGATTTTTGATTTAACACCTTTTTAAATGATAGCATAATTCCATTTATGTCATTTTGATGTTGTCACTTTAATTCTAACATGTAGGAAGTTGTAAAAATAAAGAAGTCTGACTATTAGTTTTTGTGTCCAGCTCTGCCTGGTACTGCAGCTCAGTGTTTCTTTGCGATAATGTGAGTGACTATTCTCTTCGTGCAGTGGGACCATCTTGAAGCACGTAGCATGAGGGCAGAGTCATCATGACCTTAAATCTATTTTACATCACACTGAAGAATCCCAGATTTCGCAATGGGCTTGTACGCACACCCAGGCCACTGGGTATTTCTCACATGCTTCCTGACGCCTTCTGACATTTGGTTAGATAACACCCCGTTATGCTACACTAAGGGTAAGACCACACTGAACTGATTTCCTACCTTTATATAGCAGAGGACCACCCAGTTTCCCCCCGGTGATTGGATCTGTAATTAGTTAACTTGGCAGCATATTAGTAACGCAGCTCGTTGTACTTAAGGAGCCATGTGCAGCATTTATTTTTGCACATACAGTACTGTGCAAAAGTCTTCGGCAGTCAAAAGAAATGGTTTAAGCTATTTATTTGGGTAGTCAGTGAACTTTTGCTCAGAACCGAAAAACACAATTTAGCATTATAACATTTGCAAATTAAGTGTAACAGAATAAAAACTAGTAAGAATTTCTTCTGCTTTCCAAAAAGTTCCTGCTGGATGGCTAGTTGAACACTACTTCAGTTCCCAAACCTCTCCTCAGGGGCACCTCAAATGTCAGTGAAATATTGATTAGCTTATATGAGGAGTGCTATTGGTCAAGTAAAAAAATACATGGGTATATGGGATGGCTACTGCAAATACTAAGGTGATTTTAGCAGAAGTTATGAAATGGCTAAGCTAACTCATTTTGACATGCACAATAGCATAGTTTCACCATCACCATGAAGATCATTTAAGCATCGTTTTCATTGGCTGCCTAAGTCTTCTGCACAGTACTGTACCTATATTTTATTTTTGCAGATATTTTCTTTTGATCACAATTGGGCTCAGATGCTACCAGCAGAGCCTCACGCCTGGGTTCAGTTCCTCCCACTGGATTTGTGTGCACTTCATCTGATTGAGCAGGTTAATTAATAACATTCTCTAATTTGCCCCCAGTGTTTGCCATGCAATACACTTGTGCCGCCTTGTGCCCTGTGAATTCTGGGATAGGCTCCACACTCACCACCACCATGTACTAGATAATCAGTTATGGCAGATAGATGTTTTCATTCTGGATTTTACTGTAAACAAAATATGGTAACACTTTCTATGAAACTCATATCCATAAAGTCTAAAAACTGTTATCAGTCATTCATAAAGTATTAAAAACATGCCTATAACTAGTTATAAAAAGGCATAACACATTATAGTTATGGTATTATGCATTATTAATGCTCTATGAAGCTCTCATCTATAATGCACTATAGATACTTTTATAATGCAGTACAAAGCATCCTTAATGCTTTTACTAACTATCATAATGCACCATGAAGGTATCTATAGTGCATTATAGATGAAAGCTTT
>JAODKN010000134.1:24876328-24890935 GCA_026774425.1 Petrocephalus zakoni | reverse complement strand
CTTAGACGCAGTGTCTGGCTGCTATCCCCATATAATGTGTGTCTCTCTCTTTCTCATTTTCTTATTAGGCCTCTTGTCTTTGTGGCTCGGCCCCCTGTCTGCTGTGTGGCTGTTGCCCCTTCAGTAACAACTCTACGGTGACCAGGCTGATCTTCTCCTTCTTCCTGCTCCTGGGTACCTTCGTGTCTGTCATCATGATCCTGCCAGGCATGGAGGATCAGCTTCGAAAGGTAAGGAGGCTGCACAGCTGAGCCCCATCTCTACCCAGAGGACAGATGGCTCTGCCGGGCTGTCCTTATTCGTTGAGAAAAGTGACCTTATGTGTCAGATACATACTTAGCTGACAGGAAGTGCACACAACACTTGAGGGGCCAGTAGTTGTGGAGATTTCTGCCCTTTCACTGGCTGGAATGATTAGACCCAGTGGCTCAGTGCTGTCAGTGTTTTAGATTTGATCTCGACCTTGAAGGATTCTCTGGGTACAGGGGAACTGGAGAAACAAGTTTTAAATGTGTTAGCGTAGCAGGTTGCTCAGCTTGTGATCGGGCCGTATTATCGGCTTTTGCTGAGGGGGTGGTGTTGAGCACGCGTGGGTGCGCGCGTGCGCATATGCACCTGCTCGCCTCAGTGGCCACGTGCCTCTCCCTTGCTTTCAGATCCCTGGCTTCTGCAAAGGCGGCAGCTCTATACCAGGCTTAGAGAATCAGGTGAACTGCGACGTCCTCGTCGGCTACAAGTCCGTCTACCGCGTGTGCTTCGCCATGGCCTGTTTCTTCTTTCTCTTCACTGTCATCATGGTGCGTGTGCGCAGCAGTAAGGACCCCCGTGCTGTGCTGCAGAATGGGTACGTAAGGGATGCATATTTTGATATGTTATTTTACCATCTGTATAGGTACAGAGGGATTATTTACTTTTCACATATCCCATCATGCTCTCCTATTAGACTCACACACATATATACAGGTGGGGGCAGAGCACAGGGTTATCTAGCAGTCGTTAGGGTTAAGGGCCTAATGGTGATATGATCACTCTGCTGAGATTGGAGCCAACAAACATCTGATCACAGATAGAGGGTCTCAATCCGAAAAGCCACACAGTGCTGATTCTGGTGGAGCTTCCTGCTTTAATAAGAAATCGCGCAGCCTCAATACTTGAAAAGACTGGTAAAATAGGCAGCAGGTGGTACAGCAGCAACTCTGCTGGTTCAAATACCAAATGGCAGAAATGGCAGGCCGTCTTTGGAGTGCCGCCCCCACTCAGTGTGAGTGTAAAAGGTTTGGTAATGCATAATTAACTCAATGCACACTCGCCCAACTGCCAGCACCAGGATTAGAGGCGCCAGGGTTAAATGGCGATCTTAAGGGGGTGGCACCCTCTGCTGCCCAGCCTTGGCACCCAGACTGGCAGCGAAGGAAAGAGGGACATTCATGGCTTTTTTTTTTCCCTTTTTTCTCCCCTCCCGGGTAAGCCTATTCCCTGCTGGCAGGGATATTAGAGCTGCTGGCAGTGTGTAGAGCGCCTCTTTGTGTGAGACGCTTGCATTGGCAGCTCCGTCCGTTAGCGGTGTGCCTTTCACAGGTTACCCCCCCCGGCGAACCCGTACGCAGTCCTGGGAGGCCTCTCGAAGCCAGCACTCTGCTCATCCCCTCCTTTATTCAGCATGGGGTGCAGCCTGAATCCTACATAAAAGCAGACCGGGAAGCTGGTTGGCCTTTGCTAATGCTCTGCTTTTCCTGAAGAGCCTTGACTGAGGGTGCTGGGGACAGAATAGTGGTACTTTATTCTGGGGAGTTCTCACACATGCTGTCCGGCTCTCCATCAGACACTGACATGCATATATACTGGTTAGAGGCAGCTTTGGGGACAGAGTGCAGGGGCAGCTAGTGTTCAGCACCCCTGTAACTGCTGACATGAGTACTTTCCCTGCCCCACGGGATTTGAGCCCACAACCTTGTGGGTATGGGCTCAGATGGCTGAGCCACCGGGCTACACAGCACTTCAGTCTGTCTGGGTTCTGGCTGGTGGTGACTTGTGGTTCTGAAGCCTCCTGTGTTGGTTCCTTAGGTTCTGGTTCTTCAAGCTCCTGATCCTGGTTGGTGCCACAGTGGGCGCTTTCTTCATTCCGGACGGCACTTTCAACACAGGTACTGCCTGCTCTGCCAGCCAGTCCTTGGCACAGGGCCTGCCCAACGCTGTGCGCTCTTGGTCGTCTTTGCCGCTGTACTTCTGCTTGGTTTATGAGCCCAAATTGGAATCATCTTCTGCATTTTAGGTGCGCTTTTAGTTAGCGGCTGGCATGCTCCTGGAGCACCTGGCTGAGGTTCTTTCTAATTCAAATGCTGAATTTTAAGTGGTTAAAAAGAGGAAGGGGAAGACAAAGAGCCACGCATGTCTGGAAACTTATGCTGTTGCTGCTGTAAACCCGACACAGAGCTGCTGTTTAAGGGTGACCTTTCATTGGCTGCCGCTCAGCTGGGTCTATGGTTCGCACCACACTCATTTGGGTTTTTGAATAACCAATTCTACAAAAGTCAAAAAATCATGAAAAATGTAATGTCTGCATTTTCCTCTCGGTGTTTAATAGCAGTTCCCCCATCTCTGACCACTGATGGCTGCAGGGGTCTGTTGGCGCGCAGGTAAGTGTGGCAGGAGTTCAGAAATGCGCCGGTGCTCCCCAACGCCCTTCAGGCTGCCCCCGTGTCGGTGGTGGTGCCCCCTAAGCAGAGACGCCCCCGTGTCGGTGGTGCCCCCTAAGGCACCCTTCAGGCTGCTGTTCTCTGGTCAGCACTCCACTGCGGGGGGTGTCGGGGCACATTTAACGTGCCTCTGCGCCTCTGGAGTTGTCAGGCACAGGTGGACGCCATATTTGTGTCGGGCTTGCCGCAGAGTGACAGATTAGATGTATTCAGTCCTTTATCCGGTTCACACCTCCCGAGGATGTGGCCCCTGCACAAATACAGAATCAAATGAGGTGCTCTTGAGTCACATTGACTTTTAGTACCAGAGGGCACTTTTAGCCCGGCCCTTATACATTAGATGTTGCGGAGCTCCTATTACTCTTATTGTCTGAACAGCTGCCGACCTCGTGGCTCTGCGTGTAATGGGACTTGTGGCCTAATTTATAGCGCTTTCAGTGGGTCACCTCGGGGGGAAATGCCCTTACCTGTATAATGGCTGCACAATCCAGTAGATGAACAAATTAACAGGGGTGCGTTTCCCGATAATGGTGACTCTTAGTCTTTTGAAGACTCTAAAGATATCTTACAAAAGGTATTTAATTTCCTGCGTCAGTTTCCCGAACAATCTCTTAAGCGATTGCTTATGGAGAGCTTCTTAAGAACAACCTTAAACGGCCTCGTAACACTTGATTGGTTGTCAAATCGATGGCTGAAGAATCAATATTCACTCCATGCAACAACTACTTGACAGTGGCATGAGAGAAAGTGGTGTTTTCCATATATATAACAGTGCAGAAATTGTCATCACACCATTTTATTTTTATTTGTTCTATAAAACACCTGTGCACACCAATATGTGTGTGTCATTATTATTGGGACGAGCAATGGCACAATAGTTAAAAGTTGCATTGCTGTCTTAACCATGTCCTATGTGCTTCCTTATTGACTATTAAAGACTATTCCAGGGTACTTGGGAAGTTTTCGGGGAAACTCACCCCTGACTAATAATGAGAACCATATTAAATATTCTTTATACAGTAAAACTTTACTGGAAAGGCAGCATTTAAGTGGTTTAAAAGGTGACGTTAGCACTGGCTCTGGGCACAGCATTCCAAAACGGGGGAAAACGCATTGGTGCTGGTTTGGTTTTCAGGGTCGATGGGAATATCTGCTGAGCTGCAGGCTTGTCTGTTTGGTGTTGTCCGTATAATGCGTTCTGATGTAAAGTCGATTTGAATGTGCTGAAATAAGGATTATGGCTGTAACCCAAGGCGAGAGGCTGTATTTGAGTCATGTTAAATAGCTGGGGCTCTCTGCCATCTGGGGCACGGAACATCTCTGGCCACTCAGCTGAGACCCTCATTTTTTGGGGAGGTTGTGCTGTTGTACTCCTGGGGTTTGTGAACTCTAGTCCCCTTCAGTAAAATCCAACCAGAATTCCTCCGGTTTATATGTGGATAGATTATTATGAAAGGTGCTGGAGGTCCAGCTTAAGACTACGTGCACCTTGGTGTACTCGGCCATGCTGTAACCTTCGGGCCTTAAATGCTGCGAGTCTGCATCACTCTGATCATCCAGTAAGCTGCCATCTCCTGTGTCGCAGAGCCCAAGGGGAACCCAAGTTGCGGCAGGACAGGCGTTCAAGGCAGATGTTTGCATGCATCTTATGCATTGTACAGCTGCCTGAGAGCACTGCACTCATTCCCAGCATGCGGCTGTGCTGAAGGGAACGGCCTACAAAGAGTGACAGCCTGGCAGAGAGCAGCTTGAATGTTGGAAAATGAGCCCGAATTCAGCTGCCTGGAATTCTGTTAGCGTCTCCACTGAGAAGGTGGTAGATTCCGGTGTCATGCATCCTGCAGCCAAGGATTTACATACCATGCCGTACCTTTTTGGCTTTGTATGTGTATTTTTCCATCAGATCAGAAATGTAATAAAGGCTGTAATGAGAGAGCCGTGCCTCCTGCTAGCTGAGCAGCAGCACAAACTCAGGGTGCGAATGAAAGGGGCAACTAAAAATAAATAGTGAAACGGAATAGGAGTGATGTCTGGTTATATAAGTGGGAGGGAGCCGGGCTCTGTGTGCTCTAAGTGCCGCATCCCAGGGCTCTTCCCACACTGTCTGGCTGCCTGCATCACTGTAATGTTTGCTTAATGTCCAGCACTTAAACACAGAATACCATCCATTGGTGATCTGCTGTGCTTTGTATGTTGTAGCCTAGGGCTATATGATTTATCGATTTCAAGTCTAAATCGTGGTTTTAAACAATGCAGTTGGTAAATCGTAAAGGCTGCGATTTAGGATATGCATTATACAGCATGTCTGACCCAGGGTTTAGAACTGCCGTGAGAATAGTTTTGCCAATTCATTCCGTCCCCCTTGTGTGACAGTCAGTCTCACCAATCAGAAGTGCCGTGCTCCTTGGGTGCCAGTCATACTCACCAATCAGAAGTGGCCCAAACTGACTGCGTATACGCCCATAAAGGACATGTGAAACCCAAGGAAACGGTTACATTTGCAGTGCAGAAAAATATTGGTTCCGCTGCTGAGCCGTAAGTGAATTACCTACATATTTAATGGTCAGAGATTGTTACGAAAGGTCAAATTAGGGGTCCAAGCAGCATTAGCTGCAAGATCCATAGTGTTTTTATTATTGGAATTGTTTTATTTTCTTTATTTAACTTGGGTGACCAGATAATCCCTGTCATCCTGGATGCTTTGAGCTACTTCAGGTAACTACTTTAACTACTTTAAACCTGAAAGGCTCCAGTGCTCAGCTAAATAGTTCAGTTCTTCTTGTGCTTTGACTGGATCGTTTCCTTGATTTGAAAGACTCGTCCAGCCATTTCGCATTTACATTGGTGATACACGCATGATTATTGGAGATTGACCAGTCAGCACACAGCAAGAATGCAGCGCTTAAGTGAAATCCAGGTCCTTTTAATTGAATCGGTAGTTTACAAATCCTGTCCTAGCTCAGTGTCCAGGATGACATGGATCACCCTAATTCAACTTAAAACAGTCGCGGCTTTTGTGATAGTGGTTTTAAGCATCATTGTTCTCTGCTAATTTGAACCTTGTGTACACGGGACTTTCCGGAAGCATGTTACTAAGGGTAAAAAAAAGTGGTTGATTGCTGTTTGCAAACGCGGCACTTAAAATGTGCATGTAAAACTACCATCACTTTACCATGTTCGGGTTGCTGGAGAATTCTTCTGTGGTTTATTAGATGTACATTGTATATCATTTTTGTTAGGAAAATTACATTTGGATTCAATTCATATATTTATATAATTCTTATCTTTGGATTATTGTATAGAGCAGTTCAGATTTCAGTGTACAGTTGTGCTCAGTTAGTTTTTTAATACACATAGTGAATATACAGAGTTTAAAAAATTGCAAATCAGATCAATCGCAATATGTGTCAGATAAATTGCAGTTCGATATTAAAGTCGTTCGGCCCTCCTGTAGCCAGAGTATAACCCGCCTCCTGGCGGTCGGCGGGAAGCAGCCTGGCTCAGAGCCTCCTGCCGCTTTAATGAAATGCCTCCTCTCACTCAGTGTGGTTCTACTTCGGTGTGGTGGGCTCCTTCATATTCATCGTCATCCAGCTCATCCTCCTCATCGACTTCGCCTACAACTGGAACAAGGCCTGGCTCCAGAATGCCGAGGAGGGCAACAGGAAGTGCTGGTTCACAGGTGCGCTTTTGGCACTGCGTATCCAGTGCATGATCAAAGTTCACATGTCACATTTATGAAGGTCTGATCATTTTCTTCCTTTTTTATGTCTGCATGCCAAGGAGGGTTGGGCAGGCATGCAAACTTTTTTTCCCCTTTCTTTCCTGTGTCATGAACCATTTAGCATCTGTGTACTAATAATATATTGGCACATGCTTTTAAGTGTCTTGGGCCAACTGTCTTGTGACACACTATACAAGTATAAATTGTCAAAAAAATGTGCCATGTGAAGGAGAAGTGAAATTCTTTTATCAGGAAGTTTTTTTTTTTTTTTTCTTATGTGTTCTGTGTTACCAATTTGTATGCACATGTCCATAGCTCTAGAAAATGTAGATACCAGTAAAACATTTGTGAATGAAACCATGATGAAGCATTAATGCCCCCTTGTGGCCAGCAGGCCTGCTGTCCTTCACCATTCTGCACTACGCCCTGGCCTTTACCGCTGTGGTGCTTTTCTACGTGTACTACACACAGCCTAACGGCTGCACCGAGCACAAGGTCTTCATCAGCCTCAACCTCATCTTCTGCATCCTCGTCTCCGTCGTGGCCATCCTGCCCCCAGTACAGGTTTGTGTCTCGGCCACTTTGCTGCTTCGAATTACTCAAATGCAAGATTTGGGATGCGACCTCATTGAGCGACTAGCCATAAGAGATGTTTGTATGTGTGTGTATTCTGCAGGAAGCCCAGCCAGAGTCTGGCCTGCTGCAGGCGTCCCTCATCAGCCTCTACACCATGTATGTCACCTGGTCTGCCATGACCAACAACCCCGGTAAGCAGCCTGCAGTGACTGATTACGCTGCCACTCGGGGATTCAAACCCACAACATTCTGGACACAGTCATGGATTCTTACCCCTAGTGTGTGAGTGCGCTTTAGTTTGAAAGTCCCCTCCCTGTTCACCCCCCACCCATTGTGTATATCTCCCCAGACCGCAATTGTAACCCCAGCCTCCTGAGCCTGGTGTCCAACAGCACCAGCATCCCCAGTCCCACTGCCACCCCAGGGCAGGTGCAGTGGTGGGATGCACAGGGCATCGTGGGTCTGGTCATCTTCTTCTTCTGCACCCTCTATGCAAGGTAAACTCCAGGAGGTTTAATGATCTTAAACTGGGAGACTTAATGTGGGTCTCACAGCAGTTTTAAAACAAAGGATCACTTTGCCTGTATAAGGAGACTTCATGGCCCTAGACACTGAGGAAGACGTTCGCCTCTGACCCTATCTGCCCAATTCCCCCCACAGCATCAGATCCTCCAGCAACACTCAGGTAAACAGGCTGATGCAGACCGGGGAGGGAGGAGAGTCCTCTGAGGCCGGGGCTGAGGAGGGCGGCTTCAAGAGGGCCGTGGACAATGAGGAGGAAGGCGTCACCTACAGCTACTCCTTCTTCCACTTCTGCCTCTTCCTGGCCTCCCTCTACATCATGATGACCCTCACCAGCTGGTACCAGTGAGTATCACCCTTCCTGTGTTTGTGATTTGTAATGGTTCAGGATCAGGTGACCCTGACCTGCTTAATATCAGATGAGCTTGTAGGAGGCCCCAGGGCCACACTGAGCAGAATTTATCAAGGCTGGCATTCTCTTTTATTCTAGTCTGATTCACAGCCCCACTACCTCCCTCCCTCCCTCCTCTGCCTCTCTCCTCTTTGCTTTATTACGTCTGCCTCTCCATCTGTGTCCTCCTCCCTCACAGGCCTGAAACCACCACCCAGGCCATGCTGAGCACCATGCCTGCGGTCTGGGTGAAGATCACCTCCAGCTGGCTGGGCCTTGCACTCTACCTGTGGACCTTAGTGGCCCCCCTCATTCTGCCCAACAGGGACTTCAGTTAAGTCCCATTTCCTGGAGAGTGAAGCTGTGGTGCTTAGGACTGTGTGTGCGTCTCCCAGAGTAACTGTTGAGCTATTTTTTGCACTTGTTCATCAGTTTCTTGTTTTCTTATTGGCCAGTGAGGCCAGTGTTTCCACCAATAGGAAAGGTGGCTGGTTGTAGCCTAATTTCCATGGAATTCCCCACCCCTTTTCACATTTTATTACACACGGAGTGTCCTTTTTTTTTTATAATGATTTGTGTATGTTTGTATATAGGTTTTGTTTTCTGCTTTTCTTAAATTACTCATTGCTTGTCATCTAAAACTTTCAAGTCAAGGAATATTTGATAATATTTGATCTCGGCTCTTGAAATAACAGCCAGTTGTAAGCAGTGGCTGCAGTTAGCACACTGCCTGTTTGATAAGTCTGCACACAGCCTGCCTTGGTAGCTGCTTCCTCTCCGCATAAGCATGCAAAAGCAGTGTGTTTGCATGTTGCATGTCTCACCACTATCGAGCCGTGCATCACAGGCAGCGGCCTTTGGGGGGCGCCGCCGCAGGTGGCGGTGTGCGCGTGTACGCCTGTGTGCTTTTAGGTGTTTTTTTTTTTTTATTTGCGCTACAGGCCATTGCTGGCCCCCCAAGCAGCCCCCCGAGCAGCAATGTGAGGGGGAGATAAGACCCGTGTGCAGCTTCACCCCTCTGGCGTGACACACCTCCTTCCCCCATCCCCCCTTCTGCTGCCACGGTGACACTGCACCCATGGCAGCAAAGGGCTCGTGCGTGACCCCTCCTGTGCCTTCACCCTGGCTGGTGTTGGCGAGCGTGCGCTCTGCAGGGCAGTGGGAGGGAGGGGCCCTCTGTGCCAGCGCTACCTTCCAGGCGGTGCAGTACCATCTCTTTCGCGGAGCGTAGTGATGAGCAAGCTGCAGCTATCGAGCGGTGATATCCAGTGCTAGGGGCATGGCGGTGCTGTCGTCTGCACATTATGCTAAGGGCATCAAAGGTGACTATTACGAGGTATGAGAGTCTTTCAGATTGCATAACTAACTGCAGGATCTTTCGTTTTTATGTGCTAGATTTTAAACTGAATTTAACTGCCTGTTGTTGTATGCCTACCTTTGCTAATCTAACTAGTTAATGGTAACGTAGGTTGTGTGTTAGGCGAATCACGATGGACCCTGTATGTGTATTAGAGCACTAGGCTTTGGGGTGGGAGTGATGTCTGGTCCAGCTTGTACAGTGTGCTAACTATAATACTGTATGATCTATGTAATCCAGTGCATGGAGAACCTGCTGTTTATTCAGTAATGTAGGTACTGAACTCAGTCTTGACAAAGTTCTGAGGTTGAATAGTGTTTGATGACTTTTTTTATGGTTAATATTGAGGATATGAAATAGCTCTTGCATTCGAACTGGAATGAACAGCATGTTAATATGACGTTGTTAATGAGAGCCTACTTTTCACAGTTGGACAACCATTATTAAAAGGTGCCACAAACCGTCATTGAGTGTTCCCCAAGTGCCTTTTTGGTCCTAAAAGCCCAGACTTGGTCTGCATTATGGTCAGACCCAGTGCCTTCTGCATTTTCAAGCGTCCTGACAGTACTATGATCTTTTAATGAATGTCTGTGTTTTTATTTAAAATTTTGTAATGTACCAGGTTGTATTGTACCAGGACATTAAGTACTCCACAATTTCCAGTGTCCCAATAAGCAATAATATATTCTCTCTTTGTCCACAAGGTGGAACCAGTATTCTTCCAGTGGGTGCTCGTATCAACTTCATAAATCATATTTGGTGAATGTCACGGTTATTAAGTTACAATAAAGATTATTAAACAAATGTTATGTGTTTTTATTTGTTGAATGTGTAACAGATGCTTGTCAAAAAAAGAACTGGTAAATAATTTTTTGGGCTGTTTAATGAAAATTAGTAGATCATGTGGCGGCTGATTAAAACTGCCTCAGAACTGATCATACATGCACAATGAAGACTCCGTAGGTCTTTAAAAGCTAATGTTGCGTTTGCCAGTTTGGTTCGGGGGCAGCCTTCTGTCATGCTGTCTGCTTCTCTGGCCCATTCACTACTTCACATGTAGTTTTGATGGCAGGTCAGATAATTGTAATGTACGGAGCTCCAAGTGGTCAGTCCAACGCCCGCGGTCCCGGGCCGCTTACCGCTCCAATGGCAGAGCGCGGAGCCCAAAGGGGTCAATCCGACGCCCGCGGTCCCGGGCCGCTTACCGCCCCAAAGGGGTCAGTCCGACCCCCACGTTCCCAGGCCGCTTACCGCCCCAAAGGGGTCAGTCCGACGCCCGCGGTCCCATGAACTGTTCGCATACTTGTACAGTCCTCCTGTCCTCTTTTTCTCCTCCATCCGCAGAGCTGGCAGGCCACTTTGTGGCACTCAGGAGTCGTCGTGCACATTTACTTTCTGTTATGTTACCGTGTGCCTCGCTTGCTGTCTTTTCTGTGTGAAATGCATTTTAAGAGTGCTAAATATTAAGTGCAAACTTTTTTTCCCCTTAGATAACTTTGTATTCCCACCGGTTTGGGTCCTTAAAAGCCAATCCCAAGCAGCATTTCACTTGAGGCTCTGGATACCCCCCTGGGGGGAAATAACGCAGGAAACGGATATTTAAAATAATGTATTTCTCCTAAAAGCAGATTCGTTTCGTTGTGAACCCAGGAAAAACTTGTGGAGAAGGAAGCTTAGGCGGCCTGGGTACTGACAGCAAGGCAGTGCAAAGCCAGTCAGAGCGCCCACAGGATCCACTGAAGATGGATCCTTGCTGTCAGTAATGGGACTCATTTACCCCGTAATGGCACTGAGTGCCGTAATGGCATCTGCCTGTATCCCTGTGTGGGGGATTTGCAGCATTTTTCGGCTTATATCGTGTTTCATCGTTTCCATGGCTTCACTTAGCATCAGGCTATTCATCGTTTACTGTAATCATCTGGGCCAACCGCAATGTCTTGGCATGGTGGGGGGGTGCCAGGAATCTGTTTTCCCCTCAGAGGACAGGCTGGTTTGGGGGGGTGTCCAGTACAGGAACACAGTGTGTGTTGACTGCTGACTGAAGTGGGATCTGGGCCCCACCCCTTCTGCGGTGTGCTTGTCAAACGGGGGCGAACACCGAGGGCAGCCCGGCATGGGAGGGGGCACGACTGTGAGAGGAAACTTCTTGCCAACACAGCCCCTGTTCCGCAGCTACGATCTCTGTCTGGCGTCCCTTTGACGCGCGTCGGGGGGGACGCCAGCCCGTACCCGCGTACCGTTACCATCCGTGTTTACCTGACATCCCTCTGGAGACCCCCGGCATCTCACACACACTTTGGCCTTATTTGGAGCACAGTGACATTCTTGTGAGGTATTTGCTAAGTAAATGGACCCCAGAGAAATCTGTTAAAGGAAGGTGTGTTTTTGCCGTTGAGGGCAGACGGACACCGTCACAGTTCAGATGGTCTGTATGGGTTCATCGAGCCCTTGGTTTCTCCTGCAGGCTCAGGGGAAGCCTGTATTTGGTGATTAGGGAACATCGTAGCACTGAAAATGGCCGTGCTTTCACCTCCAAGGCCTGCCATCTGATCCTGTGCTGGCCAGAGGTGACATTTGGGAAACGAGGTCCATTAAATACACAACTCCTCAGGCGACCCGTTTCAGTGCACGCGCGTGCCAGCGGTTCTGACGCTGAGGACTGCAGCTCACGGACCAGCCATGGAGCGCAAACCTCTTCCCTCAGTCACACAGCTGCGTCCAGTGGCCACCGTTAGTTAAACCTTGCTGCACACAGGTTGTGTACCACACCCTCATTTAAGCAATTACCAAGGTCACCATGATCTAAACGGTACTGTCGGTTACAGGCAGTGTATTAGATTATAGCCAATTAAACTTGAAGAAGGCTGACGAAGGTGATGCTGCTGCGAGCACGAGAGAGAGGTTTGATACCCCCCCGAAAGGAGGTGTGGAATGTATTCTCACAGGAAGCACTATTCTTTGGGTCTTTTGACTGTCGACAAAACCTAGTGACCCCCACCCTCCCGCCCCCTGACGCGTGTTGCTATGCAGTTGCATTCTGGCAAATGGACCTGCAGGTGCTGGCTGCTCCACAAGGCCTTACGGGTGTTCTGGGGGGCCATCTGGACATTGTCTGTGTGTGTTTGTGTGTCCCTGTGCTTCAGCATGGCTGCATGTGGGAGCCATGTAATATGATAGCCTCTCATCCTCATTCCATCACCATAATGCTGTCTAGCAGTTTTGGCAGTGAGGCTTCTGCAGTTGTGTGTGTGTGTGTTTGCGAGAGACAGACAGACAGAGAGGCTGAAGCTTTGCTTAGCCTGCCTAGCGCTGCCGATTACGTCAGCTGTGTAGACTGAGAGTCACACTGTATTCCTAGGGCACACAAGCCCGCTTCTGTAAATGTGTGTAGTCTTGCTTTCTATAAGATCTCTCTGTGACACACACACACACGCGCCACCGATGAGCAGGCCTGTGATCTTGAGGAGCAAGGGACGCTTCTTCCTGGCCGGGTGGCCCTCTCCCCCCTCGGCAGACTCTCCGTGGTCCCTCTCTCCTAATTGCCTTGGCCTGTCTTGTCGGCCCTTAAAATAAGTCTGGTCCCTTAGCGCTCGGCGGCCCACATGTCTTTCTCCCTCTCCTTGTCTGTGTTTCTTTGTCTCCTCTCTCTCTCTCTCTCTCTCTCTCTCTCCCCGGCCGGGCCGGGCAGACGTGCCAAACGCTGGGCCTGGGTGTCGCTGCGGGTGCACTCTTGCATGCACACACACGTGAGCGCGTGCCTAGCCACGGCACACGAGCACACACACTGACTAAGCGCCACTGATGGCGCCGTCCCGTCCTCCGCCTCCCGTCCTGCTGCTGCTTTCCACACTCGTTCTGCTTTTCGCAGACGTATATTCTGCCTGCTGATTCCGGTTAATCCAGCGGCCGGGATCATCGGATCGGTATGTTCCAGAAGGAGTGTTGATACGGCTTATTGAGATGACCTAAACATCTATGAACGCATTTCATATACTGTGGACGTCGTTCTCATGTTCTGTGCTTCCCAGGGTGGGCTCTGTGATCCTGGACTGGTATCGGACTGAAAGCGCTATCCTAACGTTTAGATGGTGATACGTTAAGCCACAAAGCAGACCCTCAATGCACGCGAACAAAACGTCGATTAGATGCTCCTACTCATCTGGAAAAATCCAATCCTCCTGAAACTAAATGACCATTTGGACCAAAAACGTCATCCCCTGGCTCACAAACCTCATATCCCTTAGGTAGCCATCATTTTCACCGGCACGTGACAAATAACTTCTTCCCCACTGCGGTGTAATTAGTGTAATTTGTATCGAAAAATGAGAGAGAGGGTGTAATGGATTAATAATGAACCCTTCCCAACATGCTCGTCTGAGCAGCGACGGACCGTTAATTACCGTCGGAGTAGCGCCAGCGGCCGCGGCGCCCCGGAGGACAGCGTAATTGGGACGACTCGCGGCGCCTTCTTCACCTGCAAGTTTCCTCTGCTGGTATGATGTGCATGGCAGGACCGGGACTGCGCTTGTTACCGTGCTGCCCCCCCCCCTGCCCAGCCACCGTCCCGTCACTCGAGAGGAGGAGCGAGACGCCAGGGCCGGCAGACATCGGGAATGATTCCCGCTTAGGATGCGCATCGCTCACCTGTCGGGGCCTCTCCCTGTTAAATGTGGCATCTGAAGAATCACTGACATTTTATGGTTTGGGCCAAAGATATGTAATTCCCATATTTCCGCCCCCCCCCCCCCCAGGTAATGTTCCAGGAAACGTACTTACCCGCCACTACCTCACACGAGCCACAAAATGGGGCAGTTGGCAGCCTGCAATGTGGAGGGGGGTCAGTATGTACCGGGGAGCAGCCACCCTAAGCAGCTGGGGTTTGTCAGCACCAGGCGGCCCAATTCGGACTGACAGCAGTTCGGAAAAGGTGGAAAGAGCGTGTTTATTTCCAAGAGGCGGGTGTCCGGGCCGCCTGGAAGGGCAGCCAGCGACAACTTGGCCTGGACAGAGGGTCTGACTGGAGCCTCGGCACGAACCTCAGAAAATAAAAAAATAAAAAAATCTAGTAACAGAAAATAAACACTGAAATATTTTGTGTTATTCCACAAAAGTGCAGATGAGGATGGTGTGCTTGGGGCTGTGTTCAGACCACAGCATGTACTGCACGGATCACAGCATTTTATAAATGCCCGGTGGGGTTGTGCTCAGATCACAGCATGCACTGCACGGATCACAGCATGCTTGGGGCTGTGCTCAGACCACACCATGCACTGCACGGATCACAGCATGCTTGGGGCTGTGCTCAGACCACACCATGCACTGCACGGATCACAGCATGCTT
>JAODKN010000134.1:24851608-24863271 GCA_026774425.1 Petrocephalus zakoni | reverse complement strand
TCTTCCCGCCAGGCCAGAGGAATGATATTCTCGGCAGATGTTGGACGTTCCTGGTTGTGAATCATGCGAGGGAGCGAGAGAGACGCCAAGTGGCGAGGTGGCGAGGCTGGCGGGCCAGCGGGAGTCGGCAGGCGTGCCGGTGGAAATGAAGCAGACATGCGGCTGTGTCTCCAGCTACCGGCACCGAATAGTGAGCAGCAGGCAGCGATTCAAACGGAGACTAGAGCAGGAACGGCGGTAAAGATCCAAAACCGGTTCCGATATCCCGCTCCTCAATGGGCTGAGATGCCATTTTCACCTAGACTTTTGTCCTATCAAAATAAGTCCTTCCTTCCATCCATCCATCCATCCATCCATTTTCTCAAACCACTTCTTCTATTCGGGGTTGTGGGGGGTCCAGAGCCTGTCCTAGAGGCTCTGGGTGCAAGGCAGGGAACAACCCAGGATGGTGGCGCCAGCCCATCGCAGCAAAATACAATTCTGATATGCAAACTTATAGGCACATAACCAGCTACTAAATATTTAACAAACTCTCAAAAACAAAAAAATAAAATTTTCCAGAATATCTCTTACATGTAAATATGGCTCCCAGAGGCTCTTGTGTGAAGTCTAGAGGAGGTGGTGCAGACGAGCATCTCTTTGGGAGAAGAAGCCTGTTCCGATGCTCTGCCTTATTCCCCGCTGACTGACCAATTTATCGGTTACAATTGTTTTGGATAAAAAAAGACTCAAGAGTTCTTCACTGTCAACACATCTATGTACATGTACACATTGTATTAAAATTCCGTTTCCCCTGGGCTACCTTATGTACCACTCATAAATACAGATACAGTTAATAAACGTACAACATCCGCAACACAACGCGATACAATAAATACAATACAAATATTTATATATAATCCCAAGAGCCATGGATTCACTCCAGGGTTCCATCTTCCAAAGACACTTCAGCTGTTCCCATCTCATCTGCAGCAGCAGACTGGCACAGGGCTGCATTTGACGAGAGGTATGGGTTTATGTGAAGTACGGGAACGTGCAGAGCAAGCTTTCTCGTTTGGTACCCATGGCTGGCACATAAACGCACGCTCGGAGGCCCGAGGAGCTGGCTGACGGATTAGCCACCAGCAAACGCCCGGTGCTTAGAGTACCAGCTAAAGACTGCCGCACCTGTGTTGTTGAGAGAGCAGACAGTGTCGTCACACTCGTACCCCAAGCGGGGAACCGTGAGCATCTTGCTAAATCCTGTCACTCTTAATCACGGACTGGCGCCTTTGAATTGCAAAGCGGCTCTTTCGAAAGCGCTGCCCGTGACCCTTCTGCCTTGGGGTCACACCCACCGATCACAGTGTCTCAGTGTGCCCACCAAGGTCCTCCTCATTTTTTTCACTCGCTTGCCCTCCTGCTCAGCTCGCTCGCGCTTTTATTTCGCATAACGGAGCCTCGTGGGCCTCAGTGGCTCTCTCGGGGGCAGGCCGTGTGCCTGGAGACAGGTTCCATCCTCAGCTGGAGCTTCAGGTTCTTGTCGGCGCTTGGGTTCCGTTGTGAGCCTGAGTGGTATTTTACCTCCAGGATATACGAGTTAAAGCAGTGGAAAGCAGATGGGCCCAGCTGGGCCGGCTGCCCTGGTACTGGGCCCACCGCCGCGTCCCAGAAGGCACCCTGCAAGCGGTGCTTTGTCAACAAGCTGCTTTGGGCTGGGCTGCACCAACACCTCCGCTTCTGGCACGGGGCGGCTTCCGGCACCCTCCACTGGCTCGCGGGCGCCCCGCAGACACTCGCAGGGGGCGTGGCTCTCAGTGAGGAGGGGCCGTGGGCTGGCTCTGCGGTGGGACGCATTGACCCTCGAAGGGGACGGGGTGTGGCGGACAGTGGCCGCGGGGCGTTGGGGGACCTTTGCAGGAGACTGAGGGCTTTGTACACAGTCTCCATGCAAGGCAGCCACTGGGGCTCTTAAACAACACAAATAAAAAATATGAATGTAATTACAGCAAAAAACTGAGCAGCATGGTGGTCAATGACCTAGACGACTGAACAAAAGGTGCTGGTATAGGGGTCAGCGGGAACCCCGGGACACTGTAGCCGCACTGTGAACTGCCACGGTGGGAAGTGGTGAGCTTGGTGTCTTAGCGATATAGGGATCCGTCAAGCCAGCGAATAATGCTGAGGTGCGGTGGCTCAGCGGACAAGGCTGCCGTCTGGGACCAGCGGGGTCCCGGCGGTACGTCCCGCCCTGGCTCCGTCTGCATGCAGGCTGCGTGTTCTCCCCATGTCGGCGTGCCGCTGTCCTCCAGGCCCTTCACTTTCCCCCAGCAATCCGGAGATGAGTAGCTGTCTCTTAGGTGCCCATGGACTGTGGCTCTGTATGTGTGTGTGTGTGTGTGTGTGTGTTTGGTCTGACCACATTGTGAGGACCAGACGTCGCCACGATGTGGCAAAACCTGTTACTTTTTGGCTTTTTCACGTCCCCACAAAAATCTGTAAATGCAATCAAAAAAACTAAGAATGCCAAAAGGCTTCTTTGGTTTGGTTACTTATGGTTGAGGTTAGGGCTGGGTAGTGGTTAAGGTTTCACGTCACAATTAGGGCTTTTCCCGTAGAAATGAATGGGGAGTCCCCACGAAGACGTGACCACAGACCTGTATGTTCATACACACACATTTGTGGTGTTCCAGCATCCCCCCACGGCCCTGACCAAGCCGAGCAGCTATAGGACGGCTGGGTAGATGTGGCAGCCCGCTGTCAGTCACCCCGATCACATTATCATCGCCCCCTCCTGGGCCAGTAGTGCAAACGGGTCTGTCACTGTCCTGGAGGCTAGCTGGCGTCCTGCTCGCGTCACTGAATCACCGGCTGAGCTAGTAATTAGGCAGCCTAGAGGTAATTAAGAGCCCTGTATGCGGCCCCCTGTATGTAGCCAATCGCGGTGCCCGGAATCTGCGCTGGGTGTCGGCGGCTCAGATACACGCGGGTAGGGGAATGCTTGCGGGCCATGAGGGCTAGGGAGCGCTGTGGAGAAATGGGTACTGCTTAGTACCTGTTTTTCCTTAAAGCTGTTTCCTGGGGGGGTGTCAGCCTGCTCTGAGGGGCAGGAGGGGGGGCAGCTTTCAGGCTTTCTCTGATTTCTGCCCCCAGCCAGCTTCCCCCAGGGGAAAGGGCAGCAGCCTGTTGTGAGTTAGCAGCTGGTGCCGCCGTTCGGGCCGCCATCCAAGAGCCCCCCCCCCCGGAATGACATCACCCTGGTGCTGTGTCCGATTGGCCTGCCGCCTTCCCAGACTGTGCCGTTGGCTCTGAGCATCCCACCTCCCTCCTCGAGACTAAATGTGCTTTTCATGCAGTGATGTCCCAGCTGGGGGGCTCTTCCAGCCAGGCTTCCTCAGACCTTCTGATCCACGCCGCACCCTGAAGCTCCAGCCCATCGATCGGTTGGGATCCAGTTTCAGCTCCGTGTGTGGCGGCCGGGTGCCAGGCGGCTGGTGCTGCTGGGAGGGGCTGCTGCTCTGAGAGAGCCAGGGCCCGTCTGGGACCGGGGGGCAGGGGTGGGTGCCGGTTTCGGATCACCAGTGCTGCTTAGTAACCCTCCTGTAATGCTGACTGATGACAGGGGTTCCTCTCTTGTGTGTTTGTGCCTGGGTGGAAATGTGTGTGTGTGTGTGTGTGTGTGTGTGTGTGTGTGTGCCTGCAGATGCCTGTGCATTGTGGTGATGGCATGTCATGCTAGTCCACATGACCATCGGTGAAGCTCACATTTGGGTAAAGTTATTCAAAGCAAGGGCGTCTTCGTTTTGCAAGCGTGCATAGCTTGGGAGGTGTGTCTCCCCTTGCGGGGGCGGGGGGGGGGGTATTGGTGTTCCCTTGGATTAGGTTAGGTGGGGTGGGCTCTGCGCCTTTTCTCCTATATCGCTGTTAGGATCTCCTATGGAGCTGGATTCCTGTGGGGGAGCTGGTGACCTCTCCGGGCCCCCGCCATGCCGTCCTGCTGCCTCAGGCTCGGGTTCGAGGGGGCTCCGCTGCATGACACGCCGACTTGGGGCCGTAACCTGAGGGTGGGGGCTCAGTTCCAGACCTGGCTCTGCGCAGCTCTGAGGCTGGCTTAGTGCTGGGCGGTATACCGGTTCATACCGGAGACCGGTGTTTATTTTTGTCACGATATGAATTTTTCTAATACCGGAAAACCGGTGAATAGCTTAAACAGTGTTTGGAACGTAGCGCAGCAGAGCGCCGTTTGGCATCGGCGCTTTTCCACTGCCCCATCGCCGTTCTGATCTGTTAGCTCTGAGAGGTCGGCTGGGGGGCCGGGCTGTCAGGTGGCCTCCCTGGGAGGGGCCAGTCCCCTAGCCACGCCCCCCCTCCCCTTGCCGCGTGTCGCTTCCGTGCTCGCTGTGAGTGTCCCGCTCTGATGCCGTTATCTCGGGAGCTGTCCTTGCTGTGACAGCCAGCCCCAAACCCCCCCCCTCCCCCGACAGCCGAACTTCGTCCCCATCCTCTGTCCCCCCCAGCTCTGTTCCCTCTACCAGCCGTGATGACATATGCGACTGTCTGTGGAACATCAGATGGGGGGGGCCTATTTTTGCTGTACCAGCAAACGTGGCCTGCCTGGAGTAGTACGCCTCTCGGGTCCGGAGACCCGCCTGCTGCTTCATACCTCTCACCTGCCTTCATACCTCTCGCGATGCCGCCCCCCCCAGCCCTGTACCGCTGGGCCCCCCCGTCACCCCAGAGGCGCCGGGCAGTTACAGGTGCGGGGAGGCACCGTTGCGTCAGACGCGGCAGGTGCGCGGAGGTGAGGGGGCTGCTGTGTGAGGTGGGCCTGGCTCTGTGCGCGGAAGCCATGCCTAGGCCTGCTCCTTCTCAGTGGTGCTGTCCGCTTTTCTGGATCTCAGAGTGCGTAAGGGTAATCTGGACTAAATGCGTATTCTGGGCTGAATTGCGCACACCGCACAGAGAATTTGTGTATCTGTGGCGAGGTGCCTTTTGGCGAGATATCAGAATGCGTTACGGCCGCTTAGGGCTGTGTTTCGCTTGCTTGCTTATTTCCATTCAGAATATAACAGACGAGCCCTGAAGTGTCCTTTTACGGCTCCCTGTATAGCATGCAGCTGCTGATTAATAATGTGAATAATCTGTGTCACCCTCATTACGAGCATCAATGCAGTGCCGTAGCGCAGGTGAGAATATCGGGGGGTCTACGCTGTGCCGATTGTAGGGAGGCAGCGCGCTGTTTAAGGTCTGGGCCGACACCATGAGGCCTGGCTGCCTGATTATGTTTGACAGGCGCTAACTGCTCTGTCTGACTCACTGCCATTGTCCGTGGCCCCTGTTCCTTTGAAGAACGATTCAGACGGAAGCTGTTCTGCTAAGGGCGTGTTTGCGGCCTTATTCTGCGTGGAGATGGGATTCATGCTTTTCGCTCTCGTAGTAAACAGATTATAGGCTTTTCCAATACGTAACGTCCCTAAATTGCCCTAAATTTCGCGTGAGTCTGACCAGGGTTCCCCCTGCCCCTTACCCTAGTATCTACTCAGACTGTCAGCAACAGCCACCCAGCTGTGTAGTTACTAGGTGAATAGTGCATCATACCCTGCTGGTGGGCCAGATGGATTATCCTATCTGTGGTGGACCAGATGAATTGTGCTTGTAAGTCAGAGAATTACCACTCTGCTGCCGGTGTTTCTCCCATGGCCATAGAGCAAGCAGGTTCCAGCTGAAACGTTACCCTAACGTCGTGCCATGTCAGGCTCCATGCTCTTTCGCTGTGTTCCGTTTCATTGCGTTCTGTTGTGTGTGCTCCGTTCCGTTGCGTTCTGTTCCGTTACTGCTAAGTGAACTGAGTGATCTTTTCGGGCTGTCACCTTTGACCACACACTGGCCATGTGGCGCCTGCTTTCCGGTTGCCCGGCGACTGGCAGCTGATGGGAAACAGCTTCTCCTGTCCGCCTTGGCGTTTACCGGGAATAACCAGCGTGGATGAGAATGCATCATGTCAGGGAATTGGACAGCACCCTGTTTCCAGAGCTTTCTTCTGGGTTAAATTTTTGACAGTGCTGCTTCCAAAGTAGTCCTACCTGTCACAGAAAAAGTTTGCGCATTGCTGGCTCTGTGTGTAGTGATCTGGGTGAAGCACACATGCACCTATCAGTCTGTAGTGATCAGCACGGTAGCTCCCGCTTTTAAGGCTGTGCCGTGCTCCACTTCTCTGTCTGTCTCTGCAGGATCGCCTGGGAGGGCCTCTCGAATTGACACCCTGCACAGCTGATGCTCATTGGCTGGGGCTGCGCTACCAGGAGCTGATAGACTGCAGAAGGGACCAGTCAGAGCTCTGCCACCAGAAAGGGGTAGGTTTGTCTCTGGATTCCTTAATCGCCACTGGTTGGTATCTGCGTCAGTCACGTTGATGGGGCGGAGTGGTGAGCCAGGACGCCGGCCAGGTTGGCCGAATCGAAGCAAATTGCCACTGCGATGGAGGCATTGCCCCCATTTCTGGCCTTCTTCACGGAAGCCTGAGGCTGGGCGAGGGGCTCAGGTGTCCCTCCATTGCTGGGGGCCATGTCTCTCTTCCACATGAATATGATCAAGGTCACATGCTTGCTCCCCTCACGGCTGAGACGCGTTGTATGCTCGTCCTGGTCATGTGACCGAGGGAGGAGCTCACGGCACTGTGCTGCAGGGCCATGCGGGATCACGCCAAGGGCGTGTAATTTTAGAGCGCGGAGCAGGTTATTAAAGGTCATGCAGGTCACATCAGAGTGCAAAGGCGCACAGGTTGACAGGACATGACTAGAGGCAGTCTTACAATGAGATGGAAGGATGGGGACTGCTTTGGGGACATATTCAGGGGGCATATTTATAAAAATATGTGAGTGCTTTCCTGTCTTCAGGAATGTTTACCCACAACAGCTACTAGGGGGCGCTTGGGAATCGGCTGGTGATTCCAGAATGGGGCAGCGGGATGGGGGTGCGCGAGGAGATCCCGGGCACGTGGCCGGGCCCGTAACTGATTACGAGCCTTAGCCATTAGAGGAGCAGGCTCCAAACCAGAGGTGATGGGTTTGGCTGACATTCAGGTCTTGCTGAAGTACCAGACAAAGGATGGGCTGGATGCCAGCACCCCCCCCCACCAGCCTTCACGAGTCAGAGGTCTGTGCCGTAAACTTCCTTGTTTAACCCACCTGCACCACCCAAACGCAGGGAAACAAACAGCCACTGTGAGTTCTGTGATTGACCAGGTGGTGCAGGGCTGCTGTGGTCCCCCCCGCCCCCCAGCCCCGTCACACACAGCTGACAGTCATATCCTGGGCTGAGCAAACACACACACACACACACACACACACACATAAGGCATCCCTACACACACACATAAGGCATCCCTCTGAGCACACACACACACACACACACATAAGGCATCCCTCTGAGCACACACACACACACACATACACATAAGGCATCCCTCTGAGCACACACACACACACACACACATAAGGCAACCCACTGAGGACACACACACACACACACACACACACGGCCTCCCTCTGAGAGCGCACACACACACGCACACACACACACACATAAGGCATCCCTCTGAGCACACACGCACACACACACACATACACATAAGGCATCCCTCTGAGCACACACACACACACATACACATAAGGCATCCCTTTGAGCTCGCGCCACACTGTGTCAGCTTGTACGCAGGAACAGTCCTCCCTCTGTGGTGATAGTCGGTACGGCCCCTCCCGAAACTCAAACACCTCTGGGTGGGGTAGCAGAGTGGAGGTGCTGGGCGTGGGGGGGGTCAGCACATTCATGGCTTAGTATTCTAGCCCCCTCCCTCCCCTCGTCCTCGTTCCTCACTCCTCCTGATGTATCGAGTGACCCAGTGACGCAGATTGAGTCTGTCTGACTGGGTTAAAAAAAAAATAACCAGGTGGGGGCACAGGTCCCCCCCCCGGAGCTTCTGTATGTGTGAATCCCCTGACTCTTTGCGGGATTTCCCACTATGCCACAGTGCTTTCCCCATATGTCTGGAATGCCAGCTTGAAGCTCCTCCCACCGCCTGCTGTTGGTCCAGCTTCTGGGGAAACACCCCCCAGCCTGACACTGAACTGGAGGAACTGAATTGCAGCACCACTTAGGGTACGACTTGGGGTGGCAGTGAGGATGTGTACAGTCACTCCCCAGAGGGGAACACAAGCATCAGTGCCACCTGTAGGCTAATGGTGAGTGTTGAGGATGACTGGCAGCTCTGTTTAGTTAATAAAGGGCTATAACGCTTGAAAAATCCTGAAAAAGTCCTAAGGAAGGGTGTGACTCATTCACTTCTGAGATTCTGATATGCTCACTGTCTTCTCTGTCTGAGACTCTGACATTCCGGTTGGCCAGCCTGTCTGATATTGTAATGCACTAGCCGGCCTCTCTGTCTGGGACTCTGATGCACTGTCCGGCTTCTCAGTCTGAGACTCTTACACACCGGCCGGCCTCTCCGTTGTGACTCTGACATGCCGGCCTCTCCTTCTGAGATTCTGACACACCAGCCTCTCCTTCTGGGACTCTTTACACACCAGCCTCTCCTTCCAGGACTCTGACATGACGGCCTCTCTGTCTGAGACTCTGATGCGTTGGCTTCTCCATCTGAGACTCTTGACACACCACCCTGTCCTCCTGGGATTCTGACATACCGGCCTCTACGTCTGAGACTCTTGACACCCCAGCCTCTCCTTCTATGACTCTGACATACCGGCCTCTCCGTCTGAGACTCTGATGTGACGGCCAACGTGAGATGGCAGTGAAAACGCATACACGCCAGCCTGACACACCAGGCTCTACCTTTATATTCTGATGTCTGCCAACAACCTCTCTATCTGAGACTGACACGATGGCCGGTGTCTGAGACTCTGACACACCAGCCTCTCCTTCTGTGACTCTTAAAGTCTGTCAGGAGTGAGAAAAAAAAAAAAACATTGTTTGAGTACTAATAAGAAAAGGGAATGTAAATCAGTTTTGACATTTTAACATGCGGGGTATAATTTATGTGTAAATGTGTGGTTGGGGGGGGGGGAGCAGGGATGCGACAGATGCTTGAGGGGGGGAAAAGTGAATTATGGGAAAAGCTGCTTTGCAGTATTGGTTGTGCCTCAGATCGTGCATGTTTGCATCTGCTTGGGTGTGAAGCCTTCATCTTGCCAACATTTGTGAGGATGGGTTGAACAACTGCAAAGCTCTCGGTGGGCAGCCATATGGTGTGCTGTCAATCACTGGATTGTCTTGCCTCTCGCTGGTCCTGCCATTGGGTCTTATCCCACATCGGTCATTGATGAACAGCAGTTCGAAGCCTACTAACTCCTCCCCCATTTTGTTATTGGCCACTTTGTCTGCTTGTGAGGAGCACTCGTCCAATCACATGCAGTGCCTGAACGGTGGCGTCTGCGCTTATGGATGCCTTGTTTTAGGCTTCTCCCCTTCACAGAAACGGAGAATTTCCACTGATGTTGTGCACTCATTTCGCACTTTGTCCTCAGAGTTGACCCAGTTCTCTTCCCTGGGATGTTAATAGCATGCTACCTTATGTGCAACCCTTCCTTCTCCCCACATCCAATTCCCATTTAACCATGTTGTGCCAAGTGGGCAACTTAATGAACTGTTACCCGGCGTTAAAGTACGGAGCAGAGCAACGCGTGATTGGTGGAAATGCCCTGCTGGTATTGATGTTGAACGCAGCCTTGACCTCATGGCTCGTCACACCCTGTGGACCTCGTGGACCTGTCTTTCTGAACCTGAACCTAAATCCTGAAGCCACGTGGTTCGCGGTCCCCCCTGGAGGATGACCGTGCACAAAGCGACGCTCCTGTTTTTTTCCACCTGCATCCCGGTCTGGCCCATAGCCTACTCCCTCTCTCTCCCTCTCTCTCTCCCTCTGTTTCTCTCTCCCCTCCCTCTCTCTCCCTGTCTCTCTCTCTCTCCCTCTGTCTCTCTCTCTCTCTCCCCTCTGTCTCTCTCTCTCTCTCTCCTCCCCCTCTCCTATTCTGCCCCCCCCCCCCATAATATGTTTCCCCTCTATCCTGCTCACTGTTTAGTAAGCCGTGTTCTGCTCTGTCTAATTATTCAGTAGCACACAACGGCGTGTTCCCAGCATAAGAGCGGTCATCCGGGGCCTGGAGTCTGTGGCCTGACGGAGGTGCACAGCCAGCCCACGCTAATGAGCCCGCCGCACCCCAGGGGGCGCCCTGTCGGGTCTGCGGTTCCCTATCAGGTGGTGCTGCTGCTTCCTGTCCCCTGAAAATAATGGGATTTAGAGCAATATCCACTCCGCCCCCTGCAGGCCACCAAAGCGCCAGTCATTATCTAGGGCGCTTTGTAATATCCCAGACTATTGCGTCAGTGTCTTTATGTTTGGAGCTGGTGGGACACAGTGAGTGTTCACAGGCATAGGTCATGCTGAACTGGCCGGGAACATTCCGTGGCCTCTGTGTTGTGATTGGGCTCCTCCTGCTTTGGAGGGGGGAGGCGGGACTCTCCCGCCATTGGCCAGTTCCAGCCCTCCAGCCTGGTGACTCCTCCAATAGGGTTGCTTGACCCTGAGGCTGATCAGCAACGCCAGACTTGGGCAGTCTGCCAAGGAGCTGGGGTTCTTGGCACAGTCTTTGATGACACCACCCCAGCCGTCTGTGGCAGCTCACGGCAACCGGAGCTGGAACAAAGTGATCGCTGCACTCTGTTTTTTTTGTACTGGTGGAGGTGGAATCGGCCTCATCCGCCGGGCCGTGGGTATCACCGGGCGACCAGGAGGCACATTTCACATGTGGCCCCAGAGCTTGGGTGAGAAGGGGGGGTGCGGACTGCTGCTTTACTGTCATTTATCCATGCAGGGGAGCAGTAGGGGGAGGCTTCTCTCCCCTTCCTCGGGTCACTGTACGTTGCTCTGCACATTCGCTCGCACCTGCTCATGAAGTGTCCTGGAAACGGGCAAACATGAGGGAGCCCTCCCCGCTCTCAGAGCCCCACCAGTCTGGACCCGGGAGGGGTGTCTGATCAGCATGCACCGGGCAGGGGGAGTGCTGACAGCTGTCACCTCTGGCTCCTTTTATACGCTCCTCTTTGGGTAACATGACGCCGTGCCGTATGGTGAGATTCAGGTCCGTGGCAGGTGCATCAAGGCACCAGCTCGTCAGGGTGGCGGCGTGTCAGAGCACCAGTGTGTCGGGGCTCCAGTGCTTCGGGGTGTCGGGGTGTTAGGGTACCAGCATGTTAATGTGTCAGGGCTCCAACGGGTCAGTGTGTCATCATGTTAAAGCATTAGTGTGTTAGGGCCCCAGCAGGTCAGAGTGTCATCGTGTTAGGGCACCAGTGTGTCAGGGTATCAGTGTGTTAGGGCACCAGCATGTTAGGGCTCCAGTGCTTCAGGGTGACAGCGTGTTAGGGCATTAGTGTGTTAGGGCTCCAGCGGGTCAGTGTGTCATCATGTTAGGGCACCAGTGTGTCAGGGTTTCAGTGTGTTAGGGCACCAGCAGGTTAGGGCTCCAGTGCATCAGGGTGACAGTGTGTTTGGGCATTGGTGTGTTAGGGCTCTAGCGGGTCAGTGTGTCATCGTGTTAGGGCACCAGTGTGTCAGGGTTTCAGTGTGTTAGGGCACCAGCAGGTTAGGGCTCCAGTGCATCAGGGTGACA